>AP028439.1:14507994-15107994 GCA_036509395.1 Antheraea yamamai | reverse complement strand
CAGTAGTAGGTACCAAGCATTCCTCGAAAACAAAACTTTACCACTCATTATAATATTAGTATAAATACAACATAGTAACTGCAAACAGTAGTCCGGTGAAGCTGTTAAGACCTTGCTAGGTCAATAGCGTGGTCAGTTCGAGAAAAAAAAAATAACTGCATACACCTCAACTCATTTATTTTAATCTTAGATTCACAAACCTGAACCCAACTACTTCAAGACTCAACAACATTTAGAAAACTAATTTTATCAAATATCGAAACAACACACGTACTGATAGAACTCTAGTTGAGATTCATCTTCTACAATGCAATGTAACTATTATCTAGGTTTATGTTTTAGGAAAAAATCTTGTCACCTTTGTTTAGCCAACATTTTTTATACAATAAAATAAATGTAACAACATATAAGTGACAGTTTTGTTTACACATATTTATTTTCATATGAGGTGGATAATTACGCTTAGAAATGTCATATAGCTGTAGCTCAGTTATAACGTATTGGACATTGGACATTATATGGTCCTCCGGAGCCGACGGTTCGAATCCTGGCGACCTTTTTTTTTTTGGTATTTTTTTTAAAGTAGCTTAGGGAAATATAGCTTATCTTTTTAGCTAATCTGTCTGCTATATATAGCACAATGAAAATTTACCAAAATCCGTCAAAAATTTCATTAACTACAAATTTTTGACTTTCGTCCGTTATCCTGGAGAATCCCTTGCGTTTTATGAGATAAAAAGTATCCTAGATGTAATCTCGTAATATTAGTTATCACTGTGCCAAGTTTCGTCAAAATCGGTTCAGTACTTTCAGAGTGATGCGTGTTCACAGGGACAGACAGACAGACAGACAGACAGACAGACAGACAGACAGACAAAAATTGTAAAAAGATTATTTTTAGCTTCTATATCGATAACAAAGTCTACCCCGATAAAAATTTTCAAAAAATATTTAATGTACAGATTTGACCTTGCTACAGTTTTATTATAGTATAGATTATTTTAGTTTATGTTCCATATTTAACTTTTATAATTGTGTATTTTTCGTATTTTAATATTATTATTATTATTATTCTTTTACTGGGTTGTGATGCTGCTACATTATCGAGCTGGTTTCCTGATCCGAATTTGGAGCCTGTACCCGTACAAGAACAAACTAACCAAAGAGTTATTGTGAATGACCACTGGCAACGTTCTTTGTTTTTTGACTGGGTTTAGATTGGGGACTCCGATTTTGGCAAAAAAAAAATAGTTTTTAAAGACGATGGGACATTTTTCTTAGTTATGTTAATAAACGTGATTGCTTATATTAATCACTACATATTATAAAACAATGTCCTCTACCACGTCTGTCTGTTCGCGATAAACTCAGAAGCTCCTGAACGAATTTTCATGCGCTTTTCACTAGTAGATAAAGTGATTCATGAGGACGGTTTAGGTATATAGTTTGTTAAGGTTTTTTTTTATCAGGGCGGTACAACGTCCGCCGTGCCCGCTCGTTCCATGTAATATAAATACGATTTGTCATGGCTACTTTCACGCAATCACAACATTATGCACAATCTGAGGCTAATATATGAATCAATAAATTCTAATTGTTATTTGACGCTATGAGTACAAAGAAATGTGAGTGCATTAACGTCACGAATGGGTAAATTTAATTGGATAGTCATCTCGCTGACAATTTTGGTATCTCTGTCATTCCCGCTTCCTTCCCTTTTCCTTTTAAGACCGACTTTCGCGCACGCATCTACACGGTCGCTGCCACCTACGAAAATTTGAATACGAAATAAAATAAAAAAAAGTCGAGGCAGTCATAAGGACTGCGGAAAGAAGTGAAAATTCAAAACAATGAAATAACTGTTTTATATTTGAAATTTTAAATTAATTATAATTTGAATTATTTACATTTTATAATTCGTATAACACTCCGAACCGTAATTATATACATTTTTTACTGTTTATTAATTAATCAAACATATGATGGTCTTCACGATCTCAATACAAAACATCAGTAATAGACGTACACAACACACGTACACTCGGTCACGCTATATTAGCATGTCATGACACGAAATTATAAATTTATCTCCGGCCAAAATAATACCGCTCGACGCGCTTATAGACGTTTTCACTTCAAAAATTGTGAACCTGTAATGCTCTCTCAGTGTCCTTTACTAACTCACACCAATCTGGTACGTAAACATGATTAAACCGAGTAAAACATGTTCTAAATATCATTTATAACATAACATTAGTTAATTTATAAGGGAATCAAATTACATAAAATGTACGTACCGATTAACTCATTGTAATAAAGCGACATCACAATATTATTACGTTGAGAAAGACCGAGTATTTGAAACGTATATTCCCTTAATAGAAGAAGAGAATGGTGAGTGGTAATTTATTTATTCGTAAAGGTACTTTATTGATATCAATATTATAAACACGAAAGTCAGTCGGTTTGTCTGTTTATTACCTTTTAAAACTTAACTGAACGATTGCAATAAAAGACACAGGGATAGTCTAGGATTCGATGATATTTGGAAAGAATATGGAGAGGTATTTTCGTATATCGAGATATATCGTGTGGACGAGAGATAGATGAGTCAAAAGCCGAACGCTTAGACCAATCGCGCCTCTCTATCGCTTACTCCACATTCCCGCTTGCACGCTCGGCTCAAGCGGAACGTGACAATGAGTCATGGTTTTCGTGCGTGCAGCCGGAGTTCGTTGATTTATAACACGTTATGACGTCAAAAAAACTTCTAGACATGCTCTAGCTACAATGTTTGATGTTGAACCGGTTACTATAATACTTGAGACTTTTAAATGTTTTCCGCTAACAAAATGTTTCTATTGTCATATTACTACAACTAGGTAGTGATACCACACATCAACTTCTATACCCTTCAATAGATCTCCTTGCAAATACTAATTTAAAGATATGATAATACGGAAATTATTCAAAAGACAACCATTATAATTTAAGTCCACTATTTACTACGACAAATAGTAATTACAATAAATAATAACAAAACACATGCAGAGCCACGGGCAAAACCAGTATAATAATAAGTATATTATTATCAAATTTGGAAACATTGAACTTAATGTAGTTTTATATGAGTTAAAACAAACATTAAAAGTAAATTTGTCAAATTGACGAGTAAGTAGGTGGATCTTTGACAATTCTGGTACCCGCTCTGTTATGATTACTATAGGTATATACATTTTTTTAATACTTTATCGGTGTTATTACAAAAAAAAAATAATACATATTGAATACTTGCTTTAAAAAGGTTTCGAATTAAATGCACCGCGCTCGCCCGAGGCAAGTTCGCGTTGTCCTTTTTCGCAAGTCTAACCTAACGTAACCAAAGCGACACAAAAGAGCAAGATGGCGAACATTCAGCGACCGCGGTGCATTTAATTCGAAACCTTTTTAAAGCAAGTATTGAAAACGTATTTAACTTTTTTGTAATAACACCGTATAGGTTTAGCGTTTAATCACGATCTTATCTGATGTTAAATGACTAAGTGAACCAAGTTACTAAACATGCTTAACCTAGAGGGGACTGGCTCTCAAGAGTAGTTGCCGGAACAAACCAACAGGTGATTGGCAACAGATTTTTAATTTGAGGATGGTAGCTATCCCATCGGACTTAGAAAAAGTGTTATATGCTGCATAAACTTAGGCTTGATGAATTCTTTTTGTTGTCCTTTTTTATATCAAGAGGAGGCAAACGAACAGGTGGGTCACCTGATGTTAAGTGATACCCATCGTCCATAGACACTAGCAACACCAGGGGAGTCGCAAGTGCGTTGCCATCCTGTGTATGGGGGTGAGGGGAGGAGGTGTAGTGAATGGGGGAAGTGAACTACTACCACTGACGCTGGTGCAACGCTCATAAATCATATATTGGGAGCCTGAGAGGATTCGCAGGATGCAATTGATGTGTTCTGCGATTTGTCTAAGGCCTTTGATTGCGTTGAACATAGTACGCTTATTCTTAAATTAACACATTATGGTATTTGTGGATCTTGTCTCGACCTTCTAGTCTCTTATTTAAAAGATCGCTGTCAGAAAGTTAACATACATGGGGTAACCTCTGCGGGATTGTTTGCTCGAATTGGTGTCCCGCAGGGCTCCATTTTAGGGCCGTTTTTGTTCTTAATATACATAAACGATCTATCGCTAGTGGTTAATAACTCTGCTGACATGGTACTTTTTGCAGACGATACTTCTCTAATATTTAAAGTGGAAAGGATAGATTCCGAGGTTGGGTATCTGAATAATACTCTAAATGAAATTTGTCATTGGTTTGCGTTAAATAACCTATTGCTAAATGCAAATAAAACGAAATGTATAAGATTTACTTTACCTAATGTTAGACAGGTTGATAGTAGAATCAAGATCGAAGGGAATTTAGTAGGGTTAGTTGACAATACTGTATTCTTGGGAATTACACTAGATTCTAAATTACAATAGGGCCCTCACATTAAAAAACTGGCGAGCAGATTAAGTTCCGCTGCATTCGCAATACGTAAGATTCGCCAGCTTACAGATATTGCCATTGCTAGGTTAGTCTACTTCGCTTACTTCCATAGCTTAATGTCTTATGGCATTCTGCTGTGGGGTACGGCTGCTGAGGTAGACACGATATTTTTATTACAAAAAGGGCAGTTCGAGCACTATATAATATGGGACTTCGCGAATCATTAAAAACAAAATTCCAGGAATTCGGTATCTTAACTCTGCCCTCCCAATACATTCTTGATAATTTAATGTATGCCCGTAAAAACTTTGAAAAACTGAATTTAGTAAAAGACCGGCATAATCTAAATACTAGAAACTGTAATAAACTGGTGGTCCCATGTTTCAGACTTAGCAAAAACAGTAGGTAATAGTTTTTTAGGTAATAGTGTTAGGTTTTACAACAAAGTCCCAAAGCATGTTACCGATTTGCCGGACTGTAAATTTAAGCGCCACGTCAAACGGGTTTTAGTTTCAAAAGGATATTATAGAGTGGATCAGTATGTGAATGATAGTGATGTCTGGAATTGACTCCTCTCTGTGCATCCACTAAAAGCATTGTATGATATATTGGAAATATATGTTAAAAAAATGTACCCGATCGAGTTTCTTGCCGGTTCTTCTCGATGACTGGGTTGTTTTCCGAACCGGCGGTAGTCTTTGACGTTCATAAGTGCCTTATTAGGGCCTAAACTGAATAAAGTATTTTTGATTTGATTTGGAAAGGGGTAGGGAGGTGGGCCTCCGGCGCTCTCACTGACCGAACGAAACGCAACAGTGCAAGCATTGTTACTTCACGTCGGTTTTCTGTGAGAGGGTGGTACAAACCCGGACGAGCTGACCCATTCAAGCTGAAACTAGTAATAGCTACAGCGTGGCTCTACCACCTACAAAGTCCTTATCGCACGACAAGGTTCTCATCTTCCACTCTTCTCTAACACGCACACAATCCATTCCATACCTCCTCCGGCTTTCCTCTATTTTTATTTCCACCCATCTCTCTACTCGACACTGATATAAATTTCATTCCTTCTAATGAGACGTCCACACTAACCAACCTCTTGACCTTACTAATATTATTGCTACTTTCATGATTTTTCTGAAGTCCATCTTTTCTATGGGGAAGTGTACATAAAAATAAAGATATCCCAACAGTATGACGATTAACCACAACCGCCTTGTCGTTATTAGCGCACAGAGTAGAGTGCTAAAACTTATTACACTAGTTTTCAACATTGATCAAAAAGGTAAATTATATTGAGTAATGTCCCTACTTATGGACATACTGTCCATAAGTATTACATTAATATAATTAATCTATACTTGTGTTGATATTAATTGCGTATTGCGTTTTTAATAAGGGACACCTGATTATTTATCTTATATCAAGGTGTATCCTCTGTATCTGTATCCTCTGAAAGTGGCTGTATTTATTCTTCTACAGTATTCAGTTTAGCTACACAGTTATTTTCGATATAGTGTTAATACTACTTATTAATGACTCTTCTAAAGAATCCTGGCAAAGAAAATCAGTAATAGTTATAAAGCTAATATTTGCATACATGACCGGCGTCTTTGTTATTTTTAAAGTTTTTATTTTATTTATTTATTTGCTAATTTTTAATTTTTTAACACTACAGATGTTCACTTATCATAAAAAGAAGATCAAAAATACTTTATCAAATTTAGGCCTTGAGAAGGCGCTTATGAACGTCAAATCTAACACCGGTTCGGACAAACAACTCAGTCATCGAGTAGAACCGGCAAGAAATTCTATCTGGTTTATCTTTTCATTATATATTTTTTTACAAAACATAGTTTGTCACATTCATTTTTAGTGGATGCACAGAGAGGGGCGGCATTTCCAGACTTCACTATCGTTCACATATCGGTCCACCCTATAATAGCGTTTAGATATTAAAACCAGCTTGACATGGTGCTTGTATTCACTATCCTATAAATCGGTAATCTGTTTTGGGACTGTGTTATAAAACCTAACACTATTTCCTAAAAAACTGTTTTTAAAAGACAGTTTATTTTAACGTAGTGAGCTGTCGAATAGGTTTTTAAAACAATGTACTAAATTAGCAGATACTGTTTCAACAGGCGATCGGTTCCAGTTTAGTACCACTCTGTTGCTAAGTTGTGTGCAATTTCTGTGCGTGTAAGTGTTCGACCTATTTTAGTGTGATTTCATCTTGTAGATCTTATTGTGTATTTTACTATATACACTTTACTTACAATACTTGTCTTATTGGATAAAATATCTGCAGTAGCTGTGTTTTATGTCAAAGAAAGACTCAAGAAAACTCAAACGTGTATTATTGACAGAGTTCACTGTAACACAGGAATCAAAAAACCCCAAAGATCATATATTAAAAATAGAATTTAATTAGATCTGACTAATGAATATATGTGGTTAATATATATGTTGTAGAATTGAGAACGAAGGGTATCAGTGACGATGAGTCCATACAGCCCAATTCCCATGGGATTCCCTTTAAGAATTGATTCACTTAAGTATTTAGAGACATATTTAAGTAAGTCTTTAGGAAAACCCTTATACACTCACAATATAAATTACCAAAGACATACTCGTAGCTCATCACAATGCCAAAAAACCGCAGTCGTTCCATTTGACATTTTCTAATATATTTTATAACGCGCAGTGAGAGTTGCAGTAAAAAGGTTACTAGCACGTAAACATGAAAATGGAGTTCCTACAAGTCAAATCGAAATGTTCGAAATTTATTTGACGCCTATACATTTATAATAGCAACAAATTAAAGATAGTAAAATCATCAAGTGTAATTCAAAGTTATAAGTCCGTTATAAGTTATACGCCGTCGGCTTATAGCCTAGCATCCCATTTCATTCATTTCCCTAGGTAAGGATTTTTTTTAAACCTACTTTCCTTTTTCAGATTTCCGCCCTTCGCCACTGAGGGATATATCAACAAAATTCCTATATGAACAAATAAAAGAAAGCCTCTCAAGAGTTGAAATAAGCCCCTTGGGTCCTTATTGGAGACAATATTAAAAAAAGCCTTAGTAGGTTCTTACCAAATTTAGAAATGTAAAGAAAGTGCGGGCAGTGCTGTTGAACGTTGTTACACATCGGACAGGGCTCTTTTATTACAATTCCCAAGTACTGACCCGGGCTCCTCGCCCTGCAATGTTATGAAGCCTGCTCCCTTACTGTGAATCCATGGCCTACAGATTACACGATTAATAAAAAAAAATGTGTAGTTCACACGCGGTAGAAGTGAAACTTAGTATTCTGATTAATTTTTGAGAGATTGAGGTAATACACTATGGAGGTGGTAAACATTAGTTTTCTGCATTATTTTGTAATGTTTTCGTATATATATAAATAATGTTAATAATAGACAACACAGATAATTTTTAAAAGTGCGCGATATTCAACTACGATCCAACAGGATATAATGTGATATAGATCTCAACGTTTCGCTCTATCTCCCTCTCTTCGTATATATTTCGAGTACATTAAGAACATACTATCTCATTCTCTCACAGCCCACAATCTGTATATACATTTGTAGCTATCTCTTTTACGTTACACATTTTCGTTTCATAAAATCCAATTCACACTGTCCGGAAACAGGTATCACTTAAACAAAGTAGTGATATATTGCAATATTAAATGTCGAACGACTATCATTATGTACCATAAATCAGTTGAAATCTAGTTTTAATTATAAAAATACGGATCGAAATCTATACATTAAATATTACTCTTTTGGGGCTTACAATCAAAGAACACATATCTATAGTTTTTAAAATTTTTGTTTGTCTATCTGTCCTTTGTAAGGGATTCACGCAAAAACTACTGGACGGATTTTGATGAAATTTGGTATCGTAGTAGTTTATACATCGATATAACATACAGTACATGTTATTTTATATATAACACATTCGTATATATGTTTATCTTACTTATAAGAAAACACAAAAGAGAAGGCTTATTATAGAGTGGTTCAATATATGAACAATTTTGATGCCTGAAACTAACACTTCTCACTGTGCATCCGTCAGAAATGAACGTAGCTATAATGTTTTTCAAATATATACAATGTACAACTAGTGTAGTGCCATGCTGCGTCTCGGAGAACAAAATCGTTCACAAAGAGTGAAACCAGTTTTTTTTATATTATTGGAGGGAACAGGCGGGTCAGCTGATGATAAGTGATCACCGCCGTCCATAGACACTAGCAACATCAGGGAAGTCGCAAGTGCGTTGCCAGCCTGTGTTTGTGGGGAGAGGGAGGAGAGGGAAAGGGAGGGGAGAGGAGATACGGGGAGGTGGGCCTCCGGTGCTCTCACTGACCGAACGAAACGCAATAATGCAAGCACTGTTACTTCACGTCGATTTTATCTGAGAGGGTGGTACTACCCCGGACGAGCCGACCCATTCATGCTGAAACCAGTAATAGCTTCAGCGTGGCTCTACCACCTATAAAGAGTGGATCATTGATGTCGAGTTTTAGTACACAATGCAATCCTACGATTTGATTAATCACGGTATTTATAATTGAAATTTCACGCGAGCGTAGTCGCGGGCGCAGCTAGTTTCAGTTATAAAATACTTATGGCGCTAATAAAGTAGTATTTAAAAATTGTTCAGTAAATTAAGCCAATAAATATACTTGTAAATTTAAATAAATCACGCGATGAACAAAACATGTCCGCCCACTGAAGGCTACGTATACAAACGTGTATATACAATCGATGGCAAACTGTTATCGGATTCATTTATCAATCCATGGGTTTTCTTCAATACTACACAATTAATTCTTACATTTGTTACGAATGTAATATCATTGTGTATTGATCCCTTATTAAAAAGTACTGGGAAATTAGTTTGCAGTCAATTTTTACAATAACGCCCAAGGGTATATTTTGTTTTTGTAGTGAAAACTTATTTAGGCACGTTGAGCGGTATTTTTTTTGACAGGAAATGAATTTATAATTCCACTTATGACATGCTAGTTAGCATGACCGACCGTATCGCGATTGCACGGCTTGCTTCAGACTAGCAACGCATAGTATAAGAGACTGTATACACCTACTATTGATATTCTGTATTGAGTTTGTGCAGCTCATCATATGTTTGGTGAATTAATAAACTGTATAAAAAAGTATATATCAGAGTGCCAATAAATGTGAAAGAGATACTAATCATAATAATTTCAATTTATGAAATTTAAATAATTCACACTATAATTTATTTAAAAATTCCAAAGGGAAAATAATTCAAATTCCATTGTTTTGAGTTTTCACTTATATCGGCAGTCCTTACGACTGCCTCGTAGTATCGTAGATGATTCTAGGCTATTTATTTATTGGATTCGATTGAGACTTTGGCAATTTTTTATACCTAACAAAGCGGGCGGGAGTCTGGCAGTACACATATTTTTTTATTTGGTCTACGAAACTGTGTTTAATTTTACAATTTGAAGTGATGTTAATATACTAGAGGTATATAGGAAATTAAAAATAATACTTAATACTACAATGCCTAGTTATTCATTCTTCCCGATGAGTTTCGCGAAGCGCAAAATCCGCTCTGAGCACCACAGGGTTTAGCAGGCTACATATAAAAACTCTCCTCAGGATAGATAACACTATTACACGTCTACCCAAATTGGAGGATATTAGAAAATTATGTACGTTTATTGGAGTTTCATTCCATATGACACAAATATTAACTGGACACGGGTATTGTAAGCAATACCTTAATCATTTTAAGATTATTGACGATAAGACCTGCCCCTGCGATAACACATCTGTGAAAACTTTGAACGTTTGCTTCAAGACTGCCCCAAGGCTTAGTACGAAGAGACTAGGGCATATAATGCTTTGTGATAATCTTCGTACATGCCCATTAAATCTTTTGGTCTTGATGGAAAAGGAGTCTCGATAATTTTGTCAAGCATGGGATTGCTAATCTCAAGACATTTAACGGGATTTGAAATTACCACGACTCTCTGACTTGCCTCTAAATCATGACTGACAAATCTTGGTGACTTTTATATAATGCTCATGCAACGCATCAAGGGAAAGAGAAGTGACTTTTTTTTATATCCATAGAAGGCAAACGATCAGGCGGGTCACGGCGGTTAACTGATCACCGCCGTCCATAGACACTAGCAACACCAGGGGAGTAGCAAGTGCGTTGCCAGCCTGTGTTTGGGAGGAAGGGGGAAGGGGTAGTGGTAGTGGAAAGGGGAGGTGAGGGGAGGAGAGAGGGAAGAGGAGGTGGGCCTCCAGCGCTCTCACTGACCGAACGAAACGCAAGAATATAAGCACCGTTACCTCACGTCGGTTTACTGTTAGTCGGGTGGTACTAACTCGATCCGAGCCAACCCATTCATGCTAAAACCAGTCATAGCTTCAGCGTGGCTCAACCACCATAAGGCGTATCAAATTGCGATTACCCATCTGTTTCCCTTTATATTGCTAATTCTAAATTATGTCTGTGCGAAACCAACAAAATTGAAAAAAACTATCCAAAGCTTAAAACACATTGCCGACTGATTCAATTTCTATTTCAGAAATCTTCCATCAATACATTTTATTGTTAGATCGAAAATACATACAATGCAGTACCGTACTTCGATTTTGTACGAAATTCACGTCAAGTTTATTTTCGTTTTCGTTTTAGTTTCGGCGTAACCGTCGATAGAATATTCGATAGAAATTAATCGTTTATTCATAAAAGCCTGTCAAACGATGTAAGCAAACGAAAAGACATAACGACAAAATCTACAAAATAGAAAAACAATATGTATTGTACAAGCTATTACGTAATATAAAATGATGTTTAAATAATGTCTGTGAGGTGAATAACACCGTAGCAGCTCAAACTATAATACACGTCATAAACTGAACAAGACCGAGGAAATTCTAGTTCAAGGTAACAAGACACTCGTCCCCGACCGAGTCATGAATATATAACATAACAGTATCTTACACATAATCAAAACCCTGTGAAAGTGACCACATAGAAGTCTTCTTATACTTTACACCAGGTGAATGTTTAGACAGTAGCAATATTTATAGAGGACACTCTGCACTTGATTCTCGTTATAAATCAAACTAAATAGGTAATAACTAAATAGGTAAAAAAATAGGTGCTTAATATTTGACCTAATGATCTGGAAACATACAAAAATTATACTCAATCCTCTAATCGTCTATGTTAAATCACAGTGGCAATGACCATCGGGTGAAGTGAAAGTGGAGCTAACCAACGAACACAGGATAATTTTTCGAAGTTTCAACAAACAATATGGTTTATTGTCCGTTTTATTAACAAAAGTTATTAACTTCGGGTGGCTGCTCGCAGGTTTTATCACCGGTCATTCAACTTAGGTTTATTTAAGTTATTATCCACACTTTTGAAATTCTTCGAACAAACTTTACCTAAGGTTTTCTTTATTGTCTATTAGTATTTGTTTTGATATTATTATTTTGTGTGTTAAATGTGACTATGAAGTGCCATATTCTAGAATACTGCGAGTGTCTAACCTTTTACCTGGTATATATTTATAGTATTGACCAAGGGACCATGTAGTCTAAGATAGTACCTAACAAGTTAAGTCTAGATAGCGAGGTCTTATGTATGATCGCCAGAACTCACATATAAGTACTTGGCGAAAGATTGTTTTTACCTTACAAAATGCTCCATGTAGTGGGTTCCCCACGATGTTTTTATTCCACTGAAAACTTAAAATTGTGGGGTTCCGCTATTTGCTATATCCGAATACATTATAACCAAATCCGTAATCTTTCAAAGGTTTCCAAATCGATTTGGTTTATTCAGGTACACAGAAGACTTTCGAAATTTTTGAGACGGTTGTGCGAAGAGTCTCTCCCACTTTTTGGTGCAGGAAAGTCGTCTAAAAAGTTAAGGTACGGCACTAAGGGAAGGTATGGCCACATAAGTCGCAGGCATCCAGATTGCGTCGGAAATAGATATATCGACATCACCGTACAAGGCTGGACGTGGTGAAAGCGGATATAGGAGAAAACCTCACACAAAAGGATGCCGAAGACCGGGCTAAATGGAGGAAGTTAAATAGGAAAGCGGACCTTGGCACTAGGCCGGGATAACGCTAAGAAGATGAAGAAAATATATAGTCCTCGTCAATCTTCTTGATCGTTGTGAATGTAGTTGTGCGTAACACAAATTTAGGCATAAATAAGTATCATGTCATATGTATGAGATTGAGATAACTTAAGTATGTATAAATGCCATTTTTAGATTCCTATCTTCTAAAAATATAAATTTCTGTGTTATAATGTTTGTCCACGATGAACTCAGAAATTACTCAATTGATCTTCATAAAAGTTGGTATTTATGTATAATTTGGTCCAACTTGAGAGATAGGATAATTTATATGTCGATTAATGTCCACAACATTTTTTAATTATAAATCAAATAACTGACAATATTGATTATTGTTATTAATTGTGAGTTTCATCAGTCTTGAATAGATGACGCTTTAAATTAGTTTGTGTATAAAAGACTATAGGACCGACTGTTATAGATATCCAATAGATGGCGCCACGTTTTAATTTTCAATAACTGAGCCTCAGGATCTGGCCTGGAACTGGCCGGATGAACTTGTTAACCTATAATTTAGTGGACGTCGGTATAACGGCAAAAAAGTGATTGCATTTATCTATAGAAATAGGGTATAAAACGAAAACATCTTCCTACTCTGTTTCTCAATAGTCCGGTGAAGCTGTAGAGGGCTTGCTAGGCCAATAGCGTAGTCAGTTCGAGAAAAAATAATACTCTGTTTCTCAACCGATTTTGTTTATTCTTTTCTGTCTAGTAGATTATTGACGATATCGTAGATTTAGTGTTTTATCAAGAAAAAAAATTGCAAATAGTTTGTATTTCTTCCTATTAATATTGAAACTTGAAAAATTAGTGAATTATGGTGGCATTTCGACCATTAGACGATCATTTTAAGGACTAAAAATACGCACCCATTCCGATACGCAGATTTCTTTGCTGGCTTGGCGGCACAAAGTAATCAATCACCTCTTGAAAGTCATCACATCGCTGACTAATTTTTCTGTTCTAAATTCTTACAAATATACTAGGGCGGCAACAATCACGTGGATATGTTGGGCGGGTTGCGCGTATACTAACCGCACACACGCAATCCTATATATAGTTATTTGGCATAACACTGTAACTATTTTATGTAACTAAACCATTGCTGTTGCTTTATTTATATATTTATGTAACTCTTTAACGGCAACAGCGATGTATATTTACGTTACTTTTATTAACAACAATCTATATGGTTAAAAAAACAAAAGATCCTATTTATTTTATATACTGAGAATATATGTGTGTTTGTGTTTTTTTTTATGTATCATAGGTGGCAAACGAACTGGTGGGTCACCTGACGTTAAGTGATCACCACCGTCAATAGACACCTGCAACACCAGAGGAGTCACAAGTGCGTTGCCATCTTGTGCTTGGGGGGAGGGGAAGAAGGGAAGGAGAAAATAGAGGAGAGGTGGGCAGCTCTCTCACTGACCGAACGAAACGCAACAATGCAATCACTGTTACTTCACGTCGGTTTTCTGTGAGAGGGTAGTACTACCCCGAACGAGCCAACCCATTCATGCTGAAACCAGTAATAGATACAATATGGCTCTACCACATACAGAATTATTCCTTCATCCAAAAAATTCTGAAGTAACTTTGATAAAACTTCACAGCTTATACGTTACTAAAATATATAGGGCATAATTTATCCAATATACTATTTAAATTGGCCACAATATAACGAAAAGCGTTAAATTTAAAAAAATCGCATTATTTGTGACCTACCGGACTAATAGGACGAGTGCTTAAGGCGCTCAACCACTTGGTAACAAACTCAGGGGTGCCAAAATGGCAGAACCCCGGCTTGGGTTATTGCCTTGGAGGCAACAACGCGAATTTTACTAACCTAAACTAGCTAAGATAATTACTATTAACATACCAACCGTTTCATATATTATTATTCAGCACGTCATTATATATGTTACATGTAGTTCATACACGAACATTAAAACACATGCGCAGCGAGCACAGTGTACAGTTTTGTATATATTTACAGTTTTAAAAAAGAGGTTGTACAAAAGCAGTCTACCGACCAAGCGACAAGCGAACTTCTCAATGGAATGCTGTAGTACCAACATAATGTAAACGGTAACTACGTCGTAAAGCGATTTTTTGAAGTACACTTTCTTATGTTGGCTATAGTGCAATGCATCTAATTTACGTGCGCCGATTGGTGGTGAGACCATCCATACCTGTGATTGGCAATCAAAAATCCATTAGCGAATCAACCCAAACAGTACGTACATATGTTTATTACTTTGACACACTCTGTAGCCTCAACGATTTGAGGGTTTTAAATATATGAGATATTAACGACATCGTATCAATAGAGGAAGTGGTGACAGGCTAAATATTACTTAACGACTCTATATGCGACCACTGTGTACTAACATTGTTTAATTTCGTGAAACAAAATATCGAACCATGCACGCTGCGCTTCTGAGCTACAGTTTTACGGGAAATCTTATCTAAACACGTTCGCAACATCTTACCTTTGCTGTACCGTAAAGCTGTGCAACAATCTCCCGGCCAGAACGTTCCCTTCTTCCTATAACATGGGGTCCTTCAAGCGTAACGTGAAGAAACATTTACGCAGGCCCGCATAACAGCGGCGACCGGCGAGTGAAGGCGTGTTGCTCTAACTGGTCGCCGTTGTTTGTGGATTGTACTGTGCTTATCATCTGGCATAGTGCTGTCAATAAAAATAAATACAATAAAAAAACCAGTTTCATGGTTTTATATAAGTCACTTAGCATGACCCCATGTATGGACGCAGTTGCTTAAATGGTGGCCTTGTTACCGCCGCACTGAGTGCCGTTGGTTCGAATCTCAAGCAGATCAAATTATCTATTTGATCTACAAATTATTGTTCTGAGTCCAGGTGCTATTTCTATACGGATGATTAGGATCAAGGGAGGTTTGTAAGGGATCTTTGCATGGTGGTGGGGTTTTATCTAAGGCCGCCTGGCTAGCTACCACCCTCTAATTGAAAATCGGTTACTAAGCATCTTATGTTCCGGTAGCTGCATTTAAGCATCGGTTCCCTCTTAGATTTAGCGTGTATATCATGTTAAACCCTATCATCACTTAACGAAAGTTGACATTGTGATAAATCGCTAAAAACCCATAAAGTCTTTAATGTTTTCTTAATGTCCTTGCATCTAATTTCATCTATGCTTAATATTATAAACAGATAAAGTTTGTGACGTTGTGACGTTGTAGGGGGTAATCTCAGGAACTACTGGTCAGTGTTATATAGCCCATTTATCGAGAAAGGTTATAGTCTATATATCATCACGCCAAGACCAATAGGAGCGGAGCGCCAATGAATAATATTTCAAAATCGGGATATTTTTTCCTCCTGAGAGCTTCCGCTACGTGTTAGCGTTAGCCGAAAGTAACTATTCCACGAGAACGAAGTCGCGGGCAGAGGCTAGTATCCTATATAATACTTTCCATCGTACTTAAAACAAAATTTGGAATACTTTAATATACACACTTAAACAATAATTAAGTATTAACGTAATAGGCAAAAATACTTATGTAGGCTATGTATGTACTTACTTATGTAAATACTTATCATATTTCAGTCATGTATATCTAAACCAAAAATACCTAACTACGTGTACAAATAACCTTCAAGATATGCTAAAACCTACTGATAATTTATACAGTATTCATACGTTTCTTGAAGCGATAGGTTGTATATATTTTCTGAGTCCGCCTAACTAGTTACCATCCACGAGTTGAAAATCTATCGCCAAGCGCCTGTTGATGTATTCCGGCAGCCGCACTTGAGAGCCAACCCCGTCTAGATTTAGTTTACCATCTTATTGGAATCAAACGCTGCAACCTATGACGTATAAAAAAAAATCTACTCATTCCTCCATAAACAATCGAAGTGGCAACGTTTTTGAAATTTATTTCTCTAATTATGATAACAACTACACCACGAGGTAATGTCCTATTAATAACACATGTTTTGCGGGGTGGTAGGGTGTCTGTACCCGACTGGATCGCGATCACCGTACACCAGGTGGAACACCCGCTATAGTGGCACGTTTGAGCGTGTCGCGTTCCGGGGTCAGTCGGTGTATATCCAGGAACGGGGGGGGGGGGGGTTTGGGGGGGGGGAGGGGGGGGGGGAGGGGGGGGGGGAAGATTTTTTGGGGGGGGTCCTTGTTTTTGGTGGGGTGTGGTCCCCCAAGGAAAGAAAAAATTTCGCGAAAAAAAAAAAAAACATGTAAATCAATTCGAATCGAATGAAGAGATTTGTTGTGAATTAAATAATATAAAAATTAGCAGCCATATCATCATCAACCTGTAAAAGATCCACTGCAGGTGTATAGACCTCTTCCCGAAGAAAGGTATAAGCATAATCACCACGCCAGCCCACGACGTATTGGCGATTTCAAACTCTGAGAAATCCACAGTTCTATGTTTTTCCCACACACAGTAGTACAACAAAAACATTTCTCAGGTTCAGTTTTCCTTCACCGTCAGCCGATAGTGTTACCAATTTAAATTAGTAAATGTACGCGAATTCCAAAAAATTCATTGTTACATGCCGGGGGTCGAACCTGCGGACATCGAAATAATATTCCATCGGTCAAACCACTAAGCCATCACGACTTGGTGCAGACAGATGAAAGATAAACTTAAAAATCACGTTTAAATGTATTTTGGACGACACTGTTCTTGAAATACTTCATACTAGAAATTTTAAACGGACGAAGGATTTCAACTCGATTACACAAGATTACTTACTCGACACAATTTTGTATTATACATTACTAGGTTGAATATATAGGGAATGATACAAACGTAAACACAAAAACTTCAAACGATGATGAACGGGATTACCACATACTTGATTTAGATAAGGACTTATCTGTGAAAGATAAAATGCAGGCGGTTTTAGATGAAGCGCATATAGGTATGTGTACTTTCCAAGCTGTGATGAGACCAATTACAATTGCAGATTTACTGAATAACCCTTTACAACGTGCCGCAAAACATTAATTATCTAAGAAACTATATTAAATAATATATCTGTTATATATGGCAGCATAAGAGTTATATATCAATAATATATATAACTAGCTAGCTGTGCCCGCGACTCCGTCCGCGTGGAATCTAATGTAAAAAAAACAGTGACTAAGAAAATCATCTGAATGTATTAAGTCTTATCTACTTATCTACTTTTCACTCGTAATTAAGTGGCATTGTCATTAAAATTACTATAACTTTTGATGCAGTGAACCGATTTTAATGAAACCAAAACTAAATGTTACTCGAGGATATACTTTACGTTTTTCGTGAGGTTTTATCGTGAACGCAGTACTTTAGCAACTATACGTGTTCAAATAAACAAGCAGACATTTGAAATATATTTTATTACTTACTAGCGGACCCGGTAGACGTTGTCCCGCCCTAATTATAAACAAAAATCCTTGACAAATTATATATCAAAACGTTCCTCATGAATTACTTTATCCACTGGTGAAACCCGCATAAAAATCCGTTCAGTAGTTTTTGAGTTTATCGCGAACAGACAGACAGACAGACGCGGTAGGGGACTTTGTTTTATACTATGTAATGATTTCAAGACACCTGCAACTATTTTTTTCACCAAAATCTAAAAAGTACAGACACGTTAGATTTACATTCTTATTATATGTATAGATAATATATCTGCTATATATTATGCCAATGAGAATTATAGGTATATCAAGAATGTATTACGTTCTTGTACTATTTTAAAGCAACAGCTGCTGAATTAGACACTATAGTCCTTCTACAAAAACGGACATTTCGAGCAACTTATAATATGAGGCTTCGCCAATCATTGCTTCGCTTACTTCCACAGCTTAATGTCTTATGGTATTTTATTGCGGGGGACAGCAGCTAAGGTGGACACAATATTCCTATTACAAAAACGAGCAGTTCGAGCAATTTATAATATGAGGCCTCACGAATCATTAAAGACTAAGTTTCAGGAATTCGGTATCTTAACTCTGCCCTCCCAATATATTCTTGATAATTTAATGTATGCCAGCAAAAACTTAGATATGCTGGATCTGGTAAAAGACCAGCATAATTTAAATACCAGAAACAGCAACAAATTGGTCATTCCATGCTTCAGACTCATTAAGTCCAAAAACAGTTTTTTAGGTAATAGTGTTAGGTTTTATAACAAATTACCGATTTGCCGGATAATGAGTTCAAGAACCATGTCAAGCCGGTTTTAATATATAAAGGCTATTATAGGGTGGATCAATATGTAAACGATTGTGACGTCTGGAAATGACTCCCGTCTCTGTGCATCCACTAATAACGAATGTAAATGTTTATGTTATTGTAAAAATATATAACATAAAAAGATAAACCAGACCAAGTTTCTTGCCGGTTCTTCTCGATGACTGGGTTGTTTTCCGAACCGGTGGTAGCTTTGACGTTCCTAAGCGCCTTCTCAAGGCCTAAACTGAATAAAGTATATTTTCATTTTGATTTGATTGAAAGCTAAGTTTCAGGAATTCGGTATCTTAACTCTGCTCTACCAAACCATCCTTGATAATCTAATATATGGCCGCAAAAACTTAGATAAGCTGGACTTAGTAAAAGACTGATAATGTAAATACTAGAAATAATTACAAATCGGTTATCCCATGTTTCAGACTCACTAAGATTAAAGTAATAGTGTTGGTTTTATAACAAAGTCCCATAACATTACCGTTTTCCCGGATAATGAGTTGAAGCACCATGTAAAGCTGGTTTTAATGTCTAAAAGTTATCATAAGGTGGATCAATATATTAATGGTGGTATCGTTTGGAAATGACGCCCTTTTCTGTAAAAATATCACAAATCTAACTGGATAAAATTGAGAATGTAACTGTTGAAAAAATCCAAATAATTCTATTCCCATGATTGTCACCAATAATTCTAAATTGTATGCTATCACATCAATAACATACAGAATTCTGTCTTTACATATAAATGCCTCTTGTTGTTAGTTCCAAGGATTTGTTTATATTTATTGACCATCGGACTTCAATTAATAACAGTTGTCTGACACAAACTTGTTTAGCTAAAGCAAATAAAGATTATGAGTTATTAGGTGTTGATTTTTCCTTCCATCATTTGTTTTTTTTTTAGTTACCTACTTTACTGTACATGGTTTGGATGACCAACTATTCTCTACGCATTTATAATAAAATGCTGCTTATTCGTGATCCTGTTCATAAATTATTTTAATATATTTTCGAAAATATAATGTGAGTGTTTTTTTAAAAAGTAAATTGGTAAGCCGTGGTAAACTTATTCGTATTATTTTCACTTTATGTATAATATAATTTATCAATAGATATAGGAGATGCTCTACTGTAAAGTTTTACTTCTGAGAAGACATACTTTGATAAATAATAAAACCTAAGTAATTGATAATTGACTAGAGGACGTTGTCCAGCCCTGATTATAAAAAAAAACCTTTGACAAATTATATACCAAGACCTTCCTCATGAATCACTTTATCTACTGGCGAAAACCGCATGAAATTCCGTTCAGTAGTTTTTGAGTTTATCGTGAACAGACAGACAGACGCGGTAGGAGACTTTGTTTTGTACCATGTAATGATGATAATAATAAAAAATATATAAGAGTTAAATATTTTATTTCTGAGTTTAAAATTAAATATAAAATTCTAGCTTTTATACACATATTCGCTCTCGTTAATAAAGATTTAACCTATCCCTTCGAAACAGTATTTTTTTAGGTTAAAGGTACTCTATGTCCTTTTTTGTAACTCTAAAAACGTGTATGCAAAATATCATATGATCGGCTGAATATTTAAATCGTGAAAACATTTTAACTTTAGAATTATAATTCTTAAAATTTATAACGGTCTTATTACAAAAACAAAAATGAGCATCGTCAGACCATACAATGTTGCTCAAAAAATTAGGGTTACGGTCAATTTCTCTCAGCATGCTTTGACAAAATTGTAGTCGTCTCTCACAATCCCCACGACGCAATTTTTGCACCAACCGACCATCACGATAACATTTAAACTTATACTATTTCAGTACTTTAAGTACGCGAGCGTGGGTACTTCCAATTACTTCGGCAGCTTCTCTGCTTGAAGCTTTCGTAAATGCTTCGAAGTATGTTAAAACATTTAAATCAAAATTGTTATTGTTCTGCTCAAGAGTTTGCCGCCGACTTTTGTAACTGTCCGTATTCTTTAAATAATCTACCATTCTTTTCAATACGAATCGAGTTGGTAGCCGTCAGTCTCGATATCTCTCTCCATACCACCGCAGAGTTAGCTTCACATTTTTGTTATTTAGAAAATAAGCTTCCATTAAATCAACAGAAACACATGGATCTTTGGAAAAAGTGCTTTAGCTTGACCCATTGAATTTATAAGTACAAATTTCATGGTTTTCCTTTCATTAAATTTACAAAGTATGTTAGAGAGATTTCATCCTTGTGATTGACCGTAACGATCGATACAATAAAATTACAGGGTGTAATTTATACAGATTTTAGTCGGTTCGATTCCCGAGTGAAGCAAGAGAATTTTTGAAAATCTTTGAATGCAGTTTTATTTCTTTTCAAAAATAAAGAAATGTTTCTTTGGAGTAAAATTTGCTATCTCTATTATTTAGAGTACTATCCCTCCAGGTGACATTAAAAAAATCCACTCTGCATACTACAACTTTGTAATAAGTGTAATTGAACAGCGCCATCTACAATGATGAATAAAATACGTCCAAAGTGTCTCGTGCCTCCGAGCCTAGCATTGCTGCTTCGAGTGTCGCGACTGGCTGGAGTGGCTCCCGTGCACTTGATAAAGAAATATAATCACTGGATTGTTCGCGTATTTCCAACGTTAAATTACTACTCTTACCTACTTATTATCATTTTAAGTGAGTAATTAATTAATAATGTTGATAATAATAACATAAGATAGCGTTGGGGAATCGGTTACCCAGCACGGTGCTACCCCAGGGTTATGAGACGGGGCTTTTCGAAAAACAGTTGAAATACGCTCTCCAAAGTCGACCACATAACAATTATTCCTCTGATCTTGCAGTTGTCCATAAGCGACGATAACAATTTAACATCAGATGGGCCGTCTGCCTGTTTGCTATCCTTTGGCTTTGGCAAAAAAAGATGTAGTAATTTTAACACACTGTGTCTAAAACAGATGGGTCTCAAATAAAACAGACACAGTAAAATGAAATCATTCGATATGTTGTATCGTTTTATAACGGTGACGCTGTGAAATCATTACTTAGCAGTGCGATTCCTTTTTCCTGCAACAAGCGATGATTTTTCAGTCGTTAGCGTGTTCAGACACCGTGTCCATCGACGAGTCAGAATTTTCAATGAAGGAAAACATCGCGATAAAACCTTAGCATGGTGATCGGGCTGTTCCTAAGCTCCTTCCTAAGCTACTAAACTCAAGCTGAAAATCTGTCGCCAAGCACAGTTTGACGTGATCCGACAGTTGCACTCGGAAGCCAATCTCGATCTAATTTTAGCGTGATTATCATCTTACATAATTTTCGACTGCCATCAGCTATAGTCAGTAGGTTAATTAAAACCTATAACTATTAAAAAAAACTGTTGTGTACTTATGTACACGCGTTAGAAGTTATACTTCTTTGGCGCAACAAGATAAAAATCTTTTCAAAAATTTTATCTTTCGCCTTATTCTACGTTTGTAGAAAAAACGACACTAACAATAGAAAAATGGTATTTAATACATTGAAAGTTTTAATACATAAAAATACAAAGAAGAAAAATGTTGACTATAGCTAACTCCAGGGTTTCGGTTTTTCGTGACGGTGTGCCCGCGCATCGTAAAAATTTACTCTCATCATTTTTCCCTAACGCGCCAAAAGAATTATAACTTCAACAACACAACATCAGGTCCTTCAAACATACCCTGAAGACATTATTGACCAGACTGATTGAAATTTTTGGGCGACAGTCGTTGTTTTTGGATCTCACTATGCTTGCCATTAAGTACACTGGCATCAATTTCTCGAATTATGATGAAAAACTGTCTACAAACAAATTCTCAACTTGTTAGCTAACAAGCGAAGTAAATCACAAATCTGGTTTAAAACATCATCATCGCCTACCTGAGTAGGGTAGGGTAGATAAACGACCTTCACAAAATCCATCTATACCTCTTTCAGTCTTCCTTTACTCCTGTATCCATTCACCTTCATACTTAAAACATTTCTAGTTACATAATTTTTATCTATCTTCATGGCATGCCCGGACCATGCAAACTAAGGCTATATGAGAAAAACTGAATGGACCTCAGATTCTGATTTAGAACACTAGTATACCACTTTTCAATTACGAATATAATTTAAATTTCCAAATTATTCACTCATGGAGTTTAAAATATCTTTCACGATATGTAAATACTAGCTTCTGCCCACGACTTTGTCCAGGTGGAATAGTTACTTTGACCTAACGTTGTTATCGGTGGAAGCTCCCAAAAGGAAAAAGAAAAGATTTTAAAACATTCTTCATTGGTGCTCCGTTCCTATTTATGATATATAGCCTTCTTCGATACATGAGCTATCTAACACTGAAAGATTTTTTTAAATAGGACCAGTAGTTCCTTAGATTAGCGCGTTCAAGCAAACAAATTCCAGCTTTGAATGAATGAAGGAATGAATGAATGAATGAATGAATTCTTTATTGCACTTTTGATTCGTACACTGGCGAGCTTAATGCCATGAGGCAATTTCTTCCAGCTAACCAGCGGTATTGCTTTATAATATTAGTATAAATTAGTAGAGATATGAATATATAAAGGATTACATTAACACCTCATTTCCAGACGTATTGACAATAATGGCAATTGTGTGCGATCTATCAGTCCCACCTGAGAGGACGGTGCGTATGGGAACGGAAACCAGGCGTGTTGTGTGGATCGCTGACGCCGTCGTGGTCAGTCTTACTGCGAACTTTGGTGTGTTTACTGCACCCAAGCAAATGGCGTTTCTCATTGATCACGTCAACCGTATCCAAAAGGTTATTATGGCTTAGTTTTATCCTCCAAACCCCCAATAGACTAAGTAAGCATCAATTGTCAGGGACTTGAGATCTTTTAGATATCAGATATTCATTACTTTTCGAAGTATAATTAAAAAGTTGTACTAGACACGTAAACATTGCGGTAGGATTATGTTTTTCTAGAAACTTCCTAACCTAAGATTCTTAACCTAAGAGGAGCTTCAGAAAGTTCAGCTTCAGCTTCAAAGTCAGTTACAATAACCATTGACCATCAGATTGGTCGTTTGCCTGCTGCGTCTAGGCTTAAAGAAGTCACGATTTGGTAAAAAATTACAAGTTTGGGTAAATTAAGGATCACATACCGTTTAGTTATCTTCTGAGGTTCGTCAGACTCTTTGAAACATTTAGATAACAGAGAAGTTTCAATATACATAGAAATACCAAACTCTCATTATGCGCACGAAAGTGGACTTCATAACTGGTGGAAATTTATGAAATTATATAATTTGCGGTAGGAATTTTTGAACGGAACTTGCCGGATTTTTGCTGAAATTTCGGCTGGTTCTGCGATTCCTCTACAATAACAAGACAACAATACTGTCAAATAGTCCCGGTAATGTTCATGAAACTATTATAGTACTAAGCGGTTTGAGACGAAGAGAGGGGGCGCGGGCGGCGGTTGGTGTTCCGTTCTTTTTGGAGAAAGAAAGGGTTGAATAAAATACATAGATAAAAAAAGTGTGTGCGTACTTATGTACACGCGTTACAAGTTATACTTCTTTGGCGTAACAAGATAAAAATGTTTTCAAAAATTTTATCTTTCGTCTTATTCTACATTTGTAGAAAAAACGAACCTAACAATAAAAAAAAGTTATTTAATACATTGAAAGTTTTAACACAAAGAAATACAAACAACAAATACATAGAAACAAAATGTTGACTATAGCTAACTTCAGGGTGTCGGTTTTTCGTGACAGTGTGCGCGCGCTTCGTAAAAATTTCCTCTCATCATTTTTCCCTAACGCGCCAAAAGAAGTATAACTTCAATAGCGTGCGAATTTATAGATAAAATATGCGGAATAAGGAAAAGGAAATATAAACATATTAAAATTCATAGATGGCGTTACCAATAATAAAATCAAGACAGCCGTTACAGTTAGAATACTTGATAATAACTAGTTGGAAGCATTATTTAAAAGAGATCTAAAAAAGTAATCAATCGGAGGTATCTGAATTTTATTTCTTATAAATTGTAAAAGTGTTACTAAGCAAATTCGTTTTACATTATTATTTCAGATAAATTCTGAATTGAAGGCCCAAATTTGCCGGTGCAACCTGATAGCATACAGTACCGTATGGTGATTGCATCCCTATTTGCGACAGTTTTTATAATGGCCGCTGACTTCTTTGATGTTTTCTACACCACAGCTGTTGAAAGCAGGGATTGTAAGTTAAAATTAATAGTTGCTTCAAAAGACGATGGTATCTGAGAAATAACAAGAAATATATTAAGGCTGAATGACACCTGCATAAGAAATATTAAACACTTTTGTTGCGTAGAAACTATTTAATACTACTTGCTCGCCAAATCAACCAAAGGATCAAATCTTTATTTCACAGTACGGTGATGTAATAAAATGAAATGGCAACTTATCTTATCAATATTTTGAATATCTCTCTACTACCTTCTTTCTGTTTCACTCTTTTTTTAAAGATTTTTAACCCATGTTTTTAACATACCAATCATTTCCTTTCATATAAAACTTGTCCTATCAATTCCAAACACGACAATAGAGTAATTACCCAAATAAGTGGAGCAATCCTAAAGTGATACGTTTACATACATTCAGCAATGATTTTTTTATTTATATAGATATGAATGCATATATTTTACATAATTATTGTAACCAAAACCAAGAAAAAAAGAATTGTGTGGTTTTATGAAACCACGGTAAAAGTGAAACTTTTTTTCACACTATAGACATTTAACTAATAATAGTCTATACACTACACGGTCAGCTGCTGCGAACTATAGGCGCCGCCATATTGGCCCTGGCTGCTCTGACGAACGCCTTTCACTTTATCCCTACTCCGCGGCCGACCATCACGCGACATGCAACACACAGACGAAAAAGTTTGAGACGATGTAATAAAAGTTTCACTTTAATAAAAAATCTCAGTTTAGACCCTGAAAAGGCACTCATGAACGTCAAAACTACCACCGGTTCAGATACCAACCCAGTCGTCGAGAAGAACCGGCAAGGAACTCGATCTGCTTTTTTCTATTCATTATATATAACATAACATAGTTTTACGAATATGCAGAGTTATAGATATAGACAATTACATTCATTTCCGGTGGGTGCACAGAGAGGGGCGTAATTTCCAGACATCACCATCGTTCACATATTGATCGACCCTATAATAACCTTTAGACATTAAAACCCGCTTGACAATTGTATTTTCTGTTGAAGTGTTAATCGCGGGAACCTACTCATGTTATTACATGAGCTACATAATGTTACAATTGTTGGAGATTCAATTCATAATGACGGCATCGTACGTACTCTCCTCTATGAAACTCATTAACTTTCGATTGGATAATATCCTGCGTGAAAGGAATTTAAACAGTAAGTTTTCTTTTGTACGTAAGTATACAAAATTAGGGTAGAAGAGTAATAGTGAAATAGATTCTGATATTTATTTTTGAAGTAAAACTTCTTTAGGCGCGACTAGGAGGTAACTGGACGACAATGCAACGAAAGTGCGTTACGGCTATATGGCGTCACGTTTCTGTACCACCCTGTTAGATAATAATTAAACATAATCAAAACTTCTTTTAAATCATAATTAATTTAATTGCATTCGTTATCATAGTAATCTATTCGTACTTTTCTATATTCTATTTACTTTATAACAAACAGTTGCTAATAATATTTCCTGTATTATTTAAGTTCCGAATTAGCTGATAGATGGCACTACAGATAATGAAGCTTTGATTTAATTTGTTACTTACTTACATTGAAACCAAATGGCAGCACGGTCGCGCGCCCATATATACATAATTAATTCTGTGGTATGATTTTTATTATTATTCAATTAAAAAAGTTTATAATTTTTTTTTTCAAAATGGTTTTATTGATTTATTGTCAAAATCAAAAATATTTAAAAGTTTTACTTCAATCGCGTGTAACGGTTACACGCACTCATTTTTTATAAAAGTAAAGATCTTCACTTTTTTCTCCGTATATATTTTACATAATAGTCACGTAATGTTGATAAGAGTTGTACTTCAACATAATAGTTATAACATAGTGTGGTGGCAACCACCACACCCACACAGGCCGGGCTGTTGAACCTAGACATTACGTAGCACACGTAGTACCGAACAGCGAATCAGAAAGCGAGTGAGTCCGAATGCATATGGCGGGCAAGTCATCGGTTCATCTCCGATTTCCACACATACATAAGTTGTCAAAATTATTTTGATTACCCTCTAACCAATTTATGACTGAAGACATAGAATCTAAAGAAAATTACTATAATAATCATAAATATCATATATTGGTTACACTTTTACAGATTCGGTAGATTTTAAAAACATATCGAGACCTAATCGTGTCTGCCCACGAGATATAATCGTTCCTAAAAGGCATGTGAATAAAATCATTGACTCTATTTCTGTAGTGAGCAATCGTTTTTCAGGTATGACTTTAATCTTCTATATTTATACATATAATAAAAATGAAATGTCTGTTTGTAATATCAAAATATTTTATTTTTATTGATTGTATATGAAAGTATACACGAAACTGATAACAAAATTTAGCAAAAACACGTTGCTAACTGTAAACATGTACGTAAGACGTGCGTTATACTGGACTCCAAGAATAATATAATTGAAATTCATATATCTGTATCTATGTACCTATGTAATTTGAATTATATTGTCTTTTCAATGAGCACTATTTAAATTGTCGAATATTAAAAACTGCTTAGATAGATATAAAGTTTTATATCTTGATTTATATTTATGCAAGATCTCAAGACGTCAGCTCATTCATTGTTTACAATTCAACATTATAATTATTAATAGTAATTGTGAAGATAGAAGAGGTCTTTCTAATAAGTTATTAGATCACAAACGTATTACTTATTGACAATATGGGCATATTATATCATTATAATAACATATTTAAGTCATTGTTTCATTAGTTCCTTATACAGTGTAAGTGAGCAGTGTAACTGAGCTGTGGTAAACCTCATTTGACACATTATTAGTATTTATATATCTAACGTATATGGTTGCGCCGCTTTATATATATTTGAAATTCATTATTATGATCAGATCACGCCACTTTTCCAGCCCGACCAATTACCCCTTCCTGGCACATGCTTATATACGGTGGCGCGTCGGGCGCGCCGCCATTGCTAGTATCATTGGTGTTGTTGCCCGCGCCACGCGCGTCGGACGCGCGGCCACTGCTGCTGCTACTGCTATCATAATGTAGTGTCGTTGCCAGCGCCGCGCGCGTCGGACGTGCGGCCACTGCTGCTGGTGTTGTTGCCCGCGCAGCGCGCGTCGGACGCGCGGCCACCGCTGCTGCTACTATCGTCAGTGTTGTGTCGTACCGCGCCGCATGCAAATAGTTTGAATTTTCGCCTGGTCGAGTGACAAATAAACGCATCGCTACATACGTGCCGACATACATTATAAACAATAAGTGTTGTGTGGGAGAAAACCCGGCGTTAAGCAACGAGAATCACCTAGCCGGCTAGCCACGTGGAAACTGCAGCGCCGCGAGGTATGTGCCAAGTTTCCTTCCTACCCTTGTCTCCCTCTTCGTAGCTGATCGCAATAGTTGAATATCAAATATAGCACCCCCGCATATACAGTCCACTTAAATTAGCAAAGAATCCCCCCGCACCCTCGGTGGTGTCGACAACGCTACGGCGCCACCAGTATACATTACATGTTACTGTAGTGGCGTGCGTGTTGTACTTACAATCGTTTTTACCAAACATTTCTATAATTATACATGGTCTCACAATTTTATATTTCTTAAAAACAATTTAAAAAAAAGCATGCGGAGCTGCGGTTACAGCAAGTTAATAATATGAATCCTTTAAAAGTAATTCCAGTTATCTACATATGAATACGCGAAAATAAAAGTTCAGTTCAGTACTTTTTTCTTCTTTATTTGATAACCAATTTTCATTTTTTAGTTTAGGAAATATTGACGAGTTTTAGCGTTATTAACATTTTCAATAAAGTTAATTTTTTCCATACCATAAACGAATCGAAGTCTTCATTCATAAGTTTCTATTCCTTATACTTCACGCTACTTACATTTATAACCAACATATTTGTAAATATAATACAACAGAGTTTTCATCATTAATAAAAAGATATCAAAAGAAATACAGATAAATAATAGCTAGTATATACATTAATATATGATGAAAGTTATAATTTCAGTTAACTTATATTATTACTCTTAAATTTCCAGATAACACTGATATAACCTCGTGTTCAACAGACGTTGGAATCATTAGACATCTCTCGCTATCATATGGTTCAGTGTGTGAGGTAGTAAGACAAGTAGATAGAGACTACGGTACTATTCTATTGCTAATTCTGGCATCTTTCCTTCTACACTTGGTCGTTACACCTTACTACATGATTACTTCTTTATGTATGTCAATTTATATTACGAATCTTTTGTAATTGTAATACTCTATAGTTACTGTATTTATAGTGAATTAAACCGACGAAAACATGCATAATGAATGTGATATGTTACTATAATTTTTAGTTGATCACTCAACACAAACATTCTGGAATAAATACGGGAAGCCGACTCTTCAACTACTCTGGTGTTTATTTCATACAATTAATTTGGTTATGCTAATTGAACCTTGTCACAGGACGCTTATTGAGGTACCTATTTTATTATGTGATTCTTGAATATGACTGCAGTAAATAACAAAAAGTCAACTGTACTTTTTACGAAATGAATATTCTCACGCCACTCAAAATTCTTAAATTTATCATGGTTTTTCTTGTAAATTATGTGTTCTAAAATAGAAGAAGACATCTTTGTTATTCTGAGTGTTACGCACCAAAAAATTGCGTAATATGCGACCGTTAATGTATCTCAATTAACAGGTAATCGAATTTTGTCTATGCTATATCTATATATTTTATCTATGAAATTTTTTACCCAAATTTGTATTATTTCAGGTAGATGTAACAAAAGAGTTAGTTTCTCAGCTTATGTGTACCACGAAATCAACATACGATTCCGTCCCTATAGAATTGAAGTTATTTTGCAAACAGTTGTCGATGAATCACATTTCTTACGCGCCACTAAAGGTGTGCACTCTTAAACGGTCCCTAATAGCAACGGTAAGCGAGTATTCCTATTGTCAAGTAGTAGAATATTCTTACGTCATGTTATGATTTATTGATACTGTTATATTTAATATTGAAGACAGGTCGCAGAATATTACATAACTAGCGGGCCCGGCAGACGTTGTCCCACCCCAATTATAAAGAATCCTTCACAAATTAAATACCAAAACGTACCCCATGAATCGCTTTATCTACTGGTGAAAACCGCATGAAATCCGTTGAGTAGTTTTTGAGTTTATCGCGGACAGACAGACAGACGCGGCAGGGGACTTTGTTTTATACTATGTAATGATTAATGTTAACTGCTTTTATAATTTTGCAGATATTTGGAAACATTACAACTTACCTCGTAATTATAATTCAATTGTAAGTATCTAAGTGAAAACAATTACTTAATCTCAATTTTAATATTTTGTGAAGACATTATTTGCGATCAGTCTCATTTTATTGAGTTAGTAAATGATTTACATCTTTTGTATCTGATTGATTCTTGTTATGTATAAAAAATTAAATAAAGAAAAATATAATAATAAAACGATTTTAATATACATTTGTTAGATATTTAATCTACATTGTTTGGTTCCTTTTATATTCTTCTAACATCTGGTCTACTTTAAAAATATGCTCCTCTACTTCTTCAGGCGTTAACGAGAAAGTATTGAAATCGCTAGCAAGCTTCTTGTATCTGGCTTGTCTGCTAAATTCTTCACTTTTCTTATTAATATTATTTAATGTATTGTTATTATCAGGTTTCCTTATATTATCAGAACTTTTGTCACTGTTAGAAATGACCTTTTTAGTTGAATTATATTGTGCTTTATCGTTACTCCTTATAACATCATTATTTTGGTTGGCATTTGGCTTTATATTCTTGGTATTGTAGGAAGAGTTAGTTACATTTTTTTTATTATGTAAAATATACAAAGATTTGGAGTAAAATTCATGATAACTGTCTCTTTTAGTTTTATCGTTCATAAGCACTTTCGTTATTTTCTTTTTTAAATTACTAGATGTATGACCAAGTTTTGGGCACGATTTTAATGTAGTTTCTTCATTTCGGTTATCGCATTCAGTTTCATGTCTAGTATATATTGTTCTGTGAATTTCAACATCATTAAGTATTCTGTTCATAACCTCTACTGATTTTATAGTTTCTTTAGCATTATTGTCATAGTAAAGAGGCATATTAGAACCTACTTCCCTTTTCACATGGCCACATTTAGCATGGTCACAGTTATTCAACTCAATATCCCTCTTCATGAGTTTAATATCATTTGTTTCTAAAACTTCTGGTCTTTCTTCTACCATTTGTAATAAATATTCAAATAAAGTGGGAATACTTTTGAATATATCACCAAATATAAATACCTGGGCTTCCTCACCATTATCTGTAAGAAATCATGCTCTACTTAATATTATAAATGCGAATGTGAGTTTGTTTGTTTGTTACTTTACACGCTTTAACTGCTCAACCAATCGCCATAAAATTTTGTATACATATTGTGAGGGATACCGAAAGAGACATACGGCATTATTACTCCAGGAAAAAATGTTCTATTTTCAAATCAAATTTACATCAATGCCAGCGAAGCAAAGACTAATCCTTTGTAAAGATAATAATGTAGATAAAGCCGCGGGCGACTGCTTGTTTTCTACATAATTATACTTATAACTACAAATAACTTATAAACATTTCAGACACGAAGCGGATATTTTTAGAGGAGTATAATATTGCTGATAAATAGGTTTGTCTAATTTACAAAGTTGTGTTTGATTTTATTGAATTGAAATTCTAATGATAAAAATAACACGAGTGAGAGGTAAAAATAAACACTAGCATTAATTGTATTTGTCATCAAAATAATATAAAAAACCGATTTCATAAAATAATATAGTGATTGTGGTTTTATTTCAATTAAATTATAATTCTAAAATAACACGAAAATATAGATTTTTGTTTTATTTAAATACAATACATTGAATTTAATAAAGGCAATCTTACCATCGCTTAAAACTACACCAGAAAATACACTTAGCGTGAAAAATAAATACACAATTTTTGTCATTATTTTTACAAATTAGGGCGCGTTAACTTCTAACAAGCCAAGTACAGTAAGTGAAACTAAACTTGTTTTGCGAACTAATAGATAAGATGACATGACAACGTTTTTAGGATGTTCATGAATATGCTATCCGAGTAACATGGAAGTTATCAAAAAAAAAAATTGAGTCGTCGCGGGACGCCTGGCAGATGTGAAACATCGAAATTGTTCGAATCGAACGAATCTCAAATTCTCGAATTTTCAAATTACACTATAGGTATGCGAGCTCAGTGCGGCAAGAGAGACTGCGCATGGCATCGCGTCGCCACGTTCTACACACTCTCCACGCCAACAATCAGGTTTACCCGCGCCTATTGATGTTTCACATGAATAATTTTCTTTTCTCGAATATTCAAAATCTTTCAATATTAAAATCGTTTGTCTTTTAAAATTCACGCTATCTATTAATAATATTGAGAACTAAAACAAGATATATCTATTATGATCGTGTTATATCTACCTAGTTCTTCTTAGTAATAACAGATGTCCCGCACCTCAACATCGTGTCGTGCCATGCCAACAATCAGGTTTACCCGCGCCTATAGATGTTTCACATCAAAAGTGGGCATGCTGTGCTTTATGACTATAGTTCCTAAAAACCATGGAAATGCGTTCTGCCATCGATTCTAAAGCGACGAGCGTATTTTTTCTCAAATGTCTTTTATCTAAAGATCAGTCTCTTTAGTTTTCTATTATAAGTACTATATACATATACTACATGAGTGTAAATATCGGGTCTATAAAATATTAGCCTACCAAGTTTCGTGAAATTGCCTTCAGTCGTTTTTACGTGAATCTTATCTTGAGTGTTTTCTTATAAGTGAGATATATATATATAGAATGTACCTGTGAAAATAAAATATGTAAGTAATGATGCGCGTACAAACGACAGAAAGATAAAAATTCTAAAAACCATGAAAGTGTGTTCTTTGATTATAAAACTCACCAGAGTATTTTTCCTTAAATATATTCTATGTACTGATTTTCTCTTCACCCTTTTACAACAAATTGTATAAAGTTCAATTTTTACATGACAATTGATGAAGTAAAAAAGTTACGTAAGATTTTGATACTTCCTTGTGTCCTAACAACAAAATTCCTTCTTGAAAAATCATTAAAAATGAAAGTCATGTAATGATATATCATAGAGATCTACCAAAAAAGCACCAAAAGTACAAACAAATTTGCTTATAATTTTTCGTGAAACTTACGTAAAACGTAAGTGTTAAAGGATATTTTATAAAGCATTTACAGAAAACAAGAAAAACGTTAAAGATGCGGTACCTATTATTTGTTTTTTTTTCTCTCTTAATAGTAGAGACGTAGATTACAAGCTGTGTAAAAAGTTTAATGAGAAAACAATAGATGGCGTGATATATATCATTTATACTTGATTAACTTTAATAATTACATATATAAAAACGGTGTTAAATACTAAAGCAATTAAGGATTTAATAATAAACTAAAATTAAAATAACTGTTGATCGAAGATTTTAGGTTATATTTACAGTAAATATATTTTCGGTAATTTATGATGTACATGTCTTTGTCAGAGTACGTTAATGTATAAATGGCTTTTACCACTTGTATGTTTGAGTAATTTAATTAGTGGAAATTCGCGTACAATTACCTACTGATTTAAATTGGTAACACTGTAAAGTGACGGTGAAGGAAATCATCTAGACCTGAACCGAAGCAATGTTTTTGTAGTATCGTCGTATGTGGGAAAATATGGAACAGTGGAATTCTAAGAGCTTGAAATTGCCAATACGTCGTGAGTTGACGCGGTGATTATGATCATACCTTCCTTCGGGAAATGGCATATGGCTATGCAGATGGTCTCCTTCATGCTGGTTTGATGTATGGATGGCCTACCGCTCAGAAAGAAGGGAACCAAGTGGAAAAGACAATAAGTTTTCTATTTCAAAAGACTTACACGCGTTTCCAGTCTAGTGTTAAGAGATGGAGTTGATAGCATGAGCATATTTGTTTTTCTTACTTGCTAAATGATAAAGGGCTACCGTTGTACGCGCATCATAGAAAAGCTACTGTATAGATTTCGATATTTTTTTGTTTGTTATATTTCTTAACAAAATAGGGTCTATTAAGAAGATTATCACGATATCTTAATTTATTACAACTTTGTTAAAGTTTTACGAAACTTTTTTTTTACCTATATCTATACTAATATTATAAACCTGAAGAATTAGTTTGCTTGGACGCGAAACTGTACCGTGAAGCTGTGGAACAATCTCCCGGCCAGTAACTTCCCTACATCCTATAACATGGTGTCCTTCAAGCGTAACGTGAAGAGACATTTACGCAGGCCGGCATGGCAGCGGCGACCGGCGAGAGGAGTATCTCTCAGTAATCGCCATTGTTTCTGGATTGTACTGTACTCTCCATCAGGCACTGTACAGTCACTTTGCTGTGCTACAATAAAAAAAAACTCACGAACTACTGGTCTGATTTGAAAAATTACTTCAGTGTTAGATAGCTCCTTTATCGAGGAAGGCTATAGGCTATATATATCACGCTAAGACCAATAGGAGCGGAGCACCAATGAAGAAATTTTTGAAAATCGTTTTGAGAGCTTTCGCTGCGTGCGATGCGTAAACGGTAGCTATTCCACGCGTACGAAGTCGCGAACAGAAGCTAGTACCTTATATACCTTTATTCACAATCTCATTTAATGTTAAATGCCAACGTGGCCTAAAATGGGAAATACGCCAAACCTAGAGGGGAGTGGATCTTAAGTAGAGCTGTCGGAACACACCAACAGTTGATTGGTAACAGATTTTCTATTACCCCGTCCGTTAGTGGTATCCGCCGCAAAATAGGAACCCGTACCGAACGCTGCGCGTTGTATAAGACGTCCGCGACATACTTAGCTTAGGTTAGCTCAGATAGGTCGCGAATTGCATGCAACAGCCCAAGCAGAGGTGTGCCGCGCATCCTTGAGCTAGAGTTGTCTAAATAAAATCGGTGCCTTAAGCGCTCGCCTTAGTAGTCCGGTGAAGCTGTTAAGACCTTGCTAGGTCAATAGCGTAGTCAGTTCGGAAAAAAAAACACTTAGAAATAATCATACCACCATGCCATGCGATGCTAAAACTGGGATTTTTATAAGCACTACCCTTTCGGTACACACATGTGTATTCTTTTAATGTGGAGAAGTGGAGCATGCAGTGTGGTACTTCTGTTTGTTCCTAAGTACATAAAATACTAGTGGGCCAGGTGGATGTTGTCCCGCCCTGATAATAAAAAAAATCTTGATAAATTGTATACTTAACATTCCTCATGGATCACTTTATCTACTGGTGAAAACCGCATGAAAATCCGTTAAGTAGTTTTTGAGTTTATCGCGAACAGACAGACAGATGTGGCAGAGGACTTTGTTTTATAATATACATATACACACTTCTTTTTTGGAGGCAGGCTATTTTTTTTTAAATAGTAAGTTCATTTTTTTTCGACTTCTACTACAGAGAAAAACCACCGTGCGACGCGGTAACTGTTCAAGAAAAATAGATTATATTTTGTATTTGGATAACTGTGACCTATTAAAAGAAAGCTACCAAAATTGCCTTATTTAACAACTATTTAATTTTTTTAAGTCTTTATGGCAATTTTTCGATATTTTTGAAATTCCCTTCAAGGGCACTGCGTGCTCCCACAAAAAAAGCCCTGCATATACATCATATATTATCAAGATAATAAACGATGCAAGCGAAGTAGCGTGTAACACCTAGTACTTAATATAACACGCAGCGTCTTGTATCACCAAATCAGGACAAACAGAAATGGTTCAATATCATACGAATGGATCACTCCGTTTAGGTAACCGCTAATATGTGTCAGGGTTTGATTTCATCGAATAACTAAAACATTATTCTATTTATTTACATATCCAGAGCACGATATCATAAATTTTAATGTACATCGTACGTACATGTGGTTGGTTACGACATCACGCATGCTTTTTTTTGGGTCGACAGAGGATTATTCGATCACAAAGTGAAGCATGTACTAGAGTTTCATAAAAATTTACAAGTGGCTTGCCGATCTACTTGTCCTATAAGTAATTGCAATAAAAGTTTGGTTGCTCGGCCATCGAATGCAATAAGTTTATGATATAGTAATTCAGTATCGTATGAAAAGTGGACCATAGAATCTAGTTTTTCGCTTAAATCGTAAAATGACGAATCTTTTTTCGATAGCAACTGCTTTTTTGTAGGAAACCAAACGATGTTATTTCATAACTGCTGGTAAATTTCCCTGTAACCACATTCACAAGGGTCACGAAATTCAACGAATTTCAACGCAAATCAAATTTGCTGTGTAAACCACAATACTGATTTATTGTAAACAACGTATTTCAGTATACTCTTTAGATTTTTCAATCGTTACCCATTTTTATAAATCACTAGCCAAACCGCGCAACTTCGTCTGCGCCAAATCGGTTATTACCGGTTCCGATTTTATTTCCAAACGCAAACAATCTTTAAAAACCTTAGAACCCAATTGTAAGGATACCTACTGGGTCCAATTGTGAATCCAAACCATTGTATATATATTAGCAAGCTATGTCTTCCCGGTTGCTTCTTTGACCCTCACCTCCGCGCCCCATATACTATCTTTGCAACAACACAATTTTAGCGGCTTACAGTTTTTATGTTATTATGTTCTAACCAACACCGTCAAATAACATGCTATAAAAAGTAAGCTTTAACTCCAAGAAATTTTGTATTTGGTATTTAGCTATGTACTTGTTTTAATAAGAATTTGTTAAGTATACATGAAACGTATATCTAATAACTTTAGTAATTAGTCATTGTAACATTTATTTTCTTTTTCACATAAAAAAACAATATTTCGGCTGAGATATTATTATACTTCAATATATGATGTCTGTATTTTTTTGAAAGACAAAGAAATGAATTTTGCTACGTATTTTATTCCTTTATTTAAAAAAAACCAGAAGAGATGAAAAATTTTTTAATTTAATTAATTTAGGAAAATTAAAAAAAAAATTTACAAAAAAAAAAATAAAAAAAAAAAAAAAATAAAAGGAAAGAAAAAATACGAAAAAAAAAAAAAAATAAAATATGGAGTATAAAGGAATTTTACAGGAAAAGGAGAGATTAAGAATTAAATTATAAAAATAAAGGAAAAAAAAAAAAAAAAAAAAAAAAAAAAAAAAAAAAAAAAAAAAAAAAACAAAAAAAAAAAAAAAAAGAGTGGAAAAAAAAAGAAAAAAAATTAAAAAAAAAGAAAGGGAAAAAAAAAAAAATAAAAAAAAATAAAAAAAAAAATAAAAAAAAAAAAAAAAAAAAAAAAAAAAAAAAAAAAAAAAAAAAAAAAAAAAAAAAAAAAAAAAAAAAAAGAAAAAAAAAAAAAAAAAAAAAAAAAAAAAAAAAAAAAAAAAAAAAAAAAAAAAAAAAAAGAAAAAAAAAAAAAAAAAGGGGAAAAAAAAAAAAAAAAAAAAAAAAAAAAAAAAAAAAAAAAAAAAAAAAAAAAAAAAAAAAAAAAAAAAAAAAAAAAAAATTATAAAGAAGAAAAAAAAAAAAAAAAAAAAAAAAAAAAAAAAAAAAAAAAAAAAAAAAAAAAAAAAAAAAAAAAAAAAAAAAAAAAAAAAAAAAAAAAAAAAAAAAAAAAAAAAAAAAAAAAAAAAAAAAAAAAAAAAAAAAAAAAAAAAAAAAAAAAAAAAAAAACAAAAAAAAAAAAAAAAAAAAAAAAAAAAAAATAAAAAAAAAAAAAAAAAAAAAAAAAAAAAAAAAAAAAAAAAAAAAAAAAAAAAAAAAAAAAAAAAAAAACTAGATTTTTCTATATAAAGATTTGAGTATAAAAAGACGTCCAATATCATAACTGCGGCGAGAAACGTCTTGAAAATATTAAATGGAATTAATTATTTACTTTTATATAGGTTACTTACTCTAACATAGAATGGTTTTTAAGTAAGACAAAGGTAACCGTTATTGCTACAATAAAACATTCTTTTTAGAAACTGTCCATAACTTTATGATACAAGAAAGTGGTCAATTTAGACCAAACCTTTTTTTTACGTTAACTTTTTCTTACGTTTTTATTAAGTCACTCGATACTGTTTCATAAAAAACTATCTACATGAGATTTCAGGACTAGAAAAGGGTAAGATAATGTTTTAAGGGTAAGATAATTTTTTAAGGGTAAGATAATTTTTTAGCATACATTTTACTTAGATTTGATCTTTGAATTTTATATAACCTGTATTATTATATTTTGACATATAAACACATAGAACATTTAAACGCCGTGGTGGTATAGTAGTTTAACCGGTAGAATATCAATCGGATGTCCGCAGATTCGAACTCCGGTAATAACAACGAATTTTTCGGATTTTCGGATTCTTAATTATGTGACATAAGGTTTTTTATTATTTTTCTGATCATACCATTTTTCCAGGTAAGCGTGAAGATAAAACATGGTAATTACTAGCAAATGACAATTTCACAAACGCAACTACCCATATACAATGCAATAATGTTGTTAATTTGATGTGAACCAAAGCGGAAAATCACAAGCATTAAAGGAGGAGATGGGGGGCTTTTTTAAAAAATTTTAAAATCGCCAGGAAAGAAATAGAGGACCTATAACAGAGATAGAAAAATATCATTAGAATAATAATTAATAAAAAATAAATTATATATATAAAAAACGAAAAAAAAAAAAAAAATAAATAAAGGGGGGGGAAAAAAAAAAAAAAAAAGTTTTATAAAAAAAAAAAGGAAAAAATAATAAAAAAAAATAAAAAAAAAAAAAAAAATAAAAAAAAAAAAAAATTATTTAAAAAAAAAGAAAAAAAAAATATAATATAAAATATATAAAAAAAAAAAAATTTAATGTGGATTTTTCCATGAAATTCGTATATTTATGAATAACTGAAGTGTATAAATAAGTACATTTAGATATTTCGAAAAACGTTTAGGGGTTCTTTTATATTATTATCATTAAAAAACAATAATTTGTAACTCAAACCTGAACTGCTCTATTCTCTCTACTGCTACTCATATGTAAGCTACCGAGTTGCTGATCCAGCTATGTACGGCTTTCCCATCAGACTTTCGCCGACCTGTGTTTATTAGTTCGATTCTTTACTACTTACTCAATTTTTGCTTAACAAGTTAATGACCAAGCATTCCCTTTTCTATGGTACAATGAACAAATTACACTGAAACTTTGTAATATATATAAATATAAAACTTGTCTGTCGTTCTACTGATTTCGATGATTTTCTAAAGTTTATTTCTTAAACACTTAGTTCTTACCCAATAAAAAATCAAGGTATCTTCGTTTAGTAAAAAAAAATATTAAAGGCTTAAGAAACTACGATGTTTTAAAAAAAAAAATATTCTAAGCAAATGATATTTTTGTCATCAACTTTTTTTATGTTTTTTTTCTTTTATACATAAAATATATTGATAAGATTGTGAATAACACAGACGCAGTCGCGGGTTAGCCTCTAATAATACATAATTTTAAGGTTTTTATCAATTTTTCACATCCAGTTTGAACTTCCATTTAAAAAAATAGGTTAGTTAATTACATTACCGCCTGTCCATAGGGAATCATTATATACAACATATTACGGTTTTTGGCGAGATCTTAATCTGTCATGTAGTGGGTTTTATACTTTATTCATAATTTTGTGTTATTTAACTCTATATTTTGTAATATTGGTGGTGTTTTAAGTAATATAGTTCGGTTATTGTGCACGGGTGAAGTGGATGCGAAATAATATCACGGAGCATGGATTCCGCCTTGCCACAAAACTCCATGGAAAGTTGTAGCAAGAGATCCACCATCTTGTTAGAACATTGGACTATCACAAGAAATTTGTAAAATTATTACCTACTACAAAATGGCAGTAATAATCTCGAAAATTGGTTGCGAACAATAAAACTAAAAAAAAAAGTTACACAAAGAATTTACTCTATGTAGCTCCTAGATCAATACTGCCATAACTATATATCTTTTTTTAACAACCAAAAAAACTCCAAACAAATCTTCATTCTATATTTATAAAATACTAGCGGTCCAGGCAAACGTTCTCCTGCCTTGATAACAAAAAAAACTTAAAAGTCAACCGCGACGCCACCTACCGGGTCCAATTGTGAATCTAAACCATTCTCGGATCCACTGGGACACGTACACAAAATTTCATCAAAATCGGTCCAACCGTTTTGGAGGAATCCAGTGACATACACACGTACAGAAGAAATTTATATAAGTATATACAAAACATGTCGACGAACATATATATGTAATTCTTGTTGAATTAAACTATTTTTTTAAATACATAGTTACTCTGAATCGATTTCCTTAACCAACGATAATTTAGTCGAATGAAGAAGCTGATAACATTTTCAACTGAATATTCAAAAGGTTGTTACATTTCAACTGTATAAAAAACGAGTCGTATTTTAATTCAAAAACCCAATTAAAAAACGCCACGTGAGTATTATTAATGTTCTGTTATACATGATTTAAAATTTAAACGAGCATCTCGCAATAACAAAGGGAAATGGGGTAGGAATTGAACGTTTGTCTAGATATATATAACAGAGCACCATGCGAGGTGTATGCGATAACAATAAAATTCATAATGACATCTGTGACAAAGGTTAATTTACGATTGTACACACCAATTTACACACAGAATTATCTCTGATCTACCTTAATAAAATCTACTAAATTTAGCAAATTTTCATAAGCGCATTGCTTTAATTTAACAATGTAACGATGACGATATAATGAGAAATAAATGATTATTTTTTGGAAAATATATCCCAATAATATACTCATCAAACTCATAACTTTTCTGATAACAAATGACAGAAATTTGAATATAAATTATCATAGTTTAGAATCATATATTTGTTGAATACGGACAGTAAAACCAAGATAATGAACCTAACTATGAGAAATATTAACTATGTATTGCTTTAAATATAATTTAGTAAATAGTTTAATTGACTTCGCAACTTTCGCTTAGAATCGATTGATTTTTCGAATGTATACTTGAAAAAATTGAGCTGTCACGGGACGCCTGGCACATGTGAAAACATCGAAGTTGTTTTGTATAAGTGATAGGCATAAAAGAACAGATTACGACAGGAATCAGCTAACCATAGCAATTATACCAATAATTAGAAGATAAAGCATTACAAATTTGTTCCATATAAATAATGACTGTTTATTTATTTAATTACATAAATATTCATTTTTATTAAATACAAAATAAAAAAATCAACTTAGTAAAGGCGCGGTGTGTTTGGCGGCATTTGTCAAAGCGCGCTAGGTCGTCGGCGCGTGCCGCGTAACACTAGTAGAACGAGAGGCCGCCAAACAATTTGAATCTTATGTTTATACAGATAGGGTTGCAAATGTTTTTGAGTATTTCGTTAATAGTGCAAAGTTCGTGTTTTGCGTCGCCACGTATCGCTAAGCCAACAATCATGTTTACCAGCGCCTATAGATGTTTCACATTAAAAAAAACTGATATGTCTTTGATGTGTACCAGAAAAGTTTGACTTTGAGTCTACTAAAAAGAAAGAATATTAACTACTAACATAGCTGTAAACATAGGCACACACTTTATTTAATCATACTTTGGTACTTCGGTCTGGAATTAATTTGCTGCCGCCGAGCTTAACTTGCAAAATCTGCTATAAACTGATTAAGGTTAAATGAATAGAAAAGGAACGAAACATCCAAATATCAATATGTAATTGAAACAATAAAAAAGTGACTGTGGATCCCGTACACACTGCTCTTATGGGACAACACAGTGGTCTTTACATGTGTCATTTGCAACATACCTTAATTTGCTAATACTAATAAGCTAATACTACTGTACACTGTAACAATTAAATACAAAAAAAATCTAAAATTATCAACATTTATTCTTTAAAACAAATAGACTTTGAATTATCCTACCCTTGAAAAGAATTCATCTATGGAATGGTGTCACTTATATCGGATTTGTGTGAATATTTTTTTAATTGTTTTAGTTCTTTTAATTACTATTTACAGATTTAACTTTTTCATGTATACATCAAACAGATAAATTCAGATTGTCTTCAAGTATACATGGCAGCAACCAATCCATTCCAGGCGACGCGAAATTGATTCAGTAAAATTATTCAACGATTTACGATACATTTACCGCAAAGTATCACCTTCATTAGTCAAACATAATTCAGTTTTGTTCGATTACCTCGAATTACATTCCTTATTAAATTAAGAAAGAAGTATCTTATATTGTGACTAACTTATGATTAATATTTTTCGTTTTTTAATGATTTAAGTAAAATGAATGTTAGAATAATCAAAATGTACTATTACTTTGTTGTATTTCACTATAGAAAATAATGAAAGTTTTATTTAATACTAGATGCCCGCCCGGTTTCGCTCGGGTGTACTAATGACGACGCCTTATCCACGATTTACAGTAGGACCTTATAACGAAATAAAATGATAACTAAATATTATTCTGTCAATTCTTACAATATCTTTGAAGATCTCCCTATTCACTCACTTTTTATATGAATATTTTTGAGCGCCAATTTTTTACACTTCCGTAGCGTTTTTGAAACATTTTTTCCACACCAACTTTAACCTGATAATAAACACAACACAGTAACAATTAGTCAAATAAGAGCAGCGGTTCTGTAATGATGCGCTAAATATAAGTAGTAATCCTAGCCATATTAGTCCACCTAGGAACAAAACAAACAATATCTATATATATATTAGAGATTCCCACCTATATATTATATAATATTGGAAAAAGGGAGGATAAAAGGAGGAAATTTTTGAAGGAAAAAGATTTAACCGGGGGGGGGGGGGGTTATTAGTAATATAGATAATACCTATAAAATGGCTTTAACTCCTGTCAGAGGTTGATGCAATAAAAAATATTCTAGCCACAACAAAAATGTTTGCGACCCCTGTGTAATAATTGACTAGCATATAAAAATACTCCTACAGTTACCGATGTCAATGTCATTTGTACACATTATTATAGTGAAATATGAAGTCTACACTCGTTCTATCCATCGCTATTCTAACTTCTACATTGGTAATAGCTCAACAGATATTATTTGTGAGGGGTGAGAATGTAACATCGCGTGTCGTTAAAGAATACAGCGACGAAGACTACGATATAGATGGAGTTATGAACATGTGCAATGAATCTTTCCGAACTGAAATGTGTACGTAAATATTTTAGACCTATTCAGGTAAATTTAAAACTTGTGGTAGTCTATTGGTCTGACCGGGGGAATATCAACCCGATATTCAAAATCGCATCAACATAATAGATAATATTATGTATTTCATTCAATAGCACAAGCTGATGAACATGATAATCAATAATACAAAAAGCAGAAACTTAATTTTAGTATATAGTATATAATTAGGGTAGAGGTAACAAGAACCGTCTCTTTGGGGCACATGTTGAAAAAATATGGTAAATACGGTAGGTGGTAGAGCCACGCTGAAACTATTACTGGATTCAGCATAAATGGGGCGGCTCGCCCGGGGCCCCGTCTTTCAGAAAACCGACGTAGAAGTAACAGTGATTCACGAGGAACGTTTTGGCATATAATTTGTCCAGGAGAGCGCCGGAGCCCCCCCTCCCCTCCCTTTCCACTTTCCTCTTCCCTTCCTCCCATAATCAGCGCGGGATAACGTCTGCCGGGCCCGCTAGTATAGTATATAATTAGGGTAGAGGTAACAAGAACCGTCTCTTTGGGGCACATGATGAAAAAATATCCAGCGCTAGGCACTAGAAAAAAGTTTCAAAACGCTCCAAAATGACGCCAGCGCAGGCAAAGGTCCGATATGTTCTTATAAATATAACCTACGATAACTGCAGTATGAAAATGTGAAGATTGATAGAATTGTTGTGATCTTTAATACGTTTAGTGACTCTTGAGTGTTTACTTTTATAAAACTTGTTGGAATAATTAAACGATAATAAACTCTGTTGTTACTGTAGCGCCACGCTAATTTAACGCAATTTGACGGACATTTTTTCATACATAGAGACGGTTCTCCATACCTCTACATTCCATAATAGCATAGAAAGCGATGATAACTAATCATTGATCAGTATAAACATCACTATGGGGAAACAGAACCTTAAAATATTACCGACTGTATTAAATGACATTAAAAAGTTCATAAACCATTAGCCGTATTTTATTCTATTTTAGGTTATATTTATAGTAAAAAAAATTGTGATCATTTATGGCTTACATAACTTGTACCATAGAATATGTTATATAAATGACTTATGCCGTTTGTGGCTTATATAGTCTTGGCGGTCGAGTATTCGCTGAAGGAATGACAATTTGATGGTCACAGGTACGAACCCCGGCATGTACCAACGTATTTTACGAAACTCTCGTACATTTACTAATTTCATTCGATAACACTATCGGATGACGGTGAAGGGAAACATCGTGAGGAAACCGGAACCTGAGAAATGTTCTTGTAATACTACTGTATGTGGGAAAACATAGAACTGAGGATTTCTCAGAGTTATTAATAGCCAATACGTCCTGGGCTGACGCAGTATTATGCCCATACCCTCCTTCGGGAAGAAGCCTTTGTGTGTCTCTTGTGGATCTCTTACAGGATAATCCATATATAGAACTAATAGGACAATACGGCCACGTTTAGATCATAGTTTAATAGGTGGTAGAGCCACGCTGAAGCTATTACTGGTTTCAACATAAAAAGGTCGGCTCGTCCAACGGGGTAGTACCACCCTCTCACAGAACACCGACGTGAAGTAACAGTGCTTGCATTGTTGCGTTTCGTTCGGTCAGTGAGAGCGCCGGAGGCCTGCCTCCCCTCTCCACAAATACACAGGCTGGCAACGCATTTGCGACTCCCCTGGTGTTGTTAATGTCTGTGGACGGTGGTGATTACTAAACATCAAGTGACCCACCTGTTCGTTTACCTCCTATGACAAAAAAAATGTCCAGAATTGGAACCCGGAATTTTTCAACTCAATAGTAGTAAGCGAGTAGGCTATAAGGCCATTCTCACATAAATATTTATCAAATATTACCTTGTTATTCATAGACCTGACATTTCTGACTATTAAGTCTTTGATACGTTATAGTAAAACTAAATCTTAATATATATATTTCTTGTGTGCGTGTGTATGTGACTGAACTCCTCCTAAACGACTGGACCGATTTTGATGAAATTTTTTGTGTGTGTTCGTGGAGATTCGAGAATGGTTTAGATTCACAATTGGACCCGGCAGGTGGCGCTGCGATCGACTTTTAGGATTTTTTTTGTTTTCAAGGCAGGACAACGTCCGCCCGGTCCGCTAGTATGTTTATAAAACACTAGCGGACTCGGCAGTCGTTATCCCGCCCTGATAATTTAAAAACCTTGAGAAATTATATACCTAAACCTTCTTCATGAATCACTTTATCTACTGGTGAAAACCACACGAAAATTCGTTCATTAGTCTTTGAGTTTATCATGAACAGACAGACAGACGAGGCTAAGGACTTTGTTTTATAATATGTAGTGATATTTATAAAACATAATGCAAGAACAACATTTATTTTAAACTAGCTGTGCCCGCAACTCCGTCCGCGTAATACAGTCATTAATTAAGCGCATTTACTTATCTACTTTTCTCTCGTACTTACGCCGCATCGTCGTTAAAATTACAATAACTTTTGATAGAGTGGACCAATTTTAATGAAATAAAGACTAATTTATTCTCAATGATATGCTTTATGATTTTCTTTAAGAAGTTTTATCATGAAGCAGTTTATATTTTTGCAGTGATGCGTGTTCATAAAAACAGATGGACATTTCTAATATTGAATGAAATGTATTTTATACTTATTCCTAGACACCTGCAACAATTTCTTTCTAAAATCTAAAAAGTACGGTCACGTTACATTTACATTCTTATTATATGTATAGATGTTTATATAAAAACTTCCCTCTTATATATTTTGCTGGAAAGAAAGACATAAAATAATTTCAGATGACATTATTTTTATGTTTATGTTTGAATACACTTATCTGATTACAGCTTATTTAGAAGCACTTAACGAAACCGGCAGCTTTCCCGACGAAACGGACAAAACACCGAAAGTGAGTACCTTCCCTTTCAAAATTATATTATTGTGTGCTGCCTGTGTTTGGGAGAGGGGACCAGCAGAGCGAAGGGGAGGTAGGCCTACGGCGCTCTCACTAACTGAACGAAACGTAGTTCAACGCAAGCACTGTTACTTCACCTCGGTTTTGTGTGGTTCGGGTGGTACTACCCCGAGCGAGCCGACCCATTCATACTGAAACCAATAATAGCTTCGACGTAGCTCTACCACCTCTACAATATAACACCTCACCTAATATAACAAACTAAAATGGTCAACTTAAACTACGTACTAGTCATAACCAAGCCTTATATATAACACCTAAATCTTCTTAGGTAATGGGAAAAGCTTTTTTAACGATGGTTAAACTGTCACCAACTCCTATTTTGGTATATAAAAATTTACATATGAAATGTATTATTTTTTCTATATACTATATACTATTTTCAGTGTTATATAAGATGCGTCCTGGAGAATGTAGATATAGTATCTGAAGACGGAGTATTCGATCCAGAGCTGACCGCCATTATATTTGCCGGGGAAAGAGAAGGAAAACCCATGAATGATCTACGAGATATAGCTACAGTTTGCGCACAGAGAAGTTTGTATTACTTGCCAATACTCAATATGCGTTACACTATTGTTGTCGACAGTGAAGTGATGGGAAGCTTATACTCTATTAGATAGCGATCAGATATAAAGATTGTATTAAATGTTTTCGAAATTACATAAAGAACTATTAAATGATTTCCATTAATCGAATCTTTAAATCAGTAACAGAGTGGAAAATACACTACGGCGTAAATAACGAGATGTTTTTTCCTGGCATATTTACTAATCGACAGTGATATGACAATCACATACAAACTCTAACAAAAACATATTTATATTACGGTATTCTCACGCGAAGTGGATTATTTTATCAATACGTTTTAACAACAATACCTAATTAGCTCTTTAGCTTAACTCCTTTGTTAAATTTGTAGTGATTTTTGAATTTATAATCTATATAATTATATATTATATACTTGTCAGTAACAGTCTCGTCAAAATAGGCTCAGCTAGTTCGTAGATCAGCCCGTACAAATAAATAACAGACATTTCTATCCATATAATTGAGTAAAAGCCTTGAATATAACATATTTTAATAATATTTTATAAGAGTTACAAAATTCTATGAAGTATATGTTGACTTCAATAAAAATGTGATATAAGTGACGCAGTTTCTTTCCAGATAATTATCGTATACGATGAACGTGACCAGTATTGTGGGTACCGCCTTCATTATCTCGGAAAAAGCGAAGGTCAAGGATTAAAAATAAACGATGCTCTTATTTTGTTGTGTGACACATAGAGCCTATAAAAATAAGATATTATACCAACGATAATTGAAAGATAGAAGTCAAACGTCTTCTGAGACGCTGTGAATTTGGTTTTGTGAAACGAAATTGTGTAACGAAAAAGAGATAGCTATAAATATATATATAGGTTTTAGGTTGTGAGAGAATGAGATAGTATATATATCCTTAATGTACTTGAAATATGTACAAAGAGAGAGAAACGTTGAAATCTATAATACATTATTTTCTCTTGGATAGTAGAGACTATCAGGCACTATTACAAATTATTCTATGCTGTGTGTTATCAACATTGTCAATATATATTAAAATAATGCCGAAAACTAATGTTTACTATCTCCGTACTAAGTTCCACTTCTATCGCGTGTAAACTCACTCGATTTTTGTCATGTTGCAGATGAAACTTGCAAATGTGAACGTGCCTACAACTTCATGAAGTGCCTTATGACAATGGAAATAAATAAATATATTGTGAATAACAAGTAAAAGACGCAGTAATAGACAAAAAGAGAAATTAACACGGATATGAAAAATAATGTACCCCGTTAATTTGTAAAATTTAGAAAACTATATTAAATGTAGTACTGATTATGGCAGTTAAAAACTTTTATTGTAAATGTCCTGTAATGAAAACCAATTACGTATTTATAACCCTGTGTGAATCGGAAAACAATTTCTTCATTTTTAACAATACCGAAGATAAAGTATTATTAACAGCTACTACCTGTGCTTGCGACTTCGTCTACGTGGAAGCTTATGTAAAAAACAGAGATTAATAAAGTCATCTAAATATATTAAGTCCGTTTACTTCTCTAATTTTCTCTCGTACTTACGCCGCGGCGTCATTAAAACTACAATAACTTTTGATAGAGTGGACCGATTTTAATGAAACAAACACTAAGTTACTCCCGAGGATATGCTTCACTATTTAGGTTTATTGTGTACCCAGTACTTTAGCAGCGATGCGTTTTCATACAAACAGACAGACAGACATTTCTAAAAATGATTGAAACGTATTCTATTACTTATTCCTAGACACCTGCAACATTTTTTTTCACGAAAATCGAAAAAGTGCAGACACTTTAGATTTACATTCTTATTATATGTATATAAGATGTCAAAACTAAAAGTACGAGCCGTGTTTGAAGATACAAATTAATATTATTGTTATTGTAATTTTTATATTGTAGAGTAAATTTACAACGCAGTATACTGAAGGTATAATATACTGTGATTGACATTTGTTTCATAAAATGTAACTAACGTTTTGTTATTTTCTTAAACGAAGTTGGAATAACTCGTGCAGTGAATTTATAAAATTGAATGTTATTTTTGCTGTATTGTTGTACGTAAAAATTTACAACGCTTTTTTGTCAAATCACTATCATCCCCATCATCATCAGCTTGTAAGAGACCCACAGCAGGGCCATAGGCCTCTTCCCTTCCTGGTAAGGACATAATCACCACGCCAGCCCACGACGTATTGGTGATTTGAAAATTACTAGAGAGTTTTTGAAGTTATACTTCTTTTGGCGCGTTAGGGAAAAATGATGAGAGTAAATTTTTACGATTCGCGCGCACACCGTCACGAAAAACCGACACCCTGTAGTTAATACGATGCGCGCGCACACCGTCACGAAAAACCGACACCCTGAAGTTAGCTATAGTCAACATTTTGTTTCTTTGTATTTGTTGTTTATATTTCTTTGTATTAAAACTTTCAATGTATTAAATACCAGTTTTCTATTGTTAGTGTCTTTTTTTCTACAAACGTAGAATAAGGCGAAAGATAAAATTTTTGAAAAATTTTTATCTTGTTACGCCAAACACTTTTTTTTTAATAAACTGACGTCTTAAGCAACATATTTTAATCAATTCTTCTTTACTGAAATTATCTATACTCAGTTAATTTTACTTCTATACAGGTAGATAAGTACAGTCAACTACAGTTTGATAGGACAATAAGAAAGACGAAATTAAAAGAACATTTTCTTTATTTTGTAATTAAAAAATATACAAATATACGACTAGTATAGACTTAATTGTAACAGATCTTTAAATTATATAAATAATTAAATTATTTTTGTTAAAATTCGATTTATAAGATTTACATTATCGTTAGTAAAAATCAATATTTCTATTACTTCCGAAAAGGTTTTGGAAGATGCCTCCGAGCCAACCGGTTTGTGGTTCTCTGTAAAATACATAATGTTTAAAACGATTGCCACTATTATGCTCAAGAAAACAAACACAACATACGGCAATAGTCAAATCTCAGAGCAAATTATCTCGGATCAGCTTCTATAGATTTTTTTTCCTGCAATGACTTCATATATATTTGTGTATAGAAAACAGGTTTTTTTTTCTGTAAAAGACCAAGAATACTTTCTTGTATAAAGTAGATGTTTTTGTAATTATTTACTGCACTGACTACTGGCGGTTTTAAAATTGTAACTAAAGTAGTTGTTTGTCTCGTCCAATCTCAAAAAAGCCTGAACACATTTTGTTGAAACTTTGCTGGCAGGTAGAGGACTCTGCAGAGTATTATCTGAACTACATATTATTTTAATGGTGGCTAAGGAATAATGACAAAATTTCAGTTAGAAAATAAAAGACAACCCACGATTAATCCAAATATAACACATAATTGTAACGTAATAAACATGTACATGACAACGAAGTCGCGAACATCAGTAGGTATGTAGATAAACGCTGCGTCATGTAATTTATAACAGATTTCCAACTCAACAGTAATATGCAGACACCAAGAAACAAGTGAACAAACAAACCGTCACGTGCTTTGCGACAGGCTGTCAACTCCACCAGGATGAACACAATATTTTCAATACTTACTCTTTCTTGCAACTATACATGTTGTTAATTTTCCTGACATCACCTCGACTTAAACCCTCTCTCTGGCCAAGTTTCACACCACCGATCTGGTAAAAAGAAGAAGTAAACAGAAGAGTCAGTTCTGGGAGTTGCATTTGACAGCCCTTCCTCCTTTAAGTTTCGCGTGTTTACTATCTCGTGATATTGTGGTCAAACTCTAAAAAAAATCTATAGAGTATAACAAGAAGTTCATCTGATCGCTTCAACGAATTCATTATTCTAACAAACTATTTACATATTACAAATCACAGGCCAATTCATTTTTATTCGAAACTACTCATTTAATTGATTTATGACCAATAAAACGTCAATCGGTTAAAGTTAGCGTAGGAGTTGAAGCATAATTTAAATCGGTGTATTAGTCTTTATATGCGATAAAATGAATTGGATTGGATATTTTACGATAGATTAAATAAATTAAATGTTATACTTATAAATAAATATTTATATAGCAATAATATTTATTTTGATTTAATGGTTAATATAAAAATTCATTCCCGCTTGTAAAATAAATCTTCTTTTTTTAATATCTATTACTCGATATAAGGATTATAAAGCTGAAGAGTTTGTTTGTTTGAACGCGCTAATATCAGGAACTACGGGTCCGAATAAAAAAATTATTTCAGTGTTAGATAGCTCGTTTATCTCGGAACCATCACGCTAAACCACGAATGAAGAATGTTTGAATATAATTTTTTTTAGCTTTTGAGAGCTTCCGCTGCGTGTTAGCGTTAGCCCAAAGTAACTATTGTTGCGGACGAAGTTGTGGGCAGAAGCTAGTAGTCAATATAGGTATATCCTAATTATACCTGGAAGCATGAATCCCATACGCGGAACAAGGAACAAAAAACGCGGCAACCTCGACCCTCAACGCTTTGTTCTACTGAAGGTGGAGGAAGCTATATGTGGGCAAAATACTCACCTTGGGTTCAATAGTCTTCTGAGAATTCTTCGAGAATGCATACTCTGAGTAATGCATGACGCTATTATAGTCGTAAGGGACTCCATAACCGTGCGAGTTCTTTGGATCTGATTTTCTGAAGTTGTTCTCCGCTCCTAAATAACAAATTATATTTGTCTAATTAAAAATATTTACCTTTGCGTAAAGTAAATTGAATTAAACCTTGTACATATAGGTTTTACTTCGCTAAATAAACGACTTAAAATACTACGTCTATAAATTTTATAATTTTTTGAGAGAAAATATATATATGTATGCTACTGTGAACAATGCAATTTATAATCTATCAAATACAGCCTAACGGCACCCAGTGCTGAGTTGGAGGAAAATGGATGATATTAAAAACTTTTTCATAAAAAACATACTGATGTATACCCACTTTTATGGTTCGTAAAAGGATGTAGGAGTTTATCGATGTCAGATGTACAAACATCCAAATTTATATATAGATATTAAAATTTATATTAATTAATTTATATAAATTTATACCACAATCGATTTCTTTGGAAAAGAAAAAAACAACGAATTTATTTTTACATCTTATGTATTGTCTTCCAATGGTACCAGTCTTCAAATCAACATTATAGGTACAAAGATGGGATGACTCTTATACAAAAAAAAAATCTCCATGGTCTTTTTGCTCTTCTATCTCTTTTAATATATATTCCGAGCTTAAAACTGGTAAACTTTACAAGTGAAATCTTAGTCAGTTTACTAATTTGTTTATTTCACTTTTGGTAACCATTTTTTATTTCGAACTGACTACGCTATTGACCTACCAAGGTCTTGACAGCTTCACCAGACTACCAAGGCGAGCGCTTAAGGCACTCAGCCGATTTTATTTGACAACTCGCTCTAGGGTGCACGGCACACCTCAGCTTGGGTTATTGGTAACCAATCTTCTAGATGATTACTGTCGTTATCGAGTAAGTAATAATATTACAAGTGTGATTAATTCCATGTTTCAACAAAATTATGGCAGCCTTATTAGAAGTATTCAAGGAGTTTTTGTGGCATTTCAGATTTTATAGTCCGTAGTATTTCCCATCCACTTCACTTATGCACAATAAACGAATTATATTACGTTGTTATAAAATACCACCAATATTACAAAATACAGAGGCAAGCAACACTAGATTATGAATAAAAAAAGGAAGCCACTACATGACAGACTAAAATCCTAACTAATATTTTACATGCAAATGAGATTGTTTGTTTGTTACACTTTCACGTTTCAGCCGATCATCATGAAATCTTGTATACATGTAGTCAAGGGTATGGAAAAGAAGAGAAAACAGAAAAGAACAGAACAAAACTGTTCCCAAGGGATATATTAAGTCTACATTGAGGAGAGCGAAACAGCGAATAAAAGCTAGTTTTATATATGGTTCTTCTATCGATTTCTTAGAGAATTTTCGAGGTTAATCTCACTAAACTTTTCCTCAAATAAAGTGTCATTAGTTAACTATTTTCCTCAATCTACATAACTCTATTAGATGACGTATTCTTTAATAACAAATTGGTAATAACTTACCGGACTTTATATTGTTATAACGGACGTATACAAAGTCATCTCTTTCTGGGCGGCTCTGCTCGTGAGCGAATCCAATAGCGTGTAGCAACTCATGAGCCACAGTTCCCTTTTTAGTAACACAGCCCGGTATCTGTAAATTAACTTCTTGACGACCCCCTGTAGGGAAAAACAATAATGCTAATGAATTATATAGCTTCTAGCACCGATACCGCCCACGCTAATGATAGATGAAATATTGTCTACACACAATGTCTCGCTTACATTTAAACTACAGATTTTTATGAACTGGCCTATCGTACAGAATACATGTTATTAAAGATCAATTTATTTTGGTTACTGAACTTAGCAATTTGTCGTGTTGTAAAGTATCAAATTACATAATCATAAATTAAGTTAGTTCGCTGCTGTTTGAATCAGAATTAACAGTATATATTATTGCTTAGCTCTATGAGACAATACAATGCTTTATTATATATACATATTCATATAAATAACTATTTGTATAAATAGCTTAGTTGTGCATTTAAAAATGAGAAAGGCTGACTCTTATTGATCGAGTTAAAGTAGGAAGTTCTCAATTCGGTGTAATTTTGTTCGTTAAATCAGAATTTCATAATTTATATAAAAATAGGGATGTTTTTTTAAGGGAAAGGGAATATTTTCAAGGGGCTATCATTTTAATTGCATTGCCATCATACCAGAGAAACCAGAAAATCAAATAGGAAATGTATTTTGACTTAAGTTAATTTTTTTTCCATTTTGTTGGTTTCGCACGAAGATACTTTGGAATTAGCAATGTAGAGGGAGAGAGGGGTGATCACAAATTGATACGATTCACTTCTCTTTCCTTTCACGTGTTGCATTAAATAGAAGTCACCAAGATTTGTCAGTCATGATTTAGATGCAAGTCAGAGAGTCGTGGTAATTTAAAAGCCCGGTAAATGATATTGGTACATTTATAACAATTGAATACTGGGTAGGATAACAGAACTCCTTAACAAAAGAAAGTTGTTTCTGTAGAAGTAAAATTTAGTATTGTTATTAATTTTTAAAAGAATGAGATACATTTGTGATATTTATATATGCATTAACAATATTAATAAAACAGAACACAGAATAATTTTAAAACAGCGTGATAGTCACTACGATCCAACGGAAAATGTATAATAGAAACATTTTATACAAGTATAGGTATAGAACTATGATTAAAAATTGTTACCGATCCGTCCAACGCTTGACCAACAGCCGGTATTTCTTCCCTGTATTACGAGATAATCCTTCTGTCCACTGTAAGGAACAAATCTGAGGCATGTCAGCCGATGATAGTCCGCTATCGCCTTCATGATCATGTCTCTTTGCTCTTGATCTGTTTAAATAAAAATGACGTTGATTTATTTGTTTTTGGAAACAGTTTTTATAATCTACTAGCGGGCTCGGGCTACGTTATCCTGCCTTGATAATAAAAAAAATCTAAAATTTAACCGCAGCGCCACCTACCGGGTCTAATCTAAACCATTCTCGGATCCACTGGAACACGCACACAGAATTTCATCAAAATCGATCCAGCCGTTTAGGAGGAGTTCAGTGACATACACACGTACAGAAGAAATTTATATATAAAGATAAATCAAATTCAAAAATCCTTTATTCAAGTTAGCCCATAAGAAGGCGCTTATGAACGTCAAAGCTACCACCGGTTCTGACGAAAAATCCAGTAATCGAGAAGAACCGGCAAGAAACTCGATCGTTTGACAAACATAGATAGTTACATTCGTTTTTGGTGTATGCAGAGAGCGGGGCGTTATTTCTAGGCCGAAACTACTATAAGTACAGAATGTTAATATTCAACATTATATTAGTGTCGTGTTAAAGGAGTTAAAACTTGGGCAACATTTAACTGCGAAGTAACATCTATGGTACATCTATTTCTACCGCAAAATTGTTTACGCTTTTGATTTCGTTGCTGTGGTGTCGCTAGTATTTAGCAACATACATCGACATTCGAATAATTTGAACAAACTCTTCAGTGATAGCAACGTATTGATTAAAATGAATTATAACAACAGTCCTCGCCAAATTTTTTGACTGTTATATATAATATGGATGCGAAGAACACAAATGTAAATATAAATACGAATTACACTATATGCATATAACATTCACAACATAAGGATAAACAAATGCCAATTAATTTTATAATAATATTTGATCTGTGTTTTATATTAAATTCTTGATTATATTAACCCCTGGACTGTATAAAACCATAACGGTGTTATTCCAAAATAGTTAAATACGTATTAAGTACTTGTTTTAAAAAGGTTTCGTATTATCCTTTTTCACAAGTCTAACCTAACCTAACCAAAGCGAGACAAAAGAGCAAGATGGCGAACATTCAGCGAGCGCGGTGCATTTAATACGAAACCTTTTTGAAGCAAATATTCAATACGTATTTAACATTTTTGTAATAACACTGTAAAGGTTTAAGCTCCATACAAACAAATATAGACCTCATAGATTAACGGACTGTTGGCAGCATAAGTTTGGAATAAAATTTGATTTATTACAAAACATTGAAAAATTATGTATTCTAAAATAATATTTTTTGTGTAAAATGTATTTTTTAATTTGTACAAACGTTTTTTTTTTACTAATCCATGAAATTTACGATGTCCTGATATTAAAAAAAAACATGATACGCTATTTTGAGATCAGAGGCTCGCATCACGGCTATATTCAGGACGGTTAAAATATTGATGAGGTCTGTAAATTACATTAATATAGATATATCAAAAGTACGACCAAACTTACTGAAATGACCCTCAATTACATAAGGAATGTGACCATTGAGCCACTTCGACGACTCATCCCGTATGCCGTTTCTGGTCATTTGAGGCGGCATTAGGATGTCTCCTTCAGCATAATCACCTACCTCTTCTGGGTTCATTAGTGATGATTCCGACCAGGATAACAACGCTTGGCCTATAGTCATATAAGGGTTGTTAGCAATTTTATACAATTTACGCACTAACGTAGGTAACAACTGTAACAAGTAATAAAATTTGATTCTATGTTGCCATAGGTCACCACTATATGAAATAAATTATGAAATCGTTTGGATGATTTTTATCTATATTTTGACATGATAGATGGCACTGTTATCGATATCGAACCAATTTTTTTATGTATATATTTTGGATTCCTCACGTGAAAAACACATAATCCCAAATTTTCAGTCGAAACGCAAATGAAACCTGCCTAGTTAGTGACAAGTAATGAGAAACAAAGTTAAATTGAAATATACAACTTACATAAAACAGTATTTAAATTTTTTTAAATATATTTTATTAAAAAAAAATGGTATCTTGTCTCACATCGTAGTGTGTTACAGCAGTACGCAACACTTCTGTTTGAAGCTAAAAAAACACTCGATCACTCTCAAAATCATGTCTCCAAAGAGGTATACTTAAAAATGGACCATACATATATATAATAACTGTTGTTTTATTGGATTCTTAAATCATGTATAGGCTGAATTATTTAGATTTCATAATTTATAAACTGAAAATATTAACATTAGTCTGTCTGGTTTTCAGATGTATTGGTAATCCAAGCAATAGTTATATACATTTTTACACAGATTATAAATTTTATTAATCAAAATTACGACGGGCTGCGCAAGCTCAATACCAAATATAAATATTATATATACACTGGTCGCCATACTACGCGTCCTAGTCTGGCGCAAGCGCCATACGTCACGAGCATGTTGAGGTCATCGGTGACGCAAACCCATAATTTTTTCCCGCGAATAATCTCTCAACGCAGCTAAAAAAGTTTCCACTTCAGAAAAAAGAAAATATCTTTATCGCAACAAGTACGTGAACAATACCAATGTCCAAAATTGGAAATGCAAAGATTTATTTATATAACAAACAAAAAAAATAAGTATTACAAATTTAATGCCATGTTACCAAAGTCCACAATTCAACAGGAACTGAATGGCACATAGCAGGTGACCTCAGCGCTGGTTTTCAATTCTGGCCCAGTGGGTCCAATTACCACTAATGATTACACGTGGAGTATCTCATATACATATGTAATGTAATGATACGCTATAGTATTTTATGTAATATACACATGAAAGTAATACGCAAGTAATATGAATTAAACAAGAGGTCATGGGGATATCATAGCCAACATTTCAACTTACTGTTTTCGAAACACGCCTGAGAGTCGAATAAAAATGTGTTAATTTACTTTAAAAAGTAATGAAACTAGAGTCAGATCGTATCGGCGGTAGTATATAGTTCCAGCATTTAATCTTGTATTGAAAACTACCTCTAAGGGCCGGAATACATATGCCTGAGAGTGGCATAACTGTTTCTAGGGTTAAGCTTCTTCATGCTAGTGACATGCCTCCCTACTTCCCCGCGAGGAGAAAAAGTTAAAAGCTGCGATCTACTATTATGCTTTGTTCTGGCACGCGAGCTACGGGCACAATCTCGATACACATGCCAGTAGCTTGTGCTTACCAATAACTGGCATGATTTTTGCAAGTAACAAGCATGTGTATTCTGGGCTTTAAGTTGTAGAGTGGTGTAAAGTTAATAATTGTCTAGACGTTATTCTACGCTCAGGAACTCTGTGAGTACAACTTATTTTATTATAGAGATTTATGTTCTTTCAGATTAAATTATTCCAAACAAAGGTATGCGAGATACTCCTAACTACTATTATATGCGAAAGGGAGTTTGTTTGTTACGATTTCACGTCTAAACTACTCAACCTATTATAATAATTATTTTAGAACAATATAAGAATTAATTATTAGAACAGAAAAATATTACTGTTCTCGAAGGATATTTTCAATTATACTTTAATGCGAGCGAAACCGGGACAAAATCTAGTGTAAAAAAGTACACTACTGTAAAAGATATTTTTTTTGTTATCACAATTTTTTTTACGTTTTTTTTATCAATCAGTTTCCATATCAACAAAGGGGTAATTTTAAGGAACACTACCAGGATATCATAAATCTAAGAATATTCGTTATCAGGTACATTATTACTCCTATCTTAACGTAATTGTAAGTAGCCTTGTATTATTAATGCACTTCAAGCTGAATCATCACGTATCGTGGCATTTCATACGAGTATATTTAATTATTTATTGTCCTTAGTGCGATAAGATATCAGACTGAAAAAAATAATGCGTGGTTAATTAAAAATTAAATAAGATATGATATTAAGTGAATGCAGTAGCAACAAGTTTAATTACTTTTCCTTTCTGAATTATGCGACGTTATTAAATAAATAATGCTAGCAGCCGCTGGCGACTTTGTTTGCGTATATGTCTCTATAAATTATAGCACTATACGAGATACCAAGATCAGCTTAGCTCACATTGTGAAAATGTGTAAAAAATTTAAACGTAATGATTTTTTGAAATTGAAGTTTAAAATAATATGTACTCAAAGTAAATTAATTCCAATATATATATATTAATAACAATAAAATGTCTATCAATGAAATAATTTTTTGAATCGGATGTATGGTTCCGAAGATTACCTTATATTAGCTGATTTCGCGACTTCGTCTGCGTCGTTTATTATCTCGTTTGTTTTGTTATATCTCAAAGGGACTAAAGCGTTTTTGACGAAAGCTCCCAGCGGCTTGACTTTTTCCGACACTTCCAACATTTATCGTTATACTTCAAACAATTTACAGAAAATCTTGACAAATTATATACCGAAACCTTCCTCATGAATCACTCTATCTATTAATGAACCGCATGAAAATCCGTTCAGTATTTTTTGAGTTTATCGCGAACAGACAGACATGCGGCAACAGACTTTGTTTTGTAAAATGTAGTGATATAGATACTTTTTATATATTATCTTCGTGTAACTGCTATTATTTATAAAACACACATTGCAAGAAACTTGTAATATAATTAACTACTCGACAATGTCAGTATTAATCTATTGGAGATTGAATGCCAAAAATAAAATAAAAGGGGATTACTTACGTTAAATGTTTCTCTAATTGTAGCTAAAGTTTACTTATAATACTTTAAATTAAATTATTCAGACGTGTTAGCTGAACCAAATAAAATTTCTAAACACCAAAACTTAATTTTGTTTTAATTGCTGTATTTTCGAAATTAACAACATAAAATAATTAGCAATATAAAACATATATCTGATTAAAACGGTTAACCGTTGTCTTAGAAGAATTTGTTTTTGGATTGTACTGTGCTTACCATCAGGCACAGTACAGTCATTTTGCCGAGCTACGATAAAAAAAAAAAATTGAAAATTTTCTAACAAGTTGTTTGGTAACTTACCGCTTTCATTATTCGGTGTTCCGTATGCCTCGGGTCCCAGGTTCGACAAATCAATTTTCTCGTTATCGTAAAAATTATTCTCTTCTATACCGTTATAATTATAACCGAATTCTTGGATATCCGTGTCTTCCAACGGCAAAGCTTTGAAACCGTTTACGAGGAAAATTAAATAAAATTCGATCAATTTCATTGTGTATGTGGTTTTTTTTTTGCGTTTTTAATTTTTTTTTAATTTCAATAATTTTAGCGAAATATTATTTAATAAAATTAAATAAACTACCAGGCGATCAGAGTACACTCGAAAGTATGTAATATAAATTCGCGAGGAGCGCGTATATATATAAAGAAGACCTGTCATAGGGTAAACACGAAATGACTGCAAGGTTCGTTACTCCTACTTCCTGATAAAGGATGTTACGACAAAAATATGTAAACTAATCGATAAGCGGAACCTTGTGACTTTGCTTTTTACCTTATTGTATTGACATTCAGAAAATTATATTTATAATACGCTGTCAACATTATTTTATAGTGAATTATACGGCCTTGTCAGCATTTTTGTATTTATACATAACAAAAACAATAGTTTGTATTTTTTTTTATAAGTGTATGGTTAGTTTCTATTAATGTCTAATTTTTCCTTACTTCTAAATTTAAATCAAAAAATATTACATTAATTTGAGGGCTTTCAGCAGGTCCTTGTACTTATTGTACGTTAAAACTCTACCACTGATTAAAAAAAGAAAGTAGTCATCAAGAAGGAACTCGGTCGGGTTTATGTTTATTGTCTATTTTTTTAAATTAAAACACCACAATATTCTTGATAGTCGTTAGGTATTAATTTGGGGAGGTAAAAAGACGGAACCATTTCCAGACATCGTCATCGTTCACATAATGATCCCTATAATAACATTTTGGCAGTAAAATCTGCTCGACATCATATTTGAACTTATTGCCCGGCAAAACTTTTTTATGCTATATTGAGTGTAATCATAACTGAACAAGTCTGTGTTCATTCTAGGTATGAAAATGGTGCCGATAGTTTATTAAATCTAGCTTCTTTAAGTTTTTACGAAGATACAATAAACATATTGAATTCGTTACATGAATAATTGTTAGCGTATACGTGTTCAGACAGCGTGTCGATCGACGCAGATTCACACCCTACAATGTGTACGAAATCTGAAGTCAACATCGAAACATAATCATTGCATGTTAATAAGGTACTCTCCAATATTAGCCTGGCTACCTACCACTCTCATCTATAGCATCTGCAAAGCAGCTATACCGTCGCAGTAAGGAAAAAAGGCGCATGTAACAAAAGCCAAATCGTAAAAAAGTTGAAAAGTCTTTGCCTGTTTAGCAAAGTACGTCTAACTCGTTTTTGATTAACTGTAATTAGGGAAAAGAAGTTCACAAGTGAATCTATTAGATGCACCTTTTTCCTGATCCTCTATAAAAAATTGAATATTGCAAAAAATGCCAGCACTTCTTACTTCAGTCGCGCGGTATAGCTGTGTTCAACCATCGACAGTTGAGACGCAGCTCCTCTCGGCTCTGCCTGTTACTAATTTAAGTCCCTTCGTCATTTAACACTAAACTTATAGATATTAAAATAAGTTTTCCTAACATTCATGCAAGATTAAATAAATCAATTAAATATTTTGACACATAAGAATCATTGAATAAGGTCTCAGATTATATTCCAGCGGAAGGACTGTGCTAACAGCTTTCGCTCCTTGACATGAGATGTGAAAAGAACACCGTGGGGTTTTAATCAGTATAAATTTGACAAACCCCGCCTCCGCTACTCGGAGTTGAGGTGAAGATTTTATACAAAATTTCCCCATTTAAAAAAAAAGTTTCAGGCTCTGTAGTCGGCCTTGATCTATAATAGTATAATAGATCTATAAGTTACTATTAATGCTCTCATATCCGAATTTATTGCGATATATGGATGGTAGATGCATGGTATATGGCTCGCTGTGGGGAAACCATATTTCGACGTAAAATGCAATTTCCTAAAAATTGAAACATTCAAATGAGACCAGCAGAGATATTTCTGCAAGCGAGCACAACAGCGTCGACAGTCAATGGCTATCAACGATGGATGCCATTTCCTCTGGACTACATACATTAGGTTTTAGCATTTGGCTATAATATCACCTCATGTTAAATGACGACGTAGTCTAACATGATAAACACGCTACACCTAGAAGGGGCTGGCTCATAAGTACAGCTGCCGGAACACGAAAGGTGATTGGTTACAGATTCTCAACTTGAGGATGGTAGCTAGCCAGACGGACTTAGAAAAAGCCCTACCACCATGCAAATTTGTCGAGCTAGTACAAATAACCTGGTGCGTTTGTTTGTTCAGGCGCGCTAACCTCAGATACTACCAGTCCAATCTGATAGATTAGTCTCGTTTATATTTTTTGCGAAACTTTATTGAAGAAGGTATCAGGCTATATAACTTTACGACACGACCTAAGGAGCAGAATAATAATTTAACGCAAGTGAGGCTGCGAAGCAAAGTTCTTCTTTTACGTCCACCTGGTGTTAGGTGATTACCTGAGCCCGAAGTTATCAATGTACAGCTTGAAACAGTATTAAATTAGATAGTTATTCTATTAGAGTACCAGTCACTGACAGGTTGTTAAAAGGTATGCCCTGGAAGGAGTTTAAATGTCGTATATTTTGTAGGTGGTAGAGCCACGCTGAGGCTATTACTGGTTTCAGAATGAATGGGTCGGCTCGCCCGGGGTAGTACCATCCTCTCACAGAAAACCAACGTGAAGTAACAGTGCTTGCATTGTTGCGTTTCGTTCGGTCAGTGAGAACGCCGGAGGCCCACCTCCCCTTCTCTCTCCTCTCCCTTTGCCCTCCTCCCCCATCCCACTAATACAGGCTGGCAACGCACTTGCGACTCCCCTGGTGTTGCTAGTGTCTATGGACGACGGTGACTACTTAACATCAGGTGACCCGCCTGTTCGTTTGCCTCCTATGACATAAAAATATATATATATAAATATTTCCTTAATACCGGAAAAGCGTCACGGGCATTGATGCTTCAAGTTAGAAATAGGCATATAGACGCTACCAGAATTGAAAGTTAAACAGATCTATGGCAGATGGAAGAGAGCAGTAAATAAATAGTAGGAGTCATACTTACTATCAGTTTGTCTCTCAGTAGCCATCACTCTTATACAGCACAAATCAAGAATAGCAGGGAGAGTCAAGTATTACCAGAACTTATTGACATATATGCGTTCAAACCTACCACAATGCGAGCAACTGGGCAATAAAGGTGACATTAAACAAACGCAAAACTTACATGTAGCAACAGTTTCTAGAAGCTTTTAGGTTCTATGTGGTTAAAATAATCGAGTAAATTAAGAGAAAACACTAGAACGGAAAGACATCTAAGTGTCCCCACACATATTTTTTTTTACTATTTTAGTTGCAGAAACGTTAAATATTTACTAAAAAACATTTGCTTAAACATAAAGTTTGAAAAAAACCCATTCAATTTTTCAACAAGTTGATGGTGCTATGATATCGGGCACATATGCCTTATCTATCGAATAGGTGTGTGGATTATTCACGAACCCTCAGACATGTTAATATTATTATACCTTGACACACATTTCTATGTAACTATATTTTTAATACCAGTTACAAACAATTCTGCTTCTGAATTTCGAAGTTGGTAAATTGTACCTTTCATTTTATAAAACTTTATGAACATGAAAAGTTCCAGTGTTTTGTGAAAAATTCCTGCCACCGACGATTACTCAACTGTTTTTCAAATATTAAGACTTCATGTAAATAATTTGCATTTCTGAACTTTGAGAACGTAAGACTATGGAGTTTGATACAATGCAGGGTCCGTCGATCTATCAGTTTCTCTTATTATATTTTTAAAAGCTTGAAAACTATATAACGTAAAGTTCAATTGTAAACAGTGGCGTAATTATAAGGTAGCAGAAATGACAAAGTGCCACGGACCCCCGACCTGATGGGGTTCCCGATTTTAAATGCTTCCATGGTTTATTAAAATTAAGTTATGATTTTAACTGGAGCCCTAGAGCCTCATCCAATGAATTTGCCACTAGCCTCAGATGGTACAGTTATGCCACTGATTGTAAATACACTGTAATTACATCTGAACTTTTTTTTTAAATCTTTATAGGCTTATACGTTTGACGTGGCCGAGGCGGTAATAGGCTAAACCTACTTTCAAATGTAGCTGTCAGAACACACCTATAAACACTTGTTAACAGTTTTTCAACTTGAGGGTGGAAGCTAAGCAGACGCGTATTAAAAAAAGTTCTAACATCACGCTATAGTTTCATCACGAAATTTAATTGCAAAATTCAAACTTACATTACTCGAAGCGGTGTTCAAACACACTACTATATTCGTCTGTAGCATTTCTTCTCTTATAAACGTTCCATTAAATACGCTCCAATCACAAACTTAGTTAAACTACCTACTTTCAAATTGTGAGTTAAGACTTTAAGTTTGTTTATTTCTTATTTTCCTTAAAAATTCAGCATTGCCTATAAAGCCCTATGCTAATAATAAAAGGTAACACATTATCGTTCATTGCCATATTACTATATTTATTTAACAATCAACAGGAATTATCTTTGACATAACCCAAATACGCTCTGATACCTATACAATCTGAAACCGGAAGATTTTCTGTTTACACAACGTCACCTTGGCGGAACCTTCTCACAAGTATTGTCATAACTTTGTTTTTGTGATTCATAGGACTGTTTGAAGAAATCGCGTATTAATCTTCTCAAGGTCGAGGTCTCGGACCGCAAATTGTACCATTATCGGTTCGATTAATAAATAATGTCATAAATAACTGCCGCATCTCTGCTGGACGCGGCGCGGCTGTATGCTAATAGCGCGGGATGTATGCAAAATTGTAGGTCATCTTGTTCAAAACTGTTGTTTGAGCACTTAAATCTTTAGATTTATTATCTATTTCTTGTCACGAGAATGCATTCAGCAAAATCTATATTATACCTACCTATTTTATCCGTCAATACTTCCTTATACCGGAAACCTTTTTGAATTTTTTGTATTATATTTTATATATACTCAAATCAAATCAAATCAAAATACTCTTTAATCAATTTAGGCCCTGAGAAGGCACTTATGAACGTCAAAACTACCACCGGTTCGGAAAACAACCCAGTCATCGAGAAGAACCGGCAAGAAACTCGATCTGGTTTATCTTTTCATAATAACTAACATTTTTTTTTTATTATTACAACATAGTAGACACATAAAGCTACATTCGTTTTTAGTGGTTGCACAGAGAGAGGCGTTACTTCCAGACGTCGCTATCGTTCACATACTGATCCATCCTGTAATAACCTTTATGTATTAAGACCCGCTTGACATAACACTTGAACCTACTATCCGGCAAATCGGTAATGTGTTTTGGGACTTTGTTATAAAATCTAACACTATTACCTAAAAAACTGTTACTGGTCTTAGTAAGCCTGAAACATGGAGTGACCAGTTTGTTATGGTTTCTGGTATTTACATTATGTCGGTCTTTTACTAAATCCAGATTATCTAAGTTTTTCCGGACGTACATCAAATTCTCAAGAATATATTGATCATAGATTGCTCGAACTGCCCGTTTTTGTAGTAGAAATATGGTGTCTATCTCAGCTGCGGCCCCCCACAACAAAGTCAAGTGAACAAACTAAAGTGAAGTCCTTATATACCAAATGATATTGTAAGGTATCTTAGTTATAATATCATTGTATATACCCACAACTAATACACCTTTAAGGTTTCTTTCTCTTCTTTCCTCTTTCCTTTCCTTCTCAACTTCCATCCACATCCGTTCTAGTGGTTACGTTGCCCTGGACAATCCGATACATTGATGCATCTTGATGAAAAAAACCCAATATTGTACCAATATTTATTTTTTGTCATATACAGTTTTCGTTATATATGCAGTCCTTGTCAGCCCTTTTGGCAGCTCTGAATATAACCGTAAGTTGAGGCTTGTACCTAATAACGTCAAAACAGTCCTAAAATATTATTATAATTAATTAATTTTGGTAGGTGGTAGAGCCACGCTGAAACTATTACTGGTTTCAGCATAAATGGGTCGGCTCGCCCGGGGTAGTACCACCCTCTCACAGAAAACCGACGTGAAGTAACAGTGCTTGCATTGTTGCGTTTCGTTTGGTCAGTGAGAGCGCCGGAGACCCACCTCCCCTCCCCTTCCACTTTCCTCTTCCCTTCCTCCCCCCCTCCCTACACAGGCTGGCAACGCACTTGCGACTCCCCTGGTGTTGCAAGTGTCTATGGACGGTGGTGATCACTTACATCGGGTGACCCACCTGTTCGTTTGCCTCCTATGATATAAAAAAAAAAAAATAAAAAAAAAAAAATTATAGTTAAAAAAAATGACGTTTATTTATCCTTAAGTTGTCACGATATTATACACATAATATAATTCGTATATGTACCTAAATTTGTGTTTCGTACATCTATAGTCAGAATAGTATACCATACTAAAAATCCAGAAGGATCTCCAATCTGAAGAAACCGTTGACCATAAAGTATCGATGGATAAAATAGGTAATTACATTTTGCTAAATGCATTCTCGTGACACATGGACAAATGGACAATAAATTTAATATTTTAACTATATTTGGTTATGGAAAATGGTTTGCATCATCATTATTCTTTTCTTCCTATTCTATTGCCTATATAAACATACTTTTTCGTCGACACACGCTTTCCTGTAACTCTTAACATCAGTTTCATAGTTCGTTTACAATTGATAAAATATAAGTGCCTGGTTTGTATAGTAAGTGAGACCAAATTTTCTAGGCACTGGAATCCAAGAGTGCAACATGTTCTTGACGATTAACAAAGCAAAAGCTCGGCGGTTGTTTATGACCTCACCACTCCAAACTCCTAGCATTCAAGTTGTTATTTTTTCAGGGTTGCCAACAATTTACTGCAAAAATGAGGCAAATTCAAATCTTGCGTTATTTTTGGGACACCTTTCATTACCTACCATTCAAACTCACGTGCTTTACTTTTTTGTAATATTATCATAAATAACATGACTATAGTTGTGTAGATCTATACACATAATAATAATCTAAATGTAACGTGTCTGTACTTTTTAGATTTTTGTTAAAACATTGTTGCCCGTGGCTTGGTATAAGTGATAAAATACATTTCAATCATTTTTAGAAATGTCTGTATGTCTGTTTGTTTGAACACGCATCACTGCTAAAATACTGCGGTCACTATAAAACCTCACCAAAAAAGTCATGAACTTCCTTGAGTAACATTAGGGCCTAAGTAAAGTCTTACTCTATTAAAAGTTATTGTAATTTTAATGACGACGCGTCTTAAGTACGAGAGAAAAGTAGATAAGTAAGGACTTGTTACATTCGGTTGATTTTATTAGTCATTGTTATTTTTTTATATTCGGTTCCACGCGGACGGAGTCGCAGGCACAGCTAGATATATATATAATCTATACCAACATTGAAAAGAGAAAAGAGTCAATTTTTTTATTCTTATCTAATTAATAAACTTAAAAAAACTTAAGCTATTATAAAATTTCTTCCACCTATATGAAGGCACATTACCGGTAACATCGGTTGCATTTTATTTTCAAAATCTATATTAATACAATCGGAGACGCGAGCACAAGTTAGTACAAAGTAGTTTAATATCTTTTAAACATGGTAATATTAAAAACAGTATAACTTGGTAAAAAACAAACTAATAAATAAATTATATCATATCTATTAGTACTCGACGTGTAATTTCACTGTTTTTATAACAAATAATAATTCAAGTGCCTAGTTTAATAGGGGTCCCCTATCCTATATCTCACCAGTAGCGTGTTATTTGAGTAATAAATTTAATTATTTTATTAGTCTAATGCCTTCTTGAGTTGATTAAACTGCTCGCCAAGAACAAGGTAACAGCTTAGACTAAATGGTTTGTAGTGAGTGGTAATGTAGGGGGAATCAAAACGGCGTTCAGTACACCGGTGGGCTTTTAATGAGTGTGAGTCTTAGATTACCCACTCTTTTCCCGATACCGTCTATGAGGATTTCACTGCGTTAAAAAAGGAGGAGTGTCAGAAAAGAAAATACATAGAAAAGATTTCCTTTTTTTATTAAGTTACTGTTTGAATAAAAACTGAAGGTATCTTGATTGCTGGCTAAACTTCTTTGCCACCTTGTCAATAAATTCAGTATCCTTTTTTACTCTTTTCCAGTGAACACTGATCATGCACAGGCCGTTTTTGTAGTCCGGTGAAGCTGTTAAGACCTTGCTAGGCCAATAGCGTAGTCAGTTCGAAAAAAAAAAAACAGGCCGTTTAGTCTCGAGACTCCCATCGTTGAGCGAACCTACGTCTTGACTCGCCAAAATGTGCTACACAATGTTTTTGCTGGAATAGATATTGTGATCCTCCACATATCGCACTGCTATTGCAATACTGTCGCAACTCAAAAAACACTTTTTTCAGATTCCATGAAAAACTGATATCTCGCTATCTACTGAAAGTTCTTTAAAACTTTCCTTCTTTTATTGAAAATTAGACTAACAAAATGTACTTTGATTTATAATGTAATCCACGTGATATTCCTGCACGTGTTTACCCGCTCGCTCTTTCTTGAACCTAAAAATGATGCAATATTGATGGGAGATAGAAGTCGTTAGTAGTTCATTAAAAGTTGATTAGGGCGCTATTGCTCACTTTAGTTTAGATATATTTTTATAACTGTTTTACTAAGGTGTAGTTTATGACTTTTTCTGTTAAGATTAATTAAAAATCTCAATTGACGCAATTATCGAGTTACGACGGATCCGTAATAGCAGTGCGACATGTTCTATATTTTTTTTAGTTAGTTGTATGTCTAGAAGCTAATTCACTTCCCAGAGAGTAATCCTGAAGGTGCCCATACAATCAATAAAGCCTTACGTAAATGCGGCGAGCCCGTAAAATAAAACTCAAAAACGAGTGATAAGAAAATTCATCACTGTGGTGCACTTTAGCACATTATGTTTACAAGGCTACAGTTGAAAGTTTGAGACCATGAGTCAAACAAACAAGGGGAGGCCCCGAGTCTTTTTACATATGAACTCCATAATATGCTTTGAGATGTTATAAAAAAATCAACATCATCAGCCTGTAAGAGGCCCACACTGCAGTGTGATAGGCCTCTTACCGAAGGTGTGGGGCATAATCACCACACCAGCTCACGACGTATTACCGATTTCAAACTCTGAGAAATCCACAGTTCTATGTTTTTCCACATACAGTAGTATTACAAGAACATTTCTCAAGTTCGGGTTTCCTCACGATGTTTTTCTTCACCGCCAGCCGATAGTGTTACCAATTTAAATTAAATTTAAATTAGTAAAAAACGCGAATTCCGAAAAATTGGTTGGTAAATGCTGGGGTTCGAACCAGCGAACATCGGATTGATATTCCTCCGGTCAAACCAATAGACCACTAAGATTTCAAAAAATTGCATGATGAATATCAACATGTCCCCTTGTGAGCAGCGACGGTGCTTTAAAAAAAGAAGAGCTTCTTGTAAAAGCTCTTTCTTAGTTTGGAGCCCCTATTGTTCTTCCCTAAATCCAGCCCTGTCCATTTTTTATTTGTTCGTTTATATTTTTCATCATTTTAAATACTCGTATTACTCATATTGATTTTGGTCTATTGACCTATGAAGGGATCGTTAGTAATGCCTAAAAATTACTGAGTTTACTGTCACAAATACATATATACCATTTATATTATCAAAAGTGGGCATTGCCTGTTCCGCACTTACCAGGTAAGTTGGTGGATTTTATTGATTACAGTCTTTTCGACCGCTCTGAATATAGCCGAATTATGGGGCTTACGCATAGCATAGACAAGAATTTAATACAAAACAAAGTTAGAATATTAATACAGAAATCTAAAATTGGTATTTATTTATGTTTAATTTGTCTCGACATCTAATATTATACGTATATACCCAAATCTGTGTTATTTGTAAATATTTAGAGCGATCGAAAAGTTTCTTTGACGACTGTATCCTATACAACGTCGCACGGTGGTGCACCTCCATGCTTGAAGTTGGACATAAGACATGAAAAAACTTAAAATTGGAATTTTTAAAACTTTCAATTCCATTCGTTTCGTCTATTGCAATTTATCAGAGATCATTTTAGATTTGACTTATACTATTTAGAAGTATGTTGAATAAAACTGTTGTAATGTATAGAAAACTACGTACATCCACGAATATCTCGTGATTTTAATCGGTTTTCATTAAGAATAACAAAATTTGCACTTGCAAGAGAACTTGCAAAATAACCTGGCGTACCATTTTTACACTTTAGACAAAAAAATACTGTCATTTGTCGCGATACGATTAACCTTCTTGAGTGTTCTAATCAATATTTCCAGAAAACCTTATTCTGATTCCGATGCTTCTCAAAAATTGATTGCTTTTTAATAGAGAAATCGAATACTGTTAAAACCTTTACAAAATGATGATTTCACGTTTCTTAAATTATAATTTTTCCTTTTAAATAAAATTCACAACAAAAACCGACGAATATCAAAAAATATTCATAGTTTTAGTTTACTTCAAATACATTAAAAACAGTTTTATTCAATTTACTCCTAAACTATCAGTCCAAACTAAAAATATGTTATATTCATTTCTATTTGTTTTTATCAGAGGAATCGAATAACGCTTAAACTTTTGTGAGATTACCACTTTAAGACTTTTAGTGTGTCCAATTTCTTGTATGGAAACATACCACTGTGCGACGCGACGGGACGTTCACTCGCCCGCTCGCACTACTCATTTAAGGTCAAGGGTACAAAACAAACACACGAATATATAATAATTTCTTGTGTATTTCTAAGATATCAGAACTTTATACACTAATTCACTTTTATTTACATGAGCATTTTCGCTTCAAAATATTTATTACAATTAAAATAAATTTCTCTCTTTATTTATTTATATTATTATTTTTTACATTTCTTTTTTTTTAATAAATCGCTTATTAAACTAGGCAAAGTGACAAAATCCTTTACACATCGAAGAGTACCTTTTTTTAAATACTGAATTTTTTCAATACTCTAACAGTTAAGGAGCGGGCCTTGGGATAATCATATAGTAATAATGTATACACAAGTGTATGCAAGAAAAGTCAACGTAAAAATTTACACTAAACATCACAGCCGAATATATTCAGTGAAGGTTTATTATTAAATTAAATTTTCCTTTAAATTCATTATTTTATTGACTATATGGTTTATTTTTACGTGCTTGTGGAACTAGCTGCTTTTGCAGTTTCTCATTAATAAAGGATTAAGCATATAAAAATAATTAACCATCAAATTTCATTTCAGATCGATTCTTAAGTTAATTACTGATTTATATATTGTACTTTTTGAAAGTACATCAAATAGGTACCTATCGCCGATGCTATACACGATGTTATACTAATTTTGTTGCAAGTATAGATTTTAAAATAATTTTATCTAAAATATTTGAATTCCACGCCTTAACAAAATTTCTCCAACTCATAAAATCAGACATTTTAAATACACCACACTCGCTTATTGCACTAACGATTGCTGAACTACACAAGATAAATATAGATACATTATCAGTATAAACATTGCATTTTAAGCTCTTTTTTTGATATTTCTTTACTTGCAATTTACACGTTACGAACGTTCCTTGAATAAACATATACCGCTTACAATCCGATTTGTCGCCAAAATCTTGAATTTACACCAAAACTTTCTTTTTTCTCGAACTGACTACGCTATTGACCTGGCAAGGTCTTAACAGCTTCACCGGACTACTAAGGCGAGCGCTTAAGGCACTCAGCCGAAACACACCAAAACTACATACTTTTGTCCCAATATACAGCGTGATCGGTTTCATTTGTTTTACTGTTAACATAATTTATGATAAACTTATTGGCACGTTGTGATCAATATTATTTAAAAAAATCTATGTACCACAAAATTACAGAAGAGAGCAATTCTTATACGAAATAATCAAGAGTAGAAGCCGGAAAAACAAACTTTAAAAGTTACATAAAAATTATTATAGTCAACAAAATTAGATGTGATTTTTTTAAAACACGTTTCGACGTTATATTTTTTTTACTACAACAAAAGTATTCCATATTTATTATACAAAATAAAACAATGTGTAAGACAGCGGTGGCCAACCTTTTTCAAAGCAAGTGCGGAATGAAAATCTTTTTACAGCTCAATGGGCGCATGGTTGTTTTTTTTTTAGGTGAAAACAAACTACATCATGCATTTAAAGAAATGAAGAGCTAAACAGCCTGTTTAGGTTCATTTTTTTTCAAATTATTTTTTTGTACTTTTATGGTCACAAAAATACTCATTTCACAATATGACTATTAAAACAAGTGAAAAAGGGGTTGCGTCACATTTTTGAAGTGAAAACTTTTTAGGCGCGGTGAGCGGTATTTATATATTTACATATAATTATATTTATATATAAATTTATAATTTCGCGTCACGACATGCTACGTAAGCATGAGTGGGCCGTATTGTGCTTATGCGACTTGCGTCAGACTAGCGACGCGTAGTATCCCCTATATACCTGTATACTTGTAATATTGATATTTTGCAGCTCATCCACACGTTTGATTGATTAATAGACTTTATAACAATCATATAATTATTGCTCCAATTAATGTTAATAATTTTAATAAACAAATGAAATTTAAATATTACCATTCACACTATAATTAGAAAATTAAAAAGAGACATTTAATTCATTGTTTTGAGTTCTCACTTCCGTCGGCAGTACTAAGACTGCCTCGACTTTTTTGTATTTCTTGTTTAATAGTAAATAACTAGCTAAATCCGTGACTTGACCACGTCGGTTATTATTAGGCATATTTTATACATATATATTCCAAATACATATAACATACAACTTTCCTTTCATGATCTATCTTTCTAAAGTATTCAAGTCCACCAAAATTGCTTTCAAAATTTAAATCGTCTCTCCTGTAAAGTTTTGTAAATTTGATTTAGCCAGTTTTTCCCTTTAACCCTTCAAATAGTATTTTTTAAATTAGTAATTTAGACACCTTGCAGCGGGCGCATTACAGATCAACCGTGGACGCACTTGCGGGATTGGGGTTGGCCACCACTGGTGTAAAATAACAATACCGTCTATAATTCTTGATATTAGCTCGAGTATATTATATAAAATATTATTTAATTAACAGTGATATAGGCACTAAGTGAGGACGGCCGCGCGGCCAGTGCCGACACACCTGGGGACCAGTGCATTACTATTATTTTAACCGAATTCATTAATTAACTACAATACATTTGAATTTCATATAAATACATTTATTTCATTTATATTATATAAATTAAATGACTAGCTTTGATAATAACTCATCTCGACTCCTTTGTGATGTTTCTCATTAGATAAAACGTTTAAAATAATTGAATAGAGGTTACAATAACTCTCGCCGAATTTCTGGTCTCCTGGTGCTCGATAGCTTATCACAATGGATATCGGATGCCAATAACCGCGACGCAAATAAGCCACATAATATTTTTTTTTAATTAAATCTATTTTTTTACATTTATTAATTAGACACAAATGCTAGAAAATTGACAAAACACCTAAACAATAATATCAATGTTCCACTAGACGCGTAGCTGTTAAAAAGTACTGAGTGGTCACAGTAAACAGGCAGACAATTTTAATACAATAATGGTGAAATAAGGTAATAATTGTTAATGTTTCTAGACCGTATTAACCTCTGGAATTATTACTAACACAATTCCAAATATTCTTCACTTATAAAAGCCTAGAGCTTTTACTGTTATTAAATTTAATTTTAATTATGGTTACCAACTCGTGGACGGTTGCTAATCAGGTATGATTATCGATAACTAATTTGTTTTATTTATTGGATTATCGAAATTGGCATTAAATTATATTAATTAGAACCGCCTAGTTACTCAATACTAGCAACCACATCGCATTTATGATATAATATTTATTTCAAACTGCTAGTCTAGTGAAATTTGAAAGTCATCGCACTTAAAAGAAGTCTTGTACAACTTTTCTTTACAAGTACTTAACAAACTGCACACAAATCACAGAAAATATAGAAAATATTATCTTCATATCAGTACTATACATAACAAGTACACTTTCGACTAATTCCTAAGTTCATTTCACGAAAAATTAAAACGAATCTTTTCTTTATAAAATCGAATAAGCAATTATATCTCCTATCTTCATTCAAATTCAAATTCAAATTCAAATTCAAATTCAAATTCAATACAATAAAATACAATTAATCTTTTCAGGCGAATATTAAAAAGTACACATTTTAAATCTGTCGTTATAATTTAAATGGTATACATAATTCAGGTTACAACCACAGCTCAGACTCATGCCAACATGATACAGATGTTTCCATCACCAAAGGTATCCGCTCCGTTTGTTCCCCATGTAATTTTATTTTATTACCCGGCTCTAAATAAATAATAGGCTACAGATATCTTTTTTTACATTATTGTTAACAATTTACTACATTGAACAACAATATAAAGTAGAAAAATATAATGCGTTGTACACACTTGCACACTATCGGCCGATCCTTTATTAAACTAACGTCTGTTTGTCACTTTGCTATCACTTTTATTTTCTTTAAATAAACCACTAAATAGATATTGCATAAATACATTGTTTTTTTTTTACAAACGCGCGTCTTAACATAAGAAGCGCGGACCAAAACAAGTCACACAGCCGCTGACACCTCTTTCGCACAATTTTATACGTCCATTTTCACTACAAATGGTCCCAGGCACGTCCACTTGGATACACAGACAAAAACACTTCGACTAAACGTTCATATTTTTTTATAATCAAATTATTGCTCGATTTTTAATATTTTGGCAGTGTACAAGATAGATTTTTCCATGCTAATGAAAATTCAAAAACACACAATTTAACCAGTTTTAAATAGATTTTTCAGTCAACTGAACGTTGAATACACAAATGCACAACACAATTTTAACGTTTTTGTTAGATGTTGTCACATAACTGTATATCTGTGTGCGTGTGCGTGTGCTTTTAATATGACACACACAACATGACACAGTTTTGTTTAAAGTGTGGTCGATGCGTAGTCAGACTACCAGGCGGTCAGGGGGCGCGAAGAGGTGTGCGGGCATGTCTCACGTGGGCGGCGAGGGTGAACTATGCGGAGCGCTCGATACCACTACCACAGGTTTCATGATGGTTGTCGCGCTCAAGTACTGCGCGCTCACCGTGAGCGGTGCCACCGTTCCCTTCACCATTTGGGTTTCAACCATCTGCAAGAATATTTAAAAATCGATAAATATTTATTTACACGACAAATGACACTTCGCATTCGAATATGTTCTACAAACATAAACACACGCGGTGTTATTACAAAAAAGTTAAATACGTATTAAATACTTGCTTTAAAAAAGTTTCGTATTAAATGCACTGCGCTCGCCCGAGGCAAGTTCGCGTTATCCTTTTTCGCAAGTCTAACCTAACCTAACCAAAGCGAGACAAAACAGCAAGATGGCGAACATTCAGCAACGGCGTTGCATTTAATACGAAACCTTTTTAAAGTAAGTATTTAATACGTATTTATCATTTTTGTAATAACACCGTATATATTAAAATAACTTTTATTAAAAAAAATCTAGTATATAAACTTTACATACCCAGAAGTGTATTTATTAATCCTATTTACCATCTCACCAGTATATAAACAGTACCAGTAACAGTATACATTTGTAAATTAAAAATACTTTTTATGCAGTAACCATGTTTTAATATAGGTTAAATTCTTTGTGTTTTAACTTTCAAATATTAAAGAATTCTTGTAAATATTTGAATTTTTCGAGACTTAAAACTGTCGTAGCAAAGTTACACGTCTGTTAAAAGTTCTCAAATCTATCCTACTGGTTAAAGTTTATCAGAGTCCGTTCAGCCATTTCGTAAGTACTGTTAGTAACAGTTAACTGAATTATCATCATTTCACAAGGACTTCATGAAATATAAGAGATATGTTGAATGTGCTCCGTTGCTATAAAAATTTGAGAACTGCTACCCTGGTATATTGATGGTATATTATGTACATTATAGTGTATGTTGCGAACAAAATATGATAAAATTACCTTATGTGTGAGTGTGTGCGTCTGTAACAGGTGACTCGCCGCCGGCTGCGACACGACCAGCGGGGTCAGACCGCTCACGACCACGCTACCGTCTGAAATTAAATATTCTATTAAAATTACTTCCGTCTATCTCAATAACAACGTAGACACTATTCACTATGTTAATATTAAGACAACTTCCGCGACATAGACCAAGGCTTGTGTCGTACGGGACATAAGAACCGTACAATTAACGCACCCAAAGTGCACCCAAAGTCAAAACAATAATTTGTGGATTTGTAGGCAATTAATTACTCGTATCAGTTTTTGATAAAACGAAATTAAAATTGCTATTTCATTATCATTACATAGTATAAAACAAAGTCCCCTGCCGCGTCTGTCTATCTGTCTGTTCGCGATAAATTCAAAAACTACTGAACGGATCTTCATGCGGTTTTCACCAGTGGATAAAGAGATTCATGAGGAACATTTTAGTATATAATTTGTCAGAGATACTTTTATAATCAGGGCTGGACAACGTCTGCCGTGCCCGCTAGTTTGCTAATAAAATACATACCTACATATGTATATATATTTCTACATATTCTGGTAATCGTATTATCACAACGATACGTTTTCTGGTTATAGTGTATATAACACACAACAGTTCAAGAACAGATACAAAATAATTGTGATTTCTCTGATGGACATAATAATACTGGCGTAATAAAAGGAACCAAAGTAGGAATTATTTTCATGGGATTTCCATACCCGAATGTAGTATTGAATTCTTATCTTTAACATCTAATTTACTAGCGATATATTAAAAAAAATCTCAGTTTGTGTAGTATATTTGCTTTTTATAAGACATCGCAAATGTAGACATTTTTTAAAATCTTTTTTAAACTACGTCTACTTCCGTAAATTTACACTTTTATGTCTATAGTGAAGTTGTTTAAGTTGTAATTACGAGATATATATTGAAGCCAGTGAATAATCTTAGATACTTTCATATATATAATTTTAATCACCTGTAGAAACAGTTGCAGGTGTCACGATGCCATTTTCTTTAGGTATTCTATTATTGTCCCCCGTGGTTACCCCTGAAACAACCACCATTTTAAATATAAAATCAGTGAATATTATAGTGGACGTTACTTTGCACTTCCGCCGGGAATTGGAAATACTGCAAAGTAACGTCCACTATAATATCTAATGATAGATTTCCGCAAAGTAACGCCGTCTTCCATCAAATATAAAATCAGTATTTGAGTCGTTACATTTCAGAATAAGCTAAATCCAATTTTGCCGTTCTTAATATTTTTACGTTATTTTTCAAGATCTTCAAGTTTTGTACTTGTAAAATATGAAGATCATAAAAAAAAACTAAAAACCTTATGAACGGTAAAATTTGAACTTCGTTTTCGGTGTATAAAAAATGGAAATCTTAAAAAAATTAAACAGGTTTTTAACTAGATTTAGCTCATTTTGAAATATAACATTTTTCAATTAATAAAACACATGTACCAGCCTTTACGCCGATTATTTAAACGCTAGTCAAACACATCTACATGAATAGATTTATGTTGTCCTTATATACATATTTTTTATTATTTTGATTGATATATACTATAAATGTTTAAAAACTATCTGTTTGTATATCTGGATATAACTCAGAAATAACTCGAGCGATTATGACGAAATTTTGTAGATATATTGATTGATAGAATATTGAAATGTTTATTATAACATATGTAATATTTTAATAGAATAACATGTCTTAAAGATTTGAGTAGAAATCTTGTGCGGAGCCGCGAGCAGTTGCCAACAATCATTTTTATATGTCGATGGTAGAAAAAGTAAGTAATTAAAAAGCCCTAGACAATTTTTAGGTAGGTCAGGTGCACTTAGGTATACTACTATCGATATAGAAATGAAGACACTACGCGCTCAGGAATTGGCTTTTTTTAATTCAACCCAAAAAACAGCGGTTGGAGCTGGATTCTACATATTTTCTACTAAGATGTGAGAAACATAGTTACGAGTGAATACTTTTATCCTTCTTCAAAAAGAATAATACGTCGAAACGTGTTTTAAAAAAATCATTTAATTTCGCATCAAATAATCCTTAGAAACTTAGACCTATCTAGCAAATATAGTAGAAAATGCATAAAATTACACCAACATGAAATTAATTTTCATCATTCATCATTCAATAAAATGAATATTTCTACGCAACACAAAAATGGTGTAAAATGTGTTTCAATACTGCGAAAGAAATAACTTCCAACAATTAAAAATGCGTAATCTACATATATTTATTACAACGTATTCGTGTTCCAAACCGCAAGCGCGCGGTACATTATTACCCTGTAACCATAAATTACTAAACACTTGCTTCGCCGTAAACCTTGATTACTAGCTACTTTAATTACTATCTATATGTTTTAATGCAAATTCAATACATACTCTCCTTAATATATATTTTTTAATTAATAAAAATTAATTAATTTAAAAAATGAGAACGTGTTACCGTCACACGCTATTGAAATAAAACTTCTTTGGCGTTATAAGAGATGTCTATATTTTATTTACTTTATAACAAAAAGTTGCTAATAATATTTCCTGTGTTATTTAAGTTCCGAATTAGCTGATAGATGGCACTAAAGATAATGAAGATTTGATTTCATTTGTTACTTACTTACATTGTAACTAGATGGCAGCACGATCGCGCGCCTATATAGACATAATTGATTCTATTGTATGATTTTTATTATTATTAATTTAACATTTTTTATTAAAAAAAATTTTTTTTTTGATTGATTTGTTTATAAACTATATATTGACAAAAACAAAAACATTTAAAAACCGGATGGTACAGAAAAGTAACGCCATATTGCCTTAACGGACTTCCGATACATTGTCGTCCATTACCTCCCATTCGCGCCTAAAAAAGTTTTACTTCAATTAAAACCATACATGAACAACAGGAAAATCGCAAATAGCATACAATAATATAATAGTAGTGTATATATTACAAATATATCATTACATAGTATAAAACAAAGTCCCCTACCGCGTCTGCCTGTCTATCTGTTCGCGATAAACTCAAAAACTACTGAACGGATCTTTATGCGGTTTTCACCAGTGGAGAAAGTGATTCACGAGGAACGTTTTGGCATATAATTTGTCCAGGATTTTTTTATAATCAGGGCGGGACAACGTCTGCCGGACCCGCTAGTATACATATAATAACTAAAACAAATGTATCAGCTTATTAGAAAAGGTTTTTCTCATCAATGGGTAAGCGTTCTTTACTGGTAATCACCAGTAAACGCAGTGAATTCAATAAAGTACAATCCTAAAAACAATGGTGTTATTTAAAATTAAAAAAATATGTATATTGTATTATTTATGATCAAAATAATGAAAATATTAGTTACAATATTCAATGGCTTGTACCAGGCAACTATAACTAACCGTTGGTATGCAGGACGCGTAACCCACCGCCCGCCGAGAGTAGTTGTAGCGCTGCCGGACCTACAACTAGTCCGCCATTTCCGACAACCTGTAGAGCGAACACAGCGGAATTAATTTTCAATCTCCTAAGCTGACGTGGATACTAATACATTAGCGTAAGTTATTATTTAACAGATATGTAAAAAGGTAACAAGTAATGATAACTTAATAGCAAAAAGTAAAATTTCATTGGATGGGGCCCAGGGCCCCAGTAAAAAATCGAAATTGTAATTTAATTTTAATACACCACTGAAGTAGTTACCGGTCGGGGTACCCATCTGGCCGGGGGCTTGTGTCACCACTGTGTTGCCACCTCTGCTATGTTTTAGTAACGCCACTTACTAAAAACATTCAACATTTTGTCATCATAAATATAGATAAGATCTTACCTGTGAAATAGGTAAATGTATCTGAGCTGGATGCATTATAGTACTGATAGCATTTGTAACACCGTTTTCTAAAGGTTGCCCATTCTGTAATAAATAAAAACAAAATTACAATATACATTGCATAACAGCTTTAAGACTTATAACTTAGAGTGGTAATCAAATGATTGGAATCGACTTGATCTTTTTGGATAAATATTAACAAATTTGTTTTACATTGACCAAAAAAAAATTATAAATGTATATTATTCGACGTAAAACTCAATCGAGATTTTATGCTCTCATTTCTGTACTAAAATAAATTTCTTCTCACATCTCTGATAATATTTCATCGTCTTCTTACACTTATCTCACCTAAGTGGGTTCGGCACAATAACAATAACATATACCAGATTAACCCCCCCTCGGCAGCGGCTCAAGCCTAGGTCCATTCCCTAGGCGTGGAGCCCTTGAGTGCCCTGATCGCTCGATACAGTGACACAAAATCTTACATCACTGCGACAACATTACACGTATCACCTCCACACACGTGCACGCATAAATGCTTACACGCGAAAGTGGAAGAATTTTATTTTTTCCCTTATCAAACTGAAATAGTTTAGAAAATTATCCGATACGAAATATATATGAGTTGTTGAGGTATGTTTGCTTGGTACACATATATGTTTCAACAACTCGTATATGTATGATGAATAGTTAGGTTAGCTCAAATAGGTCGCGAATGCATATATTAGGCAACAGCCCAAGCCGAGGTGTGCCGTGCACCCTTGAGCTAGTTGTCAAATAAAACCGGCTCAGTGCCTTAAGCGCTCGCCTTCGTAGTCCGGTGAAGCTGGTAAGACCTTGCTAGGTCAATAGCGTAGTCAGTTCGAAAAAAAAAGGTCTGCACAACATGCTTTTCTTTTTACACAATCCCCTGTGATGTCATCTCAGTATTCTCACCATTTATACATACACTAACGGGCTCGGCAGACGTTGTCCCGCCCTGATTATAAAGCAATCCTTGACAAATTATATACCAAAACGTTCCTCGTGAATCACTTTATCCACTGGTGAAAACCGCATAAAGATCCGTTCAGTAGTTTTTGAGTTTATCGCGAACAGACAGACAGACAGACGCGGTAGGGGACTTTGTTTTATACTATGTAATGATTACTAAATATATTTAAACAACATGCATATGTATGTACTTTTGAAATCTTGGAATGTTTTTAGTAATATTTTACTTACAAAAAAACAGATGAATTTAAATTAAAAGAAATTAATGAAATTTATCCACACATAACCGCACTTTTCTGATGTTTTTATGTAACAAGTACAAGGAGAGCATATAATTCATAAAGATGAGCTGAGATGCATTCGTTTCGACTCGCGACGGTCCCCTTGACCTAGCGTTGAATTAACATCTTTAACTCTATGATAATATTTTTTTAATGGTTTGTGAGAATTTCTTTAAGTATAAATAATTAAATGTATTGTTTATACTTATCTAGACACGCGGTAGCATGTCAAGCCAACTACAAGCTAACAAAATGGCGAGCGGGCGCTACCGTGTGTAATATTACACGAACCATTTGGATCCACTTTTCACCCCTTCATATCTCAAAAACTATTTACATAAGCATGTCAAATTTGGCTAATGTATTGAGACTTGCGAGATATATATGTGCATGTTTTTATAAACACACATCAAGCAGTTATTTAAATATTAACGTCCAAAAATCGTCATTATTATCACTGACTGACCGACAGACCTAAATTCTAAATTAGTTCGAACTAGCTAAGTCAGACCTTAGGCTACAATATTATCCAATGTTATGGGCAGAAATGATATTTTAAGTTGTTATCACATATTTTATGTTGATATAAATAAATTGCAGGACTGACCATTGAACTTGGCTCTCATTTCACATTTATGTTTTTGATGGGATACGGTTTATTACATTCATTATATTAAAATAAAATAACCTACTAAATGTATGATTATGATCATAAGAGCATATATTATCTACTGTAAACATAATCTAATTATAATATATTTGTATTTTAATTAGCTTTCACGATTAAGACTTGTTTATTATATAACTAGCAGGCCCGGCAGACGTCCCGCCCTGATTATAAAAAAATCCTGGACAAATTATATGCCAAAACGTTCCCCGTGAATCACTCTATCCACTGGTGAAAACCGCATAAAGATCCGTTCAGTAGTTTTTGAGTTTATCGCGAACAGACAGACAGACAGACGCGGTAGGGGACTTTGTTTTATACTATGTAATGATAATAATAGAAAATTTATATATATAATGAATATTGTATCAAAAATAATAAAACTCTTCAGCTTTGACTGAATTGCAAGTAGAAAAGACAAGGGTAGCAGAATTTTTAGACACACCAGTCGCACTATAATATAATCCTATGAAAGATTAAATAAGATAGATGTCCTGATTTCTCCATAGTAATCGTATTTATAACAGATATTCTGTAATTCAATCAACAGTTAAAGTAAGTGTCAAAGATTTATGTGTATAAAATATGTCTTCTATCGATCGATATTGGTCTGCCCTTTCCGGTTAATCAATCACACAAACGTAGCACCATCTATGGGATTTAGATTTTACGATTTCTTTTTTGGCTCTACACTCACATATATCGTGGATATAAATCATTTAATTTAATCTATAAATAATTATTTACTTTATTTTATTGATGGCAACCAATCTTCTCGATTATTACTACTATTATCTGGTAGGTAAATATTACAACTAACAACATGGTGGCCCCCTTGCTAGAAATTTGCATGGACTATTTGAGGCATCTCAGTATTCATGCTCCATGGTATTATAACCTATCGACTTTACTTATGCACAATAACCGAACTATATTACGTAAAACACAATCAATATTACAAAATATAGAATGAAATAACACAAGATTATGAATAAAATTTAATTCAACTAGATGACAAATTCAAATTCCGCCAAAAAGTCTTAGAACAAACATCAACTTAGATTTTATTTGTTGTTTATTACTATTTGTTTTGATATTATTATTTTATATGTTAAATGTGACCATGAAGTGTCATATGCGAGTATCTAACATTTCACCTGGTAAAAATAAGATTAAAAGTACTTCCCTTTAATGTTAAAAATAAATGTAACTTACATGTTGCGTTGTTGATTCGGCGGGGGCGAGCGTGGTTAGGGTTAAGGTGTTATGTCTCCCTCCATATGAAGTCCGTACGACCTGATAAATATTAAAATTATCATTAAAAATATACAACCATTGAAAACAAATAAGTTTCTAATCTCATAGTCAAGCAGTTCAAAAGTAATTTTTAATGGAATTAGTATCTGCGACTAAGTTCAAGTGCAAAATGCTAAATAAAAATGTGCTGTATTTTGTTTTATTTATTTTATCACAAATGACCAGTCCCCATGATACGTATAATGAATATGTAGGCTACATCCATCCTTAAATTCAATCCCATATAAAACTGAAGACTATTTATGTGTGATCGACACGGGTTTAAGATTGTTTTTATATTATAACTTGGCTCGCGGCTCCGCAAATATTTTGCAGTAACTATTTTCAACTGAATATTTTATTTTTACTAGTATTTTATGACGACTAAAACGGTAAATCCGTATATTTTATTAACTTAGTGCTAACATATAATTAAATATAACTCAAATTTGTTTCTTTTTTTTTAAATCTGTATATTATATAGATAAATATAATATAAGATAATATATAGAGAGATCACTTTTATTACATATTGAATGACATATGCTTTCCTGAATTCAAAATTTTAACAAAATCGGTTGAAAAACAAACTTCTTTTTGTACATTTCTTTGACAATTCTTTAAAAGGTTATTTTGATAAGCCTTGTCCTTCGTCCAATTGAGAAATAACATAGCATCCCGTGAATCGTTTCATGAATGGATATTCCATACATACAAATAAAGAGACAAAGAAAAAAATTATACGATATATTAGTAATCAGTGCCCTATATGTATGTATATTAATATCAATCACAAAATTTAGAAAAAAAAGTAATGTACCGACAGAACTAGGGATTTATTAATAATACCATATTAATATTTCAACACATATTAATAAATTCAACGTTCGTCTTTTTTTACACATGGTAACTCAAACTTTTACAATTTTTTTTTTATTAATAATTGTTGTTGTAGAGTTTTAAACGTTGTTGCCATTTGAAAACACACACAAAATTGATATGTTATACATATAATTAAAATGATCTTCAATTATGACCAAATAATAAACTATATATTATTAAGTAACATGTTTGATTATCCATAATTTTTTTTAATATTTATTGATTTTTGTATATGTATTTGAACCTTTATTATTACTAATTACCTTTTTATAAGGGAAAAAATTAACAAGAATGTATGTTTATTGTAATTGTTGCAATCGTGGTAAACAAGCGGTTAAAAAAATATAATCCGGGATTAGGATCAGCTGTAATTATACAAAAGTACCAGGACAGCATACCTGCGAGGTAGTGGGCGTTATTTGTATCGGCAGCGTACGTAACTTTGTGCTCAGGTTTAATGTGCGTGGTGGTGAAGCTTCCATTTGATTAAGGGAACGTGGAGGCGAAGAGGTTATCTGAAATTCGCAAATTTCATTTGAATCGTCATTTTATTAACTCTACTATTAACTACTCTATTAACAAAATGATATTCATCATTGATGACTAACATAACATTACTTACGCTAATAGGAATTCCTATAACTTGACCATTGATAGGCTCGTCTCTATCTTTCTCTTCAACTGACGTGTCTGGAAAGAACAATAATAAACATATATAAGATAGTTAAAATATCATTACATTATATAAATCGTACGAACAATTTTAATATTTATTTTTATAATAAAGTTAGTAATTAATTACTCAAATTATGGATGTAAATACTCTTTAAGTATTTATCAATCGCAAAAAATGGTCTAAACTTTAATTATCGTGTAAATTAAAGGGTTTAAAATATTCAAAACCTTCATCAGATTATTTGATATAAGATCCCCGGCCGCGAATGAAAGAAAATAACGTTAAAATAATATTATGGCCCTTGCATCATACCAATCACAGATGTAGAAAAAACCTCAAGAAGTGTGTGTGTACATACAACATTAAAAAAAAGTTAATTTGTAAAAGGAAATCAAAATATTGAACTATCTAGACCAAAACTACTAAGAATACATAAACTTTAGAGAGGTCAACACACCGATACTTCGCGGTCGCACCGTAGCCCGAACCGAGACCTCTCTCTTGAGCGCCGCCAGTCGTTGTTGTGCAGCGATCTTCTCGCGCGCGAGCCTTTCCATTTCGTGCTCACACTCGCGTTCCTTACGTCGAAGCATCTGCAAACAAACAATGTACCACATAAGATACACCTATATTTTAAATTACTCGTTGTAAAATAATTATTCAAACAAACTCACTCGTAAATTGGTTCGATACCGAAACAATAAAAAAAAAAGATCTTTTGTATCCCGAAGTTTTTATCAAATTTTTGTTACTAAAGTTCCGAAACTCGAACTGACTTTTGAAATGATATGAAACACAATTATTATGTATTGTAACAACTGCGGTGTGATAAGGTTTCACAGAAAAACTGGTTATTATTTGTACTCTTGAAGAGAAGCCATAATCGTTAACAATGGAATTACGAAAAAGAAGTACCTACGCGTTTCAAACGTAGTGACGTATTTACAAGTTTCTCGAAAATTCGAAGAGCTTGATGACGAGCTTTAAGCAAGTATTCTATGCCAGTAGAATATACAGGTACTCTGGTAATTCCATGTGCTTCAGTAATTTAATTTGCAAATCTGACTGACGGCATAGTGTCTCCTACCTATTGCGCATTATGCAAAAATGTTGCAAAGAAATTAAGACACACTCACTCACACACTCACACACACACTCACTCACGCACACAACACCCTCATTCTCACACCTACATAGAGACATATACATCCACCTAAGTACGCACACGCGTGTGGGTACTCACATATAGTTTTAAGGCCAGTACGAGATATATGTTTTCGTTTTACTTATATAACTATTAACACCATCATTTTGCTGTATTAGAGAAACTTTGTTTTGGTTGTAATTATTACATATAGTTATTTTATAAAAAACACTAGCGGGCACGGCAGACGTTGTCCCGCCCTAATTATAAAAAAAACCTTGTCAAATTATATACCAAAATGTTCCTCATGAATCACTTTATCCACTGGCGAAAACCGCTTGAATATTCGTTCAGTAGTTTTTGAGTTTATCGCGAACAGACAGACAGACAGACGCGATAGGGGACTTTGTTTTATACTATGTAATGAAATGTAAGCCGTTGAAGTTCCAAATAAATAAGACTCGGTTAAAGTATTTTCCATATAATATTTAAAGTAATTTGATGTCTTTAATGTTAAGTAATAAATATAACAACAATAATTATGCAAGATGTTTCAAATTATTTATAAAATATTCGTATACTGTCATGGCGCCGTTAAAGAAATAATATATTTACTCTTTAGACGTGTTTTGAGTAGATTATATTATCAATCTATTTAGTCAGTACTATTATAATTACTTATCACCTCAATCGCGGTTAAGGGTTACAGACAGTTATTATCATTCAGTAATTTAAAAAAATCGAGAATATAAAAACACTTTTATATATTAAATCACAAATGACACTGTCATTCACTTTGTATATTCTATTTTCGAATTACATTAAAATTATATCTTTTTCTCTTAAAAATACAGGCTGATGTTTATTTTTTAAATTAATGCGATCAAAATTGAGCTAGTAATATTTCTCTAGATTAATTTTCAATACCAATAAGTTGCAGTTCCTGTCATATGAATAAGTACTACAGTATAAATAATCTTCTATTGATTGTTCAGCGGGATTAATAACGCGATAGCGCGCTCGGTAATATGATAAAAAATAATAATTTTCCTTCACAAACCTGGATATACCTAATCGCCGATCCCAGTATGGATAGGTTAGATGTTTTTTTATCATCTGGTGTGGCTGGAAGTTGTCTTTTGAGCAGTTCGAAGCATTCCTTGAGATGCGCGCGTCGGTTCTTCTCAAGTTTGTTGTGAACCTCCCGGATGCCGGCCCGGGGGGTGCTGCCGACACTGTTACTGCTGCCGCTGCCGCTGCTGCCGGCTGACGGTGGTGAGGGGATTTGTGACGATGACCTGAAATGAATTATATTTTAGAACTAGCTGATACCTACGACTTCATCTGCATTGTTCATTTATTTATTCATTAAAAAAAATCGACACCATGAACATAATATAAATAGGCATAACAAATTTCTTAAAATTATTTATGTTTACTAATTAATGTCGATTACAGCATTCATCTAGACATACAATACAATACAGATAATGATATCCTAGTATCCTTATGTCTCTCTCTCTTTCTTTATCTATAATATTAACAACAAATTTTATGGACATAGCAAGAATGATAGAAAAATATAGAACTGGAAGTTTATATTATTTGATTAAGTTTGATCATAAAATTTGTTTGTAAACAATGTTATCCGTTTACTCTTTCGAGTGCACGTATACCACATCGTTTGCCCCAATTCCCAAAGACAAAGAAACGTACATCGCTTTACGTGTAGTGCTCATAATACCCTAGTTTCATAAAAATGTAATAACTAATATTAAATGAAGTAATCGTGATATTATTTTTAAATAAGGACAGAGTATCTAAAGAAGTGAAACTTTTTTTTTATCGAAATGTGTTCAGTAGTATTTGCGTGATACCACGCGCAGCCGCAAACTTCTATGTATGTATTTATATACTAGCTATGCCCGCGACTCCTAAACAGTGATTAATAAAATCATATGAATGCATTAAGTCCATTTACTTATCTACTTTTCTCTCGTACTTAAGTAGCGTTGTCATTAAAATTACAATAACTTTGGATGGAGTGAACGGATTTTAATAAAACAAAGACTAAATCTTACTCGAAGATATGCTTTATGATTTTCTGAAAGGTTTTTTTTTTTTTTTTTTTTTATTGTAGCTCGGCAAAGTGACTGTACTGTGCCTGATGGTAAGCACAGTACAATCCAAAAACAATGGCGACCACCGAAAGACATACTACCCATCGCCGGTCGCCGCTGTCATGCCGGCCTGAAAGCGACCCAGTCAGGGACAGTACCCCCCCCCCCCCCCCCTTTGCTGGATATACACCGGCTGATCCCCCGGAACGCGACACGCCCAAACGTGCCACTATGGCGGGTGTTCCACCTGGTGTACGGTGGTCGCGATCCAGTCGGGTACAGACACCCTACCACCTCGCAAGGTTTTATCACCAACGCTGTATTTTAGCAGTGAGGGTTGTTTAAACAAACAGACAGACAGACAGACATTACTAAAAAATGATTAAAATGTATTTTTTTTTAAAGAAATCTAAAAAGTATAGACACTTTAGATTGACATTGTTATTATATAGATATATAAAAAAATAAGATATTTTAAAAAGTAACTTCCATAGAAGGTGACTATATCAAAGCAGATGGAAAAATATAGTACCACTGCTCAGCGCCATTGGTAATATATCTCGTATTTATTATCATCATCAGCCTGTAAAAGATCCACTGCAGGTGTATAGACCTCTTCCCGAAGGAATGTATAAGCATAATCACCACGCCAGTCCACGACGTATTGGCGATTTCAAACTCTAGGAAATCCACAGTTTTATATTTTTCCCACATACAGTAGTACTACAAGAATATTTCTCAGGTTCAGGTTTCTTCGCGATGTATTTCTTCACCGTTACCCGATATTGTTGCCAATTTAAATTAGTAACTTGAAATTAAAAAATTCGTTGGTACATACCTAGGTTCGAACCTACGGATATCGGGTTGATATTTCACCGGTCAAACCACTAAGCCAACACAACTTATTTCATATCATCTAACATACATTTATCCATCACAATCCTTACAGATATATCCTATCCAAGTCTGGTTACATAGTTACTCAAGTATTGAATAGTTGATTATTCCGACTACAATACTATTTTTATAGTGAAACTTTTATTACATCGTCTCAAACTTTTTCGTCTGTGTGTTGCATGTCGCGTGATGGTCGGCCGCGGAGTAGGGATAAAGTGAAAGGCGCTCGTCAGAGCAGCCAGGGCCAATATGGCGGCGCCTATAGTTCGCAGCAGCTGACCGTGTAGTGTATAGACTATTATTAATTAAATGTCTTTAGTGTGAAAAAAAGTTTCACTTTTACCGTGGTTTCATAAAACCACACAATCCTTTTTATTCGTGTCAGTCTTTCTCGATCCAAGTTTCTCGGTTTAAAGGCCGACATGCTTTTGCATTAAATAAATTGTAGACAACATTTATTTTATTTATTTACTTACAAATATGGATAATGGAACAGTTAACAGTCCCATGAATAATATAATAACAATAATAAGGAGTATACTAGACTGTAAACCTACAACGCTTTATCACATCGATATAACTTACACTATTAGTAAAATAATAATGAAAAATTAAAATTATGTAACAAATGTAGTATATCATATTATGACAGTGGAAAATATCCTTTTATATATAAAGGCAAAATAAATGATTATGCAACGCTATAAGGTCACCATACGTATACTATTTATGGATAACTATAGGTATAAGTACAATAACGTATTATTCACTTTTAACTCGTAGTAGTGCAGACTAACAGGTAGTCCGGTGAAGCTGTTAAGACCTTGCTAGGTAAATAGCGTAGTCAGTTCGAGAAAAAAAAAGCAGGCTAACATAATATATATACATTCAGAATATCCGTTTATATTAATCATATACGTTCACTACACAAGGAACAAACAACATAAAATCGCACACGTGTTCCGTTGCCAATTATGTGTAGTTATGTGTAATTAACAGCCTGTCAAGTGTTCACCGCGCAACAATAATTCTATAACACGCTGTATAACCGAGTATACTTCATTGCGTTGTTAACTGAACCAGCCTGAACGGATTAATATTTATTTGAATTCTTCATATTTATTTCCGATTTTATGAATATTATACGGAATGTTAGAATATGGGAAGATCATACTAGGATTGTCAACTTCGAAATTCAATCGTTAATTTATTAGAAAGATTTGGCCTCAGTAAATTATCTCTTTAAAATATTTTCTCGCCTTTAAGATAAAATGAAATCACCAGAAAAATGCAAAGATTGTATGTAAAATAAGCGGATCTACGGATCAATTATGTTGTCCTGGTGGAGGGAGCGAGGGTGATGTAGGTAATACGATCAAATTTTATGTACCTTTTTTTTATCGTTTTCATATTTAAATCTATTAAAATTATTATTTAAATGTATTAAAAAAGCCTGCCTGCTTCACTCGCCACCAAAATAGTTCTATATCATACTTCTATGACAAAATGTATTAAAAGCCCTCGACCCGTTGAGTCATTAATGACCAAATAATCAAAAAAACGTACTTTCACATCTAATCTATACATATAATAATAATAATAAATATAATAATAATCTAACGTGTCTGAACTTTTTTAGATTTTTGTGAAAAAAATTCGTTGCAAGCGGCTAGGAATCAGTAACAAAATATATTTCAATCATTTAAAAAAAATATCTGTCTGTCTGTTTGCTTGAACACGCATCACTGCTAAGGTACTGCGTTCACGATAACACTTTAATACATCCAGATGATTTTATTAACAAGCTTTTTTTAGCTAAGATTTCACGCGAGTCGCGGGCGCAACTAGTTAATAATATAATAGTTGTACTCGCATTTGTTATTTAACTTATTATCCTTACTTATTATTAATTCTTATCGAAAAGCATGTCGATAATAATAGTCTGGATAATACTACTACCTACGAATAGAAAATCAATTTCAATTTTCAAAATTATCCAGGACAAAAGACAGACCCTTATTTTTAATAAGCATGTCTATATATACTGTGTGTGAGATTCCAGGTCTACAGTATATTAGAAAAATAGTATGTATTTGAAATAAAAAAAAAAAAAAAACAAAAACAGGAAAATATATATATGCAACACGGTAGGTAAATATGAGAAACGGTCATAGCGCCTTGATCTGAATGATACATACTCAAAGCGAGCACATAGCGAGGATAAATCGAATGATGAATACAAAAGCCCTATCTAATGGATATTATTATTCAAATCGCATTTAATATCCGAACCTTGACAGCATTCTGAGGAATGGTACACATCTCGAAGATATCCAGGGTTGTGTTGTGTGATTCGTGATTATATTTGAAAAATGAATAGAAGAATGCAACGTGTTTTTGAAATTGAACTACAATGGATTATGATATAATGTTTGGAACAATTCGGGGTAACGGCAGCGCGCGGTTTTGTGATTCGATTTATTCTTCTTTACTTTCTTTTTCTCATTACTGGCAACCCAGTATGAACCAAATGGATCTAAGTTTTTTAAAGATATTGTTACGGCCTATGCCCACGCCTACACGCGCCTTGACACGTAAGGACAGCCCGCGAGCCCCGAACGCGTCGACTCACTGGTATATAATTTGACAAGGATTTTTTTATAATCAGGGCGGGACAACGTCTGCCGGGTCTGCTAGTAATATATAAAAGTACTAGAGTGAATCGATACATTAGTAGTAGATTTTTATCTATCACTTTTATTATCTGTCCATCAGTATATTAAGTATCCGGTTTGACAAATTTTTATGAGATGTTATAGCCGTGAAGTTTTTTCGGAGATTATTCCGAAATTAATAGAATATAAGAGATGTCAATAATACTTTTAGAAATCGCAAATAAAATAAATATGCAAATTTAAAAACTCAGCGGACTTTGATGAAATTATCACGCTAAAATCGATAAGCATATAAAAATGCCAATTTTAATTAATACAATAATTTAAAGTATAGCTAGACATGCTATGCTATGCGGGTATGTACCAACCATTTTCATAATTTACTAGTTTTCTATACTTATTAACTACTAATTTCCAATAAATTTTACTTATTTATCAGAAAAATATAATTAATATAAGCGAACTTTTCTACCAGTGTGAATTGAAATATTTTTTTACACAAACAATATGTTCTTAATAACCCTGTACAAGGGTAACATAATATTGTAGATGTTAGGCAAGGACAGAAGTAATAATTTCATTCTGACCTGTTTCCATTTACATTATTTATAATTTTTATACAGATAATTATCTCCAGTAAGATGACGCGAGATCTTGTGCGTATCAAATAAACATATCCATATATGAGAAAGAAGCATAAGGGCGTAAGTTAAAACAGACTAGGCTTAGTTTACGTCCTTATGCTTCCAAGAAACATATTACGTACATACGTAAATAAATTTTATACCCATATTATTTACGAAGTTATTGTCCTTAAAGAATAAGTTTATTATGCATTAGTGTATGCGTTACTGAATTCATCTGAATTATTTACGTTAGCAGATTGTTAACGAGCGGACTGTTAAGGTGGCCTGAAAAATATGACAGGCCAAATGTCACGAAACTGAAAAATTCGTTGTTCAATTGTTATACGGAGAGTTGTTATTTTGAATTATCTACTCACACTTAAATTTCATTGTGAAGAATCATATAATATATAGACACTAAATTATGGAAATATAGAATACACATTGTATCGTCCCATTTGCCGATCATTTCATTGAGGGTTAGCGCAGCAAGTGCCTCAGCAAAGGATCCCGCGCAGCGGAAATATACTGTTCTCGCTACCATGTTTGTCATTCTGAGTCGAAGCTTTGTCACCTATTTGTCGAAGTGCATTCAACATTTTTGGGAATTTCGTGAGTCAACCCTTCGAAAAATCTCACGAACAGAATGCTGTGGCTAGTTAATACATCAGTCTGTGGGTATGAACTCTCATACGTGGCAATGTGGCCAGCCTTCTAGGAATATTTCCTTCTGATGGCTGGTTGGTCTGCATACTAATTAATTTTCATTGGATCTTTGTCTTACTATAGTTATTGTTATTTTGAATGCATACGTTTATAACTTAGTTTTAATATTGATTGAATTTAGAGTAAAGATTATGCAAAAATTACAATATATTGAAACTAACTTGTAACAATCCGAAAAAAAAAACTGTAAAATATAACTAGAAGCATAAAATTAGTACTATCACAATTTATTTATATAACTAGTTGTGCCCGCGACTCCGTCCGAGTGGAACCCTAATGTAATGTAAAGTCTATCTACTTTACTCTCGTACTTAAGTCGCGTCGTTATTAAAATTACAATAACTTTTAATAGAGTGAACCGATTATAATGAAACCAAGACTAAATGTTACTTGAGTATATATATACTCTATGCTTTTATTGGTACTGTTTTATCATGAACACAGCACTTTAGCAGTGATACGTGTCATACAAACAGACAAAAAACAGACAAACATTTCGAAAAATGATTAAAATATATTGTATTACTTACTAGCGGGCCCGCCAGACGTTGGCCCGCCCTGATTAAAAATAAATCCTTGACAAATTATACACCAAAACGTTCCTCATGAATCACTTTATCCAATGGTGAAAACCGCATGAAAATCCGTTCAGTAGTTTTTTAGTTTATCGCGAACAGAGAGACAGACGCGGTAGGGGACTTTATTTTATACTATGTAATGATTTCAAGATAACTGCAACAATTTTTTTTTCACAAAAATCTATAAAGTACAGACATGTTAGATGTACATTGTTATTATATGTATAGATTGCTTCCTAGCATAAATGAATTTTAGCAAACAAATGAGAATGTGTTTAATTTTTAATGGTATATATTTATTTACATTAAAACTTAAATTATGTATGAAACGGTAAACGATTCATACATACAAGTATTAATAGATAAATATGAGATTAAGATCTGTGCTAGTACGTAAACGTTCATTATATTGCGAACTGATTTATAAAATAAGTTGTTATTTACATTTTACCCCAGTAAAATACAGCTCATGGGCAAATGGAAATGAAGGAAACTACTGAATTATGAATACATGACCAATATCAGGTCAAACTGTTGAGAAATTATGCATTCTGTCTTTGCTCCCAAAGAATATGAATGTATACAATCTCAAAATATATACATTATTAATGGATAGAAATTAATTGTTTTTATTGTTTTAACATAAAAAGCTTTAAAATCTTATAGTCGCACAGTAATTGACAGATATTTTAATGAGTAAAATCGGTAAACAGGAACTCAGTTTTATTCAAATAGGTACGTGTACACTTAACTACTAATAATTTATACGTATCCCTCAGGAAAGAAATAAGGAGTAAGGAACCCATAAATAATATGAAATATATAATGGGTAAATTAATGGTGGCGGTAGTGTTAACAAAAAAGAAATAATAAAAAGTATATGTGTATAAAAACAATAAATAAGTAATCAATAATAAAAAAAACCAGTCTGTCAAAATAAACTACTGTTTCACTATCGGCGTTACTAGGACAACATACCCATGACTGTTGCTGGTTGTGCGAGGCCTGGAATGTTCTTGTGCGAAGTCTAGGAGGGATGCGTGAGGAGGAGCGACGGCGAGCGCCGGCGGCTCAGACACGGGCAGGCAGGCGGGTACCACCGGTACTGGCGGCGGTGACGTTGGCCTCACGACACCGTTGCTGCGTGGTGTCACCGCGATTCCTGCTGCTACTCGTAGTGGTACCGGCGACTTTGGCTCCTCTTCTGTTAATAAAAAATAAGCTTCATAAATATTCATCACAACCTCCGTAAATATTTAAAACCCAACAATTTTTGGCATTTATACTTAAAACTGTGACATGTAATAATTACATTTCACGGCCAGCAAGGTTTTGCCAATTTTACAGTATATAAATATGATGGACCAGATCGGTCGACTGGCCCCCCACCTTGTCAAGCCCGTGTCAAACGCTCGTCGACGGCTGCAATCCGTGGCGGCAAAGTACCAGGAGAACATAAACTGCGAGAGTTCTATGCGATGGTGAGACAGAAACAACTGTATCTGGCCAAATGAGATAACAACAAAAACTCGATACAACTTCGGGTATAACGGTTATAATACAATGAACTGTATATCGTTGCAAGAGAGTTGATAACATTATGGTGTACAAGAAATCAGTCACGCTGCAATGTGAAGCGAGACAGATAGTAAACGTAACGTAACGTGAAAGAGACAGAAGAAAAGGCGTGGCTTATCTGTAGAATTACGACTTACGTCGTATCGTACATGTGGCTGTGCATGTGGACTCGCGCGTGCTCGCAGTTTGTTTGGCGTTCGTAGTTGCCACGCCAAAAATCAGCTGCTCGATGAATTGGTAAAAAAACGGTAAGTAGCGCCGTAACTCATCCGTAAAATGAATGTTACACAGCCATCGTGTTAATTTTGGCTTATATGACGAACTCCGAACAAAATGTAAATAATATGGATGCAAGATAGATTTCTTTAATAACTTGTTAATTTCCTTTTCTCGTTCTTAACAAATGTTTAATGAATCGATTATGGCTCGAGTTGTTATGTGAATTACGAGTCAATTCAAGGCATCATTGTAATAAAGTTTATACCTTTATAATGTTAAGTATGTATATACTTTATTAACGTTGCTATACATATATACATGTATATATAAAAATATATCTGACTTTATCCTTGTTTAATTCATTGCAGATTTATTTTCAGTTCCGATTCAGGTTTTTACAGTTTTGAAAAATGTGATTTCATATTAATCTGTTCAAATATAGCGCGGTAGAGGACAAGCAGCATTGGCTTAAAAATAGGGCCAACGAAACCGTGAAGCTTTTCTAGTATATTATGTATTTTTCTCAGTGCCATTTAACTGTTTTGGAGTATGATCTGTTAAACAATGCCGTTTTATTCAATCGAGTTGTGTACAAAATAGAAACGTATTTTATGTGGCGTAAGTAACCCATCCTAAATACTATCAAAATTTTGATTCGGATAACAGAGCAACAAAATGAGGTTTGACGTACACAAATAGAGCCCACAAAATAAATATATAGATCAATCTATATCGAAAACAATAAAAACAGGTTCCATTTGATATGGCCGCATTATTTCAACGTGCCGATTAAATGCGCGAACAAACATTGCCAGTTCGAATAGCGAGTTATTATCCTGCTGCCCTAGTAACGTCATTCAGGTATCACGCCCGTGACAGGCCGGTCAACGGCCTTTTCCATAGTCCCCCACACTTCTCTAATAAAAGACAAGTACGTATAATATAGGAAAACATACAATATTTTTTGGTTATTGACCGGATTAATACAATCATTTGGATCATGAATTAGAATTATTTAGTTGAGATGTGACCGGACACTCGCCCCGTGACTTTGAGATGTATACGGACTTTGTAACGCTGCCTCAGAACATACGAATAAATTTAACTATTATTTCACGATATTGAACTGTCAAATTTAATTACTGGAAGCAATTGAATTATTGGTACTCTTTAATGTTATGTAGGCAACCACTATACATTTTTGCTGTGGTCTACATGATTTCTTGAGATGAAATACATGTCCCTACTTTTGCCTTTTTCCTAATGAAAATCACAGCCTTAGTTGCTATATATAACTCATATTTTTCAGTATATGCCGCAAAGAAAATAAAATTAACAAATATTATTTTACACGTGAATTCAGAAAAAATCCTGACGCTACTTTATAAAACGTACTAGGGATGTATAAACAAATTCATTTTCAATCAAAGCTTTCCACGGGAGCACGGACCAGTTCGAACGTGACCTTTAAAACTTATAGAACCAACTCTGTAGGCGTTATTGTTAGTGGGAATTACACTAAATTATTATTACGGTAGGGCCACGATTGACGTATTTTACGCTGCAATATACAGTAGAAACCTCTAAGAAGACATTTATGTATTCTTTTTGTAATACCTATGTAGATTGAAATGTATAGAAGTTATTGTTCATAATACTTTTCATATAAACATAGATGAAAACAGTTCCAATTTGGCTTCATCGTCGTCGGTCACTTGACTGACATTTTACAATGAAACGTTTCGGATTGATAGAATGCATTAATTTTCTACTTTTTGTATAATAATATTTTTGAAGTGAAACTTCTTTATCGGCGTTGGAAAAAATTTACCGTCACATTTTTCCGTTACGCGCCATCTTGTTTGTATTCATGTCTATGATAATAAAATCCCTTTGTTTAAACTTTATCTAATTTAACTTTATTTTTTAATATATTAATGAAATTGTTTGCCATAAAGAAAGAAAGGGTTTTTTTTTTTTTTGTTTTTTTTTTTTAATTTTTTTTTTTTTTTTTTTTAATTTTTTTTTATAAGTTTATGATTTAAAGTCAACCTCTTCACTATTGTTGTTTTAGCTTTTTGTATATTATCTGTAATAAGTTATAATTACTTATAAAATAATATTACAGCACCGTAACCTATTGTATCGCATGCAAAATAAATTAATTAATAGTTGATGACAATTGGCAATTGCCTATCGATTTAGGATTTGAAATACATATGATTTAAGATTTTAATTTTTTTTTCTACCAAATAAAGTTCGACACGGAACTGCATTGGTTTTTAAACTTTGCATGGTAGGTCGTAAATGGTATCACTAATTAGTTAATCAGTTTCATTATTAGTATGTATGCATGCATTTATATATTCAAATATTAGTATAGGTTTTGAATATGTTAGCACAGCATGTAACACACTGTTGAGCTTACTATGGTTTTTCTTTTGATTATTTTTAATACTGCTTTTAGAAATATGATTTTATCTGCTGTAAAATATATATTTTAACAACAAAATAAATAGAGATTACTCTTAAATTATCCCTAACAGCAGTCGCTATATTTATAATCGGGATTTACACATTTATTTCTTAGATGACATGTCAAAATGGCGTACTAATTATTTAGTAAAGAAACTCTACGCATAAAACTGTTCTTTGTCGAACCATGTAATTAGTACGAATGTAGTTAAATGATTCAAGAATCATACAACCAAATCATGTACACCTGTTTCACGTTGTTATTTTGAATTTATTACATTAAAGTAAGAATTACTTTAGTAATAAATTATATATGCACTGTATAATTACAGTTAAATTAATTGTACATAAGTAACTGTGAAAACTTACACGGTTGGTGATTTTGAGTTTAACAAAAAAAAAACTTCAATTGAAAACAATACATAATATTTTTATATAAAATTTATATGGCTCTACTTTGATAATCAATATTCCCTATCGAGTAGGCATGGCGATCTGAGATCGATTAATCGATTTTTAAGCCTAGAAGTATCGATTATTTAATTGATATTAAAGATTGAATCGATCCAATGAATCAATCTACGACACTATATAAATCATGATTCAATTTTTTTCTTTTTAGACAAAAATAAAACCATGCAATAATTTACAATTAAAAAAACAAAAAAAAATAAAGAGATCTATTTTTGAATAATCAATCCTTCTCGATATTTTCATGAATCGATTCCACAGACCACATTTCAAATCGATTTTAAAATCGTTATTTTTTGCGAAGAATCGCCATCACTCTATTATCATAACTGCCCTTATACATAAAGTAAGCGATTACTTTATATCAAACAGTTTTTTCTCAAACTTCAGTGATGTATTATAACCAAATGGTTGAGTCCTGTTTAGAACTTTCCAGCCTGCTCTCGGAACATCACAATATTCATTCATTCATCTCAAATTATAACACGGTAATTTTTAAATACAATTCACTTCTGCGCAATAACCAAACCACATTACGCAGAATGCCATTCATATATGTAAATAAAATGACAGAAGTTTGCCATTGTATGCACAAAGATATATTACTATAAAATCTTTTTGAAGTTATACTTCTTTAGGCGCGTTATGAAAAAATGATGAGAGTGAAATTTTAAGATGCGCGCGCATCTGTGACACAAAATTAACAGTATGAAGCTGTCTGCTTAACCGCTCACCTGAAGTTAGCTATAGTCAACATTTTGTTTCTTTGTATTTGTTGTTCGTATTTCTTTGTATTAAATTGAATTGAACCTCGATATTAATCGCGCATGTTGGTACGCTCGTCGTTTTTTGTTTTTTTTTTTTTTCTACAAACGTAGATTAAGGCGAAAGATAAAATTTTTGAACAGATTGTTATCTTGTTACGCCAAAGAAGTATAACTTCTAACGCGTGTACATAAGTACACACACACTTTTTTTATTTTACTTCTTAGATAGTTGATTCTTATCAAAACAAATAATTACCAGAATAGCATCATTTATATTAGAGTTATTAAATGTTTATTTATTGCTTTCTGCTGTAAATAAAATATATTAAACCTAGCGGCCACTGCGCCACCTACCGGGTCCAATTGTGAATCTAAAGCATTCTCTGATCCACTGGAACATACACACAAAATTTCATCAAAATTGGCCCAGCCGTTTAGGAAGAGTTCAATGACACACACGTACAGAAGAAATTTATATATAAAGATAATATATGACACAAAGCCGCAGTCATCAGCTAGTGTAATATAAAGACGTTGACCATCTGTAAACTATGCTGATACATAATATGTAAGTATATATATACGCGAATCTAGGTAAACATATTTATTACTCGAACGAGATTATAAAAAGGCTCCCAAACACGTTTTTTTATAAGCTATCATCAGTCCGTATGAATCTATTTTGTTCTTAGCGTATTTATCACATTATCTAATACCAAATTGTAACATAAAATATAAATTGGAATATTAAGAACTTAAATGACGAAAGTGTTTTCTGTCTGCAACAGACAGATTACCAGAGAGAAATAAACTCCTAGGTTGTTACGCAACCGGGGAGGGGCAGACGTGCGTCACTAACTTTCTGGTAACTTCGCGGAATTCTCTGTGGTGGCCGTGACAGTTTGTTGCGAACAACTACAGACAATTCCTCGAGACATTACAATAGGAAATTAATATCGTATAATTTCACTGGTTTACACAACATTAGCTTATTTATAAAATTTTGCATTCAATTCTTCGTTAAACAATAGACATACTAAACTATAGAATGCAAAGAAAATATGGTATGAGAGAGCGCGAATAGATAAATGAACACTTATCCCGTTATGTGTTCCTGGTAGCACCGCGGACGGAGGGCGCGCGGCTACAACCCACACGCAAACAAACATCTCCCGCGGTGTGTTTGTTACTCACTCCTCCTTCTCACTCTTTCGCCCTCCAACCAAACAACACAAAACAATTGAACGTGTGAAATTTTTTTGCAAGCCCTCTACATAATTAATTTCTCTCTCTGCTTATACACAAACATAATTTAAAACATCTCTTTAAACTCACTCATCAAATCAAAATATTTGATAACATTTTAGTCCTTTTCTTCTAGTTAATGCTATTATAGTGGACGCTACTTTGTATAATATACAAGTATTGCATTGAATATCACAACGTAATCTACAGTGGTGACGTCACAAATAAATCTGTGCTCCCATTGGATACTTTATTTTTTATTACATTAGATGATAAACCTTCATAAATAATAAGTTCCACGTAAAACAATAGTTTACAATATTGCCACGTTTACGTTTCATTTCTTTTCAATTACATATTCGTTTCTCGGTACTTGGAACATAACATTAATTTGTGCAAACTCCTATATTCGACAGTAGCATTGTGTAAATTGAACGTGAGTATTAGGTATATGCCTATATTTTAAGGCCTTAACAGCTTCACTGGACTACTTGGAGACTCGGGGTCTGGAAGTGATAAGCACACTATGTGGTAAGAGGTGAAGGCGGGTGGTGGAGCGGGGAGGGCCGTATCGGCACGTGACAAGCCGTCACGCGGCGCGAACTTGCACGAACGCATTCAATGCAACCTGTTCTCTCTCTCTCTCTCTGTGTCAGACGTGGGAAAGGGAAACGGCAACCTACAAATTCCAAGTCACGCTTAAAACACTTCAGCGATATAAGCATAGGGGTAAAAGTAAATATTAACCTTCTCAACATTATGTTATCCTGGCAATAGTAATGAGTATGTATGTATGTGGGTTTACATTTTTACAAACCCCACTTCTCTTTATTTTATAAACATTTAATTGAACCTGTCTCTATGCCACGTAAATCGATTTTCAGGACGGGAAACAAAATTTTCAGAAGAAATTACCAAAAATCGTACATACCGAAGTATTAAAAAAAACTGATAATTGTTTTTTTCGTCGAAAGGTCTTTCATATAACGTAACATAGACAATTAAGGGAAATTTCATAACGAAAGTTGAGATTTTCATGAGCGGCGGTAATAACACTTATCGCGAAGTCAACGACCTAGTAAGTACTCCGCGATGCTCTATATATTTTTATACTACGTCACTTTGACACGTGTGCGATTTAATATAATCATTAATTCAAATGACACAACTTGGAAAATAGTCGACCTATGAAAATTTTAAACAAACATGTTTTATTCGCTTGCTAAGTCACAAGATAAAAGTTACGTAACACGACGACGTGAGCGACAGAAACGTATTTATTATGGAATGTCACTCGATTGTCCATTTAACAAGAAAGGTCATGAAAACGAAACTAGTTTTAGAATAGCTAATAATTTCAGACATACGAAATAGTCGTCGAGTGACAATGTGGGGGCCGCCGTTGCGCCGCGTCGAGCCGGGCCGTTGATAAAAAGCTCAGAGTACACAATATAATTAGCAAGGCGTTTATTACGTGAACAGATAACGCTCGTACAATAGAGTGAAACAAAAGTAAACTATGATAACATAACATTGTGTTTATAAAAATAATATAAGCGATAAGAAAATGTTTTAGTCGTCAAAAATACGATTTTCTACCGTAAAGTAAATATTGTGAGTAATATAAATACGATCTATTATTTCGACATGAACTTCGTTGCGTCATGTTGTAAAATATATTGGTGAACTTGTAGTTGTTGTAGAGATAAATATTTCATCTTGTAAAACTATTGAATGATTGTGGATAAATATTACGTAACCTTGCCGGTCTACCGCGGAGGGCGCCACGTTGCACGGAGCAGCGCGGCGCGGCACGGCTCACCAATGCGAACTCTCTTTATTAGATTACGCGTTACTATAACTGTGTGTCATCCGTGAGACGTTACGTAAATAATATATTGCTATTTCATTCTATAATTGCAAATGATAATGATCAGTTGCTATAATGTTGGAAATGAGCGCAAAAACACTAGTTTCCTAGAGCTTCTTTTATAAGCCATGTTGCATAGTCGTTTAATTGGTTGAAAAACTCGCGCTATTGTCAAGGAAACTGCGACCGTCACAATAAAAATAGCGAGAAATAAAAATTCAATTGTTATGTTTAAACTCATAATAATAAATCGCTCACAAAACATTTTATCCGATTGTACGGAGATAAAGCATGTCACATAGGACAAGTTTCTTTGTTGCCAGATATATATTGCGAGTTGATTTTTCTTTTAAATCAAACTGTAAATTTGTTATTCATGATTACACTATCGCACAACAAAATGAAATTATAATTAATACAAAGGTAATAACTAACCATTTTCTTATTCTTATTCCGCTAAAAAACGGCACATTCTGTTTTTCTTTTCCATATTCGTCTATTTGCTGTGAACTGAGTGATCACACCTTTTATACACACCATCATTATTCGCAGAATCCACCCAAATCTTCTTCAGGCTTCCTTCTTTTGTATCCGTCCACACCTATACATTTTTCTTATATAACCTCCATATTTCCTCATAACATGCCCATACCGTGTTAAGGTTCACTGTCACTGGTGAGATTTTACGAAACTGCCTCTAACATTCCTAGTCTTATTCATTGTAGTTAAACCACACATTCATCTTAGCATTCGAAACTCTGCCAACTGTAATCTTCTTTTATTAGTTTCTTTCCTAACCCAGCTTTCAGATTCATACAACATGACAGTTTTTATATTGTTTTGATATACTTTTTCGTAGTGTTTCGTTGTATTCGTGTATCGCAAGTGTTCCTTAAGACATGTCTATCGTCACCATTCCGTCCCGCCCTGAATTCATGGTTTTCCTCATGTTACCTCAAATAAATCTGAACATTTTTTGTCCCAAATTTTCGTCACTGTTACGCATCCTTTTACTAAGTATACCTTTACGCATTCGTAAACTAAACTAATTACTATATCAATTGGTTCTAAAGGGGAAAATGAACGACCTGAGTATAGTCTCTTTAGCCGTCATGTCATAACCAGTGCAATGTATCGAATAGTATCACGTGAATGAACAACGGAGAGTTGAATAAGTTGCTTATTAAACTTGCTTTGTACTTAATAAAATCATTTCAATAATGATAATTAATTTAAAGAATACAGAGATTCATATTCTTTACACCAACATAATAAAGATGGTGTGTTGATAATTATAGTAATATGTTTGAAACGAGTTAAGTTAAAACAAATTATATAACTTACCTACTGATTGTAAAACATTAGCGAGACAACATAATACTGGTCTTTTTGTTAATATGTTACAACATCACAGAATAAAAATGCTAATTTCTTATCATTATTGTTATTAATACCTCTTATGTAAGATCTAATATTATGAGAACAAATATTGTGTTCACTATATCATAGTTTTTAGTATTATCCAGCTCGTGATTTTTCTTTTTCTAAATATTCATTAGAACATTAGCATTGTAAACCGGCTTGTTATTTGTTTTAAGATTGAGAAATTTCAACATATCTACATACAAATAGGCTAGTGAGCCTAGGAAATACCCTGGCTCTGTTGGAAACAAGTATGAAATTCTCAAACTTTACCCAGATTACGTCGCAACATTTGGTCTGCGTCTTGAAAGCATCTTCAAACGTCCGGCAAAAGGCCGTAGTAATATGTATTTAACAGCCCCTACGCTTCCTGATAACTATCACCCAATAACTTCTGAACCATCTCCAACTTTCATAACGAGTTTTAAGTATTATCAATAAAAAAAACGGAATTCGCTTTTTTATACAATTGTGTAGTCAGGATGAGAGCTGAATAATTCTCCGCGCGCATTTTCAAATACCTTTTGTACACTCAAATACCGTAAATAAAAAAAGTTACAATATATGAACTGACATACCAAACCAGAGTAACTTTTATTTACTACTAGCGGGCACGGCAGACGTTGTTCCGCCCTGATTATAAAACAGTTCTTGACAAATTATATACCAAAATGTTCCTCATGAATCACTGGTGAAAACCGCATGAAGAGCCGTTCAGTAGTTTTCGAGTTTATCGCGAACAGACAGACAGACAGACGCGGTAGGGGACTTTGTTTTATACTATGTAATGAAATGTATTATAGAATAATTCTTGAGACACACCTAGTAATCACAATGTGATAGATGTTTTTACTATTTCCTACATTTCATATTCATTTTGGAAGTTTATGCAACGTTACTTTGCTATCTGGTATTTTTCTATCACACTGTCTGCAATCATAAATTATTATATTTATAAACGTAATAAAATGGTATTATTGAGTTTACATAACAATGTATAGTCTCAGTACGTTTGTTCAATGCAAATATTTGAATATAAATGATAATATAGTAATTATATCATCGGCCGAGTTCGTGTACTTAGGTGTGTTTTGCGCTAAATGGTGTAATAAAAGAAATAATTCATACGTTTTATTCCTAATACTAGGTGAGCCGTGCAACTTCATCTGCACCAAATCGGTTATCACCGGTTTCAAATATATCTTTAAACGTGAAAAATTTTAATAAACCTAAAACCCGATTGCAGCCACAACTACCGTTTCCAATTGTGAATTCAAACTAACAAGGGACTCACACAAACATATACCCAGATGGTACGTGAGAAATCTTTTAAAATAAGCCTAGAACCCATTCGTAGCATCATCTACCGGGTTCGATGAAGATAAAAACTAACCTACATATATTGGCGGTAATGAAAAAAAAGCTTGTGGGATCTATGGACCCCCCGTTTTCCCTTTTTTGTAAACGTTTACTATATAGAGTCAGCATAATTTACATAAAAAAATATCAAGTTGATAAAGTTAAATTGTAAATTAAACGATAAAATATAATTATAAAATAAATAACGATAAACTAAACACTGAATAATCTGGGACAATCAAGTTAATACATCAATAGGTAGTCCTTGAGTTGGTTTGCTGTTGAAATGAAAATTTTATGTATGTATATATTATATACACTCTCTCTCTTTTTCTCTGTCACGACACCTAACCTAGTGCACATAGACTCTGAATATGGACAATACGTAAAAATAAAATATAATCATCTCTACTACTACTTTATCATAACTATCTTCAACTTGTATTAAAACTTTTTCATACTCCATTGTATTGAAGAAAAATATAAATATGACAAAGATATGAGCGAGTTGAGATATGACGCGTCAACTGTCACTTGCCTATAACAATATTTTATTTTTCACTAACTTTGAAACGCTACTAAGACATGAAATTATTATTACCAGACATTTTTATTATTAACAATAATGTTATTTTTTGTAAATAAAAAAAGTATGTTCAAACCATGTTAAGATAGCTGTAATTTTAATATCTTATTTAGACATAAAAGAGGGTAAATTAAAAATAATGTGTATAGAATAACTTAGATATAGCTATAGTTTAGCGCAACATTGGCTGTATGATAAATATAGCGATAATTCTGGCAGCATCTGTTATAGACGCATGTATTCAAGATGGCGTCAGTCCCAAGTCATATGTTCACGTTTATCCATGTTTTTCATAGTTTACGGTGAAATCTTAATATCATAATGGTAAATAAAATATGTTCTTTGCAATGGAAAAAATAAAATGGTTTGAAATGAACTATTTTTATTTATAAAGAATATAATCGGGCACATTATTGTCAATAACAAAATTGTGTAGCAGTGATAAATTCATGTTTTTAATAACGTTTAAAAAGAAAGTTTTACTGAAAAAAAAGTTTCCTAAAATTATTTAAAACTCAATATTTTTATCTATAAAGGTGTGATGCGTTTACCGGCAACCAGGTATCCTGAACCTTGCTTGGAAGAGCATAAAGAAAGATATATTAAAGAACCAGATTTTTCTAACATTTTTGTTCTTCCAACGTTGCTGGCTCTTGTACTAAGGTGTCGCAGAAGTTTTGTTACACTTTTTCCAGTCTAGCTCCCATCCGCTCAAAGCGTGTATCGCGCAGTAAGGAATTTCGTTCCAATATAGCTTAAATTTATAGCTAATCTGTCCGCTATATATAGCACAAAGAAAAGTTACCAAAATCCGTCAAGAATTTCACTAACTACAATTTTTTTACTTTCGTCCGTTATTCTGAAGAACCCCTTCCGTTTTATGGGACAAAAAATCCCAATGTAACCTTGTAATATTAGTTATCACTGTGTCAAGTTTCGTCAAAATGGATTCAATATTTTCAGAGTGATACGTGTTCACAGGTACAGACAGACAGACAACAATTGTAAAAGGATTATTTTTGGTTTCTATATCGATAACAAAGTCTACCCCGATTATAATTTTCAAAAAATAATAAGTTAATGTACAGATTTGGCCTTGTTACAGTTTTATTATAGTATACTTAGAAGATTAACAGACGACGTCCAAGTAAATAACGTACACAATAGCGACCACGGCACTACAAGCTGTTTTTCATCGATTAAAAGATTTTAGCTTCTTTTAACTTTTGAATATACAGGAGGTAGGTAATTAAGTGCCTTGTAGTGTTATCAGTTTTTGGAAGTATAATATATATAATATTTTTTTACAATTACTCCCTGTCTAGGTAATTAATTACATAAATATAACTCTATATTTATTAAATAAACAATGAGTGAAGCCTTAAACCGTTTGTTTACTCAGAGTTCTCTGTAAATCATATAGGGTAACATAAAATACCAGGAAGAGGTCGATTAATGAGGGCGCACTGCATGCATAGTAGATGTGTTGCTATCAAGGCGTGCTCGTTGTCAAGGCCGGTAGTATAATCGCGCGTTAAAGAGCATAGTTAACTGTTACTATTGGAATGACAGGTGATCACTTGTGCCGCTATAACTACGTATTTCTATCATGATTTCATTTCTTCGTCAACGTAATTATGGGTTATTATAATCTACTTATAATGGTTTCAAGAGCATTTTTCACAATTTCAGATGCGAGATTGTTTTTTTTTTAATCTAACGTTTATTTTTTCTACAATCAATCTTATGTAATAAAACGTATCTCGTGAAAAAATATACGCTATATAATTGTGATTAGGGTTTATAATGGCCTCGGTAAAGCAATTTCGACTATTAGGTTTGTGAATTTTGTGTTCAGTCTAGAATATTACTTGAATTTAGGTCCCAACGAAATTGTAATTTTTATTACTGTATTCTCTTACCATACAAAACGCGTTAATGAAAATATTATATTTACTAATGTAATCATAATTATTAATAAAACGAAAAATTCAGTTTGAATGAACAAAATAAAACAATTTACAAACGTGTATAATTGTGAAGCCAGCTTGCTGCTCTTGGTATCAAATTTGCAAATCAAAACAAGGTTAAAACTGAAGGCCGGACGAGAGAATACATACATTTATTTCGATTATCAAAATTTTGATATTATACGTACAACATTTACATTCACGGATATAAAATCTCATATCAATGTATTTATTAATGTTAATCTATAATCGATTGGTAATTAATTAGTCTTTCAAAATAATATAAATCAAATTTCATTAAAGATAATCCAAATTATCCAGCGATCAAAGTAGATAAAGTCGGATGCACACGTACCAATACATTGTGCAAAACTGCAGAATAACATGTAAACTTTTCAATTATGTAATTACTTTTACAAGTATCTTAAAATACCTCGGCGAACTATAGAAATAAAAAAAAAATAACCGTGACGAAAAATACAAATTAAGACATAGTTATTACATCTCTATTAAATCTATTTCTAGCAATTGCTAACCGGAGTTAATTAATTAATCTGATAACAAATACAATTTCAATTGTTCCGTGCTAAAATGAGGTGACTTACCCATATAATCCTTGATCCATTTTTTCTTGGGCGGAGTACGAGACAGTTTCTCACTGTCACTCGGCTCCTTCTTCCCTGGGCTCGGTATGATTGTGGACGTCGTAGGGATATCCTTATCAGGCAGACGAGGAACATTCAATACCTGCTGATGCGGATACCCGTAACCGTTGAGAGGGTGGGCGCGTGGCGGGTAATGTTTGTATATTGGAATCGGTTCCACAATACTTCCAAACTCCGTTTCTCTCGTCTTAATAGCGATCGTGTGTATCCTGTCACCAAAATACTCGCCGGGAGTTCCCATCGCGAACAACTGTTTCTCAGGTAAACCTCTCCGTAAATTGGTAGTGCCCAATTCCACTTCGGTGGTTTCCATAAGTATACCCATTCTACGATGGGCCAAAGAGTCCGTTAACTACCCCGACTCTTCCGCAATGTCTGTAACACTTTTGTTCCAGTCATGATTTTTTATGAAAATTCTTTTACACTTGGTATGTCTTTTAAATAAATTCAATATGTTATTAAACTATATTCACATCACTGTAACGCAAAAGAGAACTTTAATCGATCTATTTGCGAGTGTTTTGTGTATGTTGAATTGTTGTTGTTTTGTGTTTAATTTGTAATTACGAATGAGCCAACTGGTTACTTAAGTAAAAAAGGGAATACGATTAATTAAGAGTAAGGACATAGTAAACTTCGTTTAAAGTTGATTCAGATAAAATAAGAAACGAAATTAAGAAGATAAGAAAAAATAATAATATTTTCTTTAAAAGTTAGTAGTGTCCCTTGTTTAGCAAAAGGCCAATAATATTGCTAACCAAGTGAAATCTTTAGCAAGAATGAGACGCAGCAAGGCATGAGCGCTTGAAGGTGTTTAGAATAGATGGATGATGAACGAACGAGTCAAGTCGGTGCGGTGCGGTAGTGTGGGGTGGGGTGAGGTGTCTTGAGGTCGGCGCGCGGACCGATGTTTCGAGTGATTCGAGTTGTTCAACAAGTGCGGGGAGGGCGACGAACGCATGGCCCGGCCTGCTGGCACGTGGAATCTCCCCTCTCGCCTCCCGCTACTTGCCACCAACAGATTGAAAGTACTTCCACCCACCACATGCGCCCCTGGTACCGCAGCCGACTAAATTGGCAGACATTGTGGATTCTTTTAGACGAAATAAACTAATGTAAAAATGTTATTGTAATTAAAACAATAATATTATTTAACAATGAATAATGGTGTGTTTGGATTACCATAGTAAATAAATAATATTTGATTTATTGTTGAATTTATTCACAATGAACTCTTTGGCAACGCGTATTTCACACCTATTTTATATATTTATTAAGTTTAAAAAAATATTTCTGTATATTTGTTTTTTATATTTATTTAGGCTCTCCATTAATCCGTGTAAAATAATAATTCTGATATAATTTTCAAAACGTTAAGGAAATTGTGGAAAATGTCACATCATTTTCATAAATCATCATTTAGATCATGAGTTACGTAAGTAACCACGATGAAATAAAATGTAAATTAAGAATAATAAAGATGTAAAAATGTCAATAACATTATATAGTTCGTACATTATACAATTATTGGTAAGTAAATACGATATCGATTTAATACGAAATGTGACGCCATACTCGTGAAACACGTGCCAAACAGACTAAAAGTAAGTATTATTAGGATATATTGTGAGCGTGCAGCGTAATTACTAAACGATTAACACACAGAATGAGCGACCACATAACTAACGACAGAAAAAATATTAAATATATAAAATAAGCATATTTATTATAGGTTAAATTTAAAAAAAAGCAAAAATTAAAATTATCGATCGAGAGATCAAACAATACCGTAACCGTCACGTCAAACCACACTGTAACGGAAAAATAACCAGGATATCATAAATGCTAGAAGGTCAATCTTGACTCGGTTCAAAGTAAGATGCCGCAATATCAACGAAGCGAAGGTAGGTCTACACGCGCTTTATATAAGCGATACGAAGAACGACACGTGTCCCCGTGTTTATATTATATAACTCTAGTTACCCATAGAGCTTTATACTAGCTGGTATTAATATTTTGTTGTACTATTATTTCTATTGGTGAAGTTACACGAACTGCAATCGTGAAGGGAAATTAAATTATTTTGGAATAATCCATGCGTTTGATCTTTTAATTACTACAACTCATAGTAATTATAATTAAGCTCAGGAGGTTTGTAAACTTGGAAATAAAAACAATGTTTAATTGAATACTTTTGTTTTGTCCCTACATCGGTAGCAATTGTTACCAGGTCGGTTTATGATTGCTTGGTAACTTGGCGAGCCTATTCAATTTTTCTTTGTTTATTATTATTGTTATTTACTTTAGTGTATAATTTCGGAGTACTTTTCTCTGAAATTTAGTTGCATGAAGGTACTTCTGAAATTTAGTTGGAACAACACTAATTAATGTCACCAAAATTAAGATGGAGATGTAAAGAAAAACGGTGTACTCAAATTGTTACTCTTAAATTGTAATGTTGTTTTAAAATCCCCATTGATATAACCTACACAACCCAAACGTCTCAAACCCGTGCGCATAAAATGAGTGCACAATTGAGAATTCTGAGCTCATTTCAAATAGTCTCTCGTCACTCGAGTCTTTGGACTTTTTGTACACTGCTTTGTAAAAACAACTTTAAATAATTCACGTAATAAATATTCAATAATAACTATAACTACTTAGGTATATCGGTGTTTTTTTTGGGGACGGTTTTGAGCGTTACTTTTATTCGAGTCTGTGCCTCTTGGGTTTTTATATATAACCCCCGATTTTTTGTTCTTTCTCATGTTCTATTGAAGTAAACTAAATTATTGAAGTGAAACTTCCAATGCGACTTCCAACAAGGTTGCGTTAAACGTTTAACGCTACCATGGAGGGGGTATGAAAGCACTGTTGCGTTAAATGTTCAACGCCCCTGGGGAGGGGGAATAGCAAGAGACAGAGCGAGAAAAATAATCAAACATTTCGTATCTTACTTTAGTTATCATAATCCCATTGTAAATGTTATATATCTGGATATTTCTCCACTCGAAAGTGATAATTAAAAGATGTGATCAATTGTGAATTGTAAGCAATGTTAATAAAGTTCGTCTTAAAGTAACAATATGATTTCACTAAAAATCAATTTCTACCCCTTCCTATTTTCATTTCCCACATTACGAAGTATCACTTCTTCCGCGCGGAGGGAATCCACGCACTATTTTTTACTAAGTTTAAGTAATCAAGTTTTGTAAAGAACAGAACACCAAGCTGTGATGTTTTGGATACCAAATATTTTAAGTAAAAAACAACTACAGAAAATTATATGGATATTAAAATTCACAATCTTGAAAATGTAGAAAAGGATCGTTATGTCTGAAAGTTTACTTTGGAAGAGTGAGAATTATAATACAGAAACTTATACTAGATCAAATAAAAACCTATGGCTAGTATTTTTGTAAAACAAGCGCTCGAATCTAGAATATTATTCTGGCTATATTACCTTGACCTAAGTGTTGAAAGAGGCCACGTGGACGACCTAAAAAGATGGATCCAGTGTATCATATTATAAGAGAGGTATCACTCCCAGCTACGTATAAACGAATTGATGACCTCAAACTACAGACCCAATATTATCTTGATGTCAGACTGTAAATTCGGAAAAGTGAAAAATTTCACCTAAAACAAATACGAATAAGTGAGTGAGCCAGATAAATAAATCGCTTATTTATGAAAAGTAAGTACATATTAACTTACTTTACTTCAAATGTTAATAATATGAAGCATCACGTAAAAAATTAGGTACTGTATAGGATTTGATAAAAAAAAGTTTTTTTAAACACTAAGTCCGTACCTAAATCAAGAATGATCGCCACATCTTCATCTAATAAATGTTTTAAGAAATTACGATTTTCATAAACACTAGGTAGACGTTTAGGAATGTTTCCTTACCATGGAGAAGTGGGGCAACCGGTGTGGTGTGCATGCGCAAAGAGGTGAAGTAAACGGATGACATTGTTTACAAATATATTTATAAGCAAAGTGTATTTTCGCTTCATTGATATACAAAAACCCAAACCTAATGTCTCAAAGCCGACACACAAAAATGAGTGCATAATTTAGTATTAATCAGTAATTTCAAATAGTCGCGCGTCCCTTGCGTCCTTGTAAAAACAACGTTAAAACATTCAGATAAGGTTGAATTTGCAAAATCGTGAGTTTTTGGCATAACTGGCATAACCATGTATGTATATTGGGGAGTTTTTGCGGCCGGTTTTGAGCGCTACTTTTATTAGAGACTGTATGCCTTGTGCTTCTATATGTCAGTGGGTCGCTTACAATTTTTCTTTATGCTTTTTCTTCTGAACATAAAATATTAGGATAATAACCAAAGCAGATGAAGTTAGTTAAGAATAAAATAAATATAGAAACCAATTTCAGTTGATAAAAATTCAAAAACTATTTTATCTTATACTAGTTTATACCCGCGACTTCATCCGCGTTGAATAGTTACTTTGGGCTAACGCTAACACGCAGCGTAATATCTCAAATGGAAAAAAACAACAAATTATGAAACATTCTTCATTGGTGCTCCGCTCCTATTGGGCTTAGCGTGATACTATTTGATACTTGGGCTAGCTTGACCTATAGCCTTCCTCGATAAATAAGCTATCTAACACTGAAAGATTTTTTTAAATTGAAGTCCCTGAGATTAACGCGTTCAAACAAATAAACTCTTCAGCTTTATATTATACTAGCTGTCCCCCGCGGCTCCGCACGCGTTTTTTTAAATGTATTAAATAACTATGGTGTCATAGTTACAAATGTTTTTGAAAAAGCATTTCTGTAATGTACACACCTACTTACAATTTTACATTACGCCATCTACTGTAACATGTAACGTGTACATTAGATATACGAATACTAATAGTATATCGAATGGGATGGGATTTATCATCAGCAACATAACTAGAACTTCAACCTACTATATACCAAACTCAGTGCTCACTAACACTATATAAGAAAGTAATGAAAATTATAAGCTATACATTATCGAACAATATATCTTAAATCTTTTATTATATAGATATAATATGCCCGTATTGTCGATATACTTAAGTTATTCTTATACGTTGTTATAATCATTGAGTTATGTAGAAGCAAACGCGGTAAATAAAACAATATGGCCGCCAAATTGACCAAAAAGATTATATAATTCATATTATATACAAATATATGACTTTCAATTATGTATATTTATTTTTGGAATCCAGTAAGGCACACGTCTCACGCGGTTGTAACGTATTTTTGATCAATTTCACACGGGCGAATGCACAGGTAGCAGTTGATCACTACATAGTGTACCAATTCAAATAAAAAAAGAATCATTAAAATCGGTTCACAATTGACGAAAATATCGATTAACATACATAAAAAAATACATACAACCAAACATAGAAGCCTCGTCCTTTTTCGAAGTCGGTAAAAAAGAAAGTCAAAAACTGCCATTTTCGCCAGTGATAGAATAATGATTCATGGGGAAGGTTTAGGTATAATTTGTCAAGGTTTTCATTTTATTATCGGGCGGGACAACGTCTTTCGAGCCCGCTAGTTATCTGACCATAAAAGCCCCGTGAAAGTCGGTCCAACCAATTAGAAGATAGTAGGATATTGTGGAGGAAGTCTTGAGTAACAAAATAAAATAGTCTAAGTTACTTCTTATAAGGTGAGTTATCTGCCAGTGAAAGTCCCATGAAAATCAGTTCAAGCATTACGGATATTCCACTGCGGCCGAAGACGAATAAAAAATCTAAATGACTTTTTATGAGGTCTGCTATCTACCAGTGAATACCCCGTGAAAATCGGTCCAACCATTTTGGAAATAGCCATGCGGACGAAGCCGCGGACAAATAAAATAGAATATGTCAACCGCTATAATTTCGGCTATCTGGCAGTAAAAAGTAAAATTCCCGTTAAAATAGGTCCAGCCGTTTTGGAGATTACCCGGAACAAACAGACAAAATATAATAATCTAAAAATATAGACAAAGTATATAAAAAAATTTTTTTGGTCATTTGTAGGCATATCCATTCATCAAAAAGTTGTTATTTTAATTGTACATACACAAACTTTATTTTTATAATACGTAATAGAAAACAAATAAAAAATTGGAAATAAAAGTAGTATAAACTTTTTGAATAGGAAAACAAAATAAACTTTGAAAATGTTTGCGATAGAAACTTACCACGTTACCATGGCAACGTATATAATACTAACGCTAACGAAATCTCTCGAAAGGAAAAAGTGCCCGATTTTAAAACATTTTTCAATGGTGCTCTGCTTCTATTAGTCTTTGCGTGATGATATATAGCCTAAAGCCTTCCTCGATAAATGATCTATCTAAAACCGAAGGAGTTCCTCAAATCGGACTGGTAGTTCCTGAGATCATAGCGTTCCATCAAACAAACAAACAAACTCTTCAGCTTTATATATTAGTATCGATTTAGTTACATTCTTGCCGTTTGTAATTTTAATATATATATAACTATACTGTATATTCTTACTTAAAAAAAGCTTAATTTTCAATTGTTGGCAACAAACAACTAGTGCAGAGTCGCCTGTCATGTTTGCATTTTGTAACATTGCAGTAAAATCGTTTCAATTTAAAAACTGTCAACAGTTGCGCAATGTTACAGAATAAATACACTTAAATATATCACAAAATATGTCCCCGGCTTCCATTATGAATTTGATATGGTAATAAGTTCAATTTATAACCTCGCGTTGACTAATTTTGAGTCAACAATTTTCCTTCTACTAACTTTCCCTCCAAAAGAATCGAACTTGTATATTGGATACCTTTGGATGGTATTATTTTAAATACACATTCTAGTCCACATCCATCGATAATGACCTTTAGATACTATGCGATAACCGGGCACTCCACCAAATCGATGGGTCAGTTAATTTTATCGGTGTCGCATTAGCAGGAAATTAGTTCATAAGATGAGAACATGTGAAATTCAACGTAAAATTAACTCAGAAACACTTTACATGTAATATAAATGATTAAATTAAAGAAAAAATTTAAAACATAATTTAAAAAAATCCTTGTCAACGAAAAGTACATATAATCATTTTCATTTGAAATTGTACACAGTTACTTTGGATAGAAGTTCGAACTCGATGTAAATTTTATAATAAAAATAAATAAAAAAACACATGAGCTCCTAAAATCGGAAATAATTAACAGACTTGTGCAGCAGATCTCGAATTTAATTAAAGACTAGCGGACCGGGCGGACGTTGTCCTGCCTTGATAATAAAAAAATCCTAAAAGTCAACTGCAGCGCCACCTACCGGGTCCAATTGTGAATCTAAACCATTCTCGGATCTCCACGAACACACACAAAAAATTTCATCAAAATCGGTCCAGTCGTTTAGGAGGAGTTCAGTCACATACACACGCACACAAGAAATATATATATTAAGATTTAATAAGGATATTGAACAGAGTAATCGTAAATTTATTGACTTGTTGACATTCTTATCACAATGTTTGTAAAACTTTAACTATGTAATATACTGTAAAAAATTCGACCTAAACGATATCTATGGTACACGATTATAATTACTATATTATTAATTTATTATATTCAGCATAATATCGCTAAAGCTCGCCAACATCGCTTAAACAAAAATATATATAAAGAGAATTGGTTGAGAATCAAATGAGAAATAGTATGTACTTAACTGTTATGCCTCTGCCTATATAGATGTAGGAATCAATATAACAAACAGAAGATTTTTGCATTATTGATACTAAATGTAGACGCTAACGTTTGTCGGCCACTTAATGTGATCGAATTGCATTCAATATATAAAATTAATATGTAAATATCTTTTAAAATATAATAATTAAAGCAGTTTCATTATGACAATATTCATAAATTTGTCTACTTTGCATGAATTAGTGCAACCATTACAAAATATAAAACTGAAATAAACTGTCAGTTAATTGTGATCGAATGGGTGAACACTAGAAAAGGATTGTATTTACATGCAATTCGTTTTGAATAAACGTTGCATATTATTCTGTATTACGTTCCGATATTCGCCACAGTATAAAATAAAAAGGACCGGGGACAAAATAATCTGCACTCGACACTGAATCCTCTCACCGATGCAGAATATATTCAGGTATCAACGTTATTTCATATATGAACGAAACGAAAGTAAATATTCGAACTAACAATACTATTTGACGTCATCAATACATTTATCATATTTATATTTACATTGTACATTTTTCCATCAGGTGCTATTATTAATGATGTAATAATAGTTGTTTTATTTAATAACTTTAAATTTCTCTTATTGTGTAACTACAAGTGGATACAACTGATTCACGAGTTTTAGAACGTCCAAAATTTAAAGGCATTCGATATAATGTTTAGCAATTTATCAGCTGTTAAGAGCATCTCTAGTCGGCTAGTGGGTCAAAATCCTACTTCGCGATTATTTAAATATGATATCCCAGTAACTAAGTTGGCTCATTCAGTGTTGAAATGGAAAAGATCGTTGTAGTTAGCCATCATACAAACATGAGATCATTGTGAGGAGAGTATGCGGGCTCCTTAGCTTGGTGTGTTCAGTCAGTGTGCTCTACGTATGCAGTTGTCAAGAGGAGCAAAGCGCAGAGTGTACGGAGACCACGGTACAAAGGAGATGCGGCGGCAGCAAGGTGGTGCCGGACGCGACGGACCGTGCACGTGGGGTGCGGCGCGGCGATGTGGCGCAGGTGCCGCCGACCTCGCACTATCTCGTCTCGACGTTCGAGGTCGCGATGATAACGCACGCTATTTCAGAGCTGCGTCCGCCGTCAGCTCGCGTTCGTGACCGTCGCGAAATTATTCCAGAATCGTATGTGACGCGGTTCGCGCGAGTCGGGCCGGAGTCGGCGGACCAGCTGACGAGCGCGACGGCCACGGCGCAGACCGGACTGCCGTCGACGCGATTCGCCCGACGACTGAGTCGCGAGCGGAGCGGCCGTCGCGTTCTGCGGACCGGCTCTGTCTCGGAGGGCGGCGGAGGCGGGAGGTGCGCGACCTCCGGAACCCCGCGCCTCAGATCGCCAGTGAAACCGACTGCGGACCAAATCGCGAGGTTGTGCGAAGCGCGGGGCGCGGGGCGGCGGGGAGCGCGCACGCGGTCGAGCGCGACGCGTCGCCGCCGCTGCGCTGCTGCACTGGTCCCGGGTCGGCGCGGCGCGGCGCGACGTTTTACTTGTGGCTTTACATAACGTTGCAAGGCGCGTGAAACGAGGTCGCGCCGACGCGGACGGCTGCCCGACACCTATAGAATTTAAAAAGGTTTGCGATCACCCGCGACTGTCGAAACAGAGGCATTAGCACGCAGATGACGCGCACAACTCGAAGTCACTCGGTCGCCGGCCAAGTCACTGAACCTCGTCGCCAACGAATAAGGTGAATGGAACGTTGCAACCGAATCGTGCGAGGCGGCGGCGGCGTGGCGGTGCCTCGTGAACGCAAGCGACGAGCGCCGAGCCGTTCCTTATACACAATAACGATTAGCTTTCTAATGAAACGTGGAGATCGCAAGCCGCGGCCGCTTCGCTACGGTACGCACCAACATATAGTTATATAACAAGTTCAAATGAACTAAACGTTTTAAGATATCTCCGTTGTTACTTACTATAAAACATCATAGTACAAAATGATTCACAATTGCAAGTATTGTATTAACCGCAAAAAATGTTGTATCAACACTGCGACAAGTTGTATTACTAATGACTTACTACATGATTATTATAAACGGTCTAACATACAAACTAAATATTTTCTGTTGCGTCATCAACAATCCTTTCTAATAACATTTCTGTATACGGTAGGTATTTATGAAGGTACATTTGGTGAGGCCTCCAGCATCACACAAGCCCAGCCCCGCCAGCCGGCACGTGTTATCTTTACTACCGATAAACGTTTATGTTTATACATTTATACGTTATAGATACGCAGTTAGATCGAACGAACGAACACACGAATTATAACAAGCGAATAGGCCGCAATGTTTTTATGCAATTTTTTAAGTATAGATAAAACAAATAATAAATTGCAGTTAGTCGAAGCTAAGGAATGCAAATATAAAGGATAAAATAAAAATGATAACGCTAGATACTAAAAGAAATTCTTATTCTTCATTTTATTGGCAACCAATCTCCCGGATTATCGCTGCCATCTTGCGATAATTTCAATGTTCTGTCATGTTGGTGGCCCCGTGTTAGCACTATCCAGGCAGTTCTTGTGTAATCTGAGAATTCATGCTCCGTAGTATTATTTTCCATCTATTTCCCTTGAACGCAATAACCGAACTGTATTACGTAAAATGCCACCAATGTTACAAAATATAGAGTCAAATAACACAAGATTATGAATAAATATAAAAGCCACTACATGACAGATTAAGATATCGCTAAAAACTCCTAGAAGAAATTGTTACTGTACTAGGAATGCTTCGGAATAGAGGAACACGGTGGCTAGAGTGTAGTAGGTTCGTCCGGGACCGAGAGGGAGGTGCGGGAGGGTTGACGCATGCGTGCACTACATGACCTTGGTGCGGTGCCGCGGTGCATCGTGCAGTCCGGGCACTCCGCCCTCCCCACTCTCCCTTGGCCCAGCGCACGACGCGCCTCGCCCGGGGATCACCACTCCCCCGCACTTCTTGCACCTTTTATAAGCACACCTGCCGGTTTATCAGGTTGTTGCAATGCGCCTCACCCACCACCACCGCATAGATTCTATTTCTGTAATTCCCGTCGCCTCGATGCAACGATTTTTCACCGAACCCGTTGACCGATGTGAATACCGCCCGTCGAAATAAAGGAATGCACAACGGGTGTAGCGGCAAGGAAACACCGCAAATGGGAGGGAGGGGAATCCATTTACCGGATGCAGAGATATGAGTGGTGACAACGTAATTTATGTCATTTGTCAACATATACAATCCATGACGTGAACTCAATTTTTCAACGAACGGACCACTTGTAATATTTAAAAGTTTTAATTAAGCACAGGACAGAATAAGAAAGGCAGCCGATTTAACATTCAATAAACGTGGAGACAGCAGACTAGTTCCCGATGTGTTCCGGAGAGGCGCGAACGAGACGTGCAGAATTTTATATCACATCACGTGCTGAATTCGTTAAATATTTCAATGCCGAAAAAATTCGAACCTCATTGGAAATTTCAACAGCTAACGGTTGTCTATAGAGATACCGTTGTTACTTCTAATGCATACACAATATGTGTATCTGTATCAATAATGTGAGCAATAAGTTTGCCGTGTTCGCGTACCCGCGCTCCCCTTAGTTGATCATAATTATTGTAAACAACAAGAGAAAGCGTCAGCATTATGAACAATTTAAAGAGAATTATCAACTACATGTAACCACCACTGACATTACGACTATGGTAATAAAATATGTACAGTTCGAATTGTATTTTAACTCCTTCCAGTCTATATTAATATTATAATGCTGAAGAGTTTGTTTGGTTGAACGCGTTAATCTCAGGAACTACTGGTCCGATTTGAAAAAATCTTTCAGTGTTGGATAGGATATAGGGTATATATCAATCACCCTGCTAAGACCGATAGGAGCGGAGCACCAATGAAGAATGTTTAAAAACTTTTTTTCATTTTGAGAGATTTCGCTGTATGTTAGCGTTAGTCCAAAGTAACTATTCCACACGGACGAAGTCGCGGGAACAGTTAGTTAATTATATAATTATGAAATTAAACTTTTAAACAGTTTGATAATTATTTACGAAATCGATATGTGCTTGAACAGCTAATTTGGGGGATTTTGAAGTATATGACCATGCCAGTTGTACTGTACTTTACTGTATTTTGATAGTGTTATCAGGCGATGGAATTATGTAGGGGAGGTATGGCGGGTGAGGTGGGGGCGAAACAGTGAAGTCTTGTTGCACAAGCGATCGCGTCGCAGAGTGCAGGCGACGCGACGTTTCCTTCGCAGTTCAATATACTACGGTGTGAGCGTACGTCCTCAGGCAGTCGCAGATGGCGAGGTCACGCGTCCCTTTCACCATTCTGCCGTCGCGCGTCCGCGTCGGTGCGGGGTGACTTGTGTGCTGACCTTACTAGAGCCTTGATGGCACGATTGTTTACCGCACGGTGTGCCTACTCGCACGAATAGGTTTGCCATTCGGGCCAACAATTAGACGTTACCTAACAGCGCATATTGTTTATATCATGTACAAGTAACCATTAAGAAAATCTATTCATAGTACATCTGTGAAAAACCGTAAAATTCAATGACATAAAGTACTTCGTTAACTTTACATTATCAATTGAATTTTTTTCAAATACTATCACTAATTCGGGATACTCAGTGCAAATGTCATAGTATATAAATTCCTCATTATTATAAACATTACATTTACTGCCAAATTCGTTGGATAGGAAGTCTAATTAAAGTTAAAAGAATAACAGACCCCACACACCTGTGAGCCTCAGTAATTATTATTTATTGAATTGCATAATGAAACAAACAAAATTGAAATTGTAAAGTATAATAATATCCAAATAAAACGAGTAGAAATATCTTTTAAAATAAAATATAAATGAAATCTTTGATAGGGGAGATCAGAGGGTAATAGTGGTCAGTGTTATAATTTCATCTCTAGAGTCAATAGTTGGCGGTAATCCTTGTGGGCATATCGTAATTTTGAGTCACTACTTCATTGATTTAAAATTACAATTCCGCTACTTTAAATATTATTTTTTGTGTACGATTTTCGTTACTATCATGTTATTTTAAAATCAGTGAACATATGATAATTATAAAAATAAACTTTTTTTTTCATAACAATATTTTTGACGCGTGGCTCACTTTTCTCACGTAGTTATGTTCCATTTGGGATTTTTTAATTATTTTATACGTTTAGCGTTTGATCACAATATTACATTACGTTAAAAGGCGCTGTTGTCAAAGAGGGTAAACACGATAAAATTTAGGAGGTACTGGCTTTCAAATGCTTGAACACACCTATAGGCGTTTGACGACAGATTCCCAACTTGAGAGAGGTAGCTAGCCAGGCGGGTATCTAGTACCGGCCAGTAAAATATAAAAGTCATTGTTTAGAGTAAGATTCCAGAATGCCCAAACAAATTATGAAGTTAAAGTTTTTCAGATTAGATAAGCCATGGCGATTGTCCGACAGGTCGGTCACGTTCGTGAATTCAACGGTACCATAACTTTAATGAATAGAGCCAGTTTTACTGGATTGTCGCGTCCACTGATAAGTGTCGAGCAAACACGATAACACGCTTATGTGCAGACACAACGAAGGCCCCAATACGAGAGAGTATTAGACAATTTTATGAAGCACTTTCATTAAATTCATTTCAAGTGCTTCGCAAATTAATCACTCAAACACATAATAAATATATTATTATTTATTTATCAGTTCTTTGTTGAACTATCTCATTGCGTTATCGACATAAAAGCAATATTATATAAATATAATAATACTAAACTGCGACCGCTTTTGTTATTATTGATTGTAATTACTATTTGTTATAATAAATCATTGAGATACAAACAAAATTGATAACGTAAAAATATTCTCTCTTAAAATATTTACAAATACAATCTTTTAGTCCATAAACCATTGATATAGAAAAACCCAAGATGCACACTTAACGTCTCACAGCCGGCACACTAAAATGAGTGCATAATTAAAGATTATGCACTTTTTTTTTCGAACTGACTACTCTATTGGCCTAGTAAGGCCTTGACAGCTTCACCGGACTACATGGGATTATGCACTCATTTTAAATAGTCTCGCATCGCTCGCGTCCTTGTAAAAACAACTTTAAATCATTCAGGTACGGTTGTATTTGTAAAATTATAAGTATATCGCAAAACTACGTATAAAATCACGTATGTATATTGGGGCGTTTTTGCGGCCGGTTTTGATCGCTACTTTTAGATACTGTGCATCTTGGTTTTTTTTTATGTCAATGCCATATACAGATGTAACAGCAATATAATCTTTGATTTTTATTGTCTATTCTTTAGTTATCGCTAATTATTTCGAAATATTGTCATAAAAACTAAATTCTCTATCAATTCGATCACTCTGCTCGAGTACTTCCAAACAAATTTGAATATACATATATGTAGAAACATTACAATTCAAGAAAATAAATAATAACGCTGAGATATAATAGTCTATTGACCCTGAACAGCGTTTAGGTAATTGAATAATGTATTGGCTCACACAAAAACTATATGTAAAATGAGCCTCCATATAGATTTATCACTTTAAAAACACGGCAGCTATGGAGACGTCATTCTGTAACCCAAAAGTAGAATTACCAACTCGCATCATAATTTACTACGATTATTAACCGATAATCAGGACGTAATATCAGGTAGTAGTAAGTATTACATTTCTTAAATGCTAGTTCATTGTTAAAACTCTAGATTCATAGCAAAGAGTGACGACATCCCGGCTATTGTTTACAACTTACATATTACAAAGTCACGCAAACCAATTGTCCCTTTACTGTGACCCTTATATTCTGTGGTTTAGTCACGTTTTCTCCTGACCTCCCCTTCTGGTTACAGTTACGTCACTCTATTCCGATTTGTAAGTTAACTTTCTGGGTCATATTTAAATTCTGGCAGCTCTTATCGTCGCTTATTGAGTAATAGATATCAAAATCGTGTACTTAAACCGTATACTAGTAGTGTTATAGTTAACTTAATATTTTACGAAACACACTGTTAACTTGCCGAGAAAATTATCGACGTTTAATCGTGCAAGTAGAAAAAAACCTTACATTCTGTAGACGCCAGGCCGACACGACAGCTTGTAAAGTGAGCCAGCGCTCAATAGCTACGTCATACAATAAATAAACACATACGACAATATAAAAGATGCCGATGAACAAATTCAATATAAATTGATTGCATGTCGCTAGGCAAATTTGCGAATAGAGATTTTATAAAATAGAAAAGACATGGAAGTACTTACTTAACAATTAAATTATTACAATCTACGGAAAAAGGGACCATTATTTGGAATGTTTGAAGATGCATTATGTTCATTATAAAACACAGTTGGTCCAGTCTTCGGGCCGATGAATTTAGCCAGCAAGGAACATAAGGAGCATCAGATAAGCAGGACAGTGTTATTTCCAACTTTACAGGTCGAAAAATAGTAATGGGTTATTACGCTCTACCCGATACAAATTTGTGACCATCAACGAAAAAAGATTTCCACTAAATTTCGAAAACCAATTCGTTACATGTGCTAAACAAGCGTATGGATCAATTTAATGTTTATTATTGTATTTTTGTAACTGATTATTATCTGTTCCCTCTCATTAAAAGAAACAAAATATACTCAATTATAAGTCTAAATATAATTTATAGCACGTAATGGTAACATGGTATACATATGAAAGGGCAAAATAATAACGAATCGTTTATTAATTCTTGTGTTTACTACATGAGGTGTGATTATTATCGAAATTAATTTGTGTATAAGTACGAGAGTCCGGTTATCGTGAGATTCGACAATGCACAACGAAACGATGAGTTCATCGGCTGGTAGGTACTTAGCTATATGAACAATGGATGCCTATGAAACAGCAACACACGCGTCGTTACACAACAGTGCCTTGTGCCAGTTTTTCTTGAGGTAAACAGATTTTAAAATCTATGTAAGTACTTGTCTACTTCGAGAGGATGTTGGTTTAAAATTACTTTAAATGCATATATCGAAGCGCATTGGTTGTCTCGCGATGCGTGTGCACACGTCCCCCCCTTCCTCACTAGGCGGCCGCCGCAACCGACTCCCCTAGTACACCCGGCACACGCGTCGATCAGCTGACCGAACTCTCTAGCGCCCCCTGCCCGCCTCGGCGAAGCAATGCGTCATGCTTTGTGTGTAGTGTTGACTAACTCGGTCCACGTACACAATACACACAACGTTCTATGTATCAACTGCCACCCACTCGAAACAGGAAACTACGTGATCATTTTCACGTACATAAGAAAGAAACATTAAGTGCCATTCTTTCAGGTACATTAAATGTTAGTATGAAATTTGTATTGGCATACGTGGAAGCCCACGATTTAATCTTATGTAAAGGTGTTACGACGCGACGTAAAGGAAAAGGCGAGCGAGGCAGAAGACGCGCGCCGCGTGGCGTTGGCAAAGTGAATTTCAGGCTTCCTTTGTTTACGCGGACGAGACCGGCGCGGCGGGGAACGGCGCAGGAGCGCGAGGGGGCGTAGAGTTGCGTGCCGTTCAAGGTCAAGAGCGACGGGCGTCGGCTCGCTGCACCGGCGCGCCGGCAACTGGACGCTCGCGAATCGGCGCACGGCCAGGGACCGGTTTCACTTAGGATGCGCGCCATCGCATGGAGCACCGGCAGCCGGCCGCCGAGAGGCGGTACGGCTCGCGCTACTCACCGGCCTGCAGGCGCCGCTCCTGGAGCTCGATGTATCGCGCCGCCTCGAGCAGCGTGTCGAGGAGGCTCATGACGACCCGGCCGGCACGGCCGCGCGCGGTACAGGCGCGCCCGCTGTCACGCCGCGACTGGCCACGCGCGCCGCGCGCCGCTCACGTGGCCGCCGCCGATACGCACCAATAACATCTCAGTGTAACAGCCACGTGACTCCGCGCCGCGTCCAACCACCGCGCGGATACCGGCGACGTAACACGGGGCGTGCGCTGCGCGATCGATCGCTAGCTATTGCAGCTAACAAGTGACAGCGTTTGCAGCATGCAGCGATAAAAAGCCGAATGCTTGCCGCCAACCGCGGGCTTGTTACGCGGTATAGTTTAATGCCTTTATGTAATAATATTCTAGTGTCAATGGTTCGTGTCTAATAGTATGTAATTAATTACTGTTTTTAAGTTTCGATGAGTGCGCAGAGTATCGTAACTTTTGTTGTGAGTTGAGCACGTGCCAAACTTTGACCGACTTTCACTTCCTCGCCCACTGTCGCGCCGCGCCGTGTCGCTTCAAACTCGAGTTTCAATTACTCGTTAAAACATTTTCTACTTATATTTTTCTCCAAAGTAATTATAATAGAGCAATTTTATAACTTTCTTTATTTATATTTGTTATGGTTATATAAGTAGAAGCATAGCTAAACTAGCACACGGACTATCATAAATTTTCATGAATTAGTAAAGAAATAGGCTACACATAAAAAAAATGCCAATACTAGTAATTATAAACGAGATTACTACGTCGATATTCAATAATTAGTTCTTTGTTGTATATTCTTTTGCCGTCAATTATAATCATAAGTTTATTCACGAGATGTTAATATTTTCTACTTTTAGAACTTGCAAATATTAAGTGATTTTAATTTAACAGCTGTAAAATATGATGCGTCATCGTACATACAATAAAAAGACAAATACTCAGGGGTAAAGAAAATACTTTATTAAGTTTTTTATTTGAATTTATTATATACGTACTATAACTATTACATAACGTAATTTTGTTTCTAGGCTGTCTTTATATGATACGCATATATGTACGCAGATCACAGACTAAAGTCTATTTTCTAATGTTTGTACAAAATGTAAATTCTATTCAAACGTTATTATGAATTACTTTTGATAACTCATATCATATGTATATTACTAACTTTTATTTATGAAATAAATAGCAAAATGAAGCGAAAAGTATTTATTTACTTAAAACAGGTGCAATAAAGAAAACAACAAAGTATATTCTTTTATTTTTCTATAAGTATGCAGATTTTTGGTAATATCAAAGTGCTTTTCAAAATAAACATTTTTTTTTAAACAAAAATTCAATTTATAGAAAACGGCAAGATTCGTTATTTAACCTAAGCGAATTGTTTGATGCAAAAAAATAGATGAATCACAAAGTAAACGAATTTATTTCACGATGTAAATACACAAAATCATTTGAAGGAGCTCAAGCGAGTTATAAATTCATATTATCACATCCAAAACGTCACGACTCAAATAAGATATATTATATATTACATAGGTTTAATTGATATAAAACTTTTTTAATTAATGTTTAATGATTAAACAGCCAAAACTACAATCTCAATATTTAATTATTTGTCATAGTAAAACATCTACTGACAAATTTAAATATATTTCTCACAGAGTCAATTTTATATCCAATATTATAATATTTCTGTCTAATATAATTACTCCGTCCTGGAATAAAGATGTAAAGTAAATATTCTGAAAATGAATAATAATAAAAAAAATGTGATAGATATTTGGATTCAAATTAATTTTTACTAGACTTGAATACATATTCTAAATTGTAGCGCTACAAATAGTCCGTTCCAATAACGTTATAAATTATTCCGTGCTTTGTTATAATCTTATGTAATTATTAAATAAAAAAATGATTTGACATGCATTTATGTGACAGAAATAGCACAAATAAAATGAAAAAGGCGGAGTCCAGAAGTGGACTGAATGAAATCAAAATAATTCAATATAATTATGGCGTTTGTAGTTCCTTTTAGCTTTTTTTTTGGTGTTTACTTTTTATTCCTAGAACTTCAAATACATTTGTAGGAAAGACTTTCACGCACATTAGACTTTATTCCAGGAAGAGTTGTCATGAGATGCACAATTTTTTTAAGTGTATATTTGATATATCCAGACATCAAATCGACTTCATCTCATATACACCTGAACAACACACGACACGGCGAGAACAGCTCATCGAGACACTAGTGCCCTATATTCTAAAAAACTCTTAACATTCTTGAATCACTGTTGACTGGTCATTTTTTTAGCGGTTATCACTTCTTACCATCAGATGACATGCGGTTACATCACCGAAATTTGTCCATAAAACTGTAAATCAATATAGTCTAAAAATAATGTATATATTTTGTCATCAAGTGATAGGTAATATCAGACGAACAAATATTGTAAAAAACTTTCTTTACCTCACTTTAACCAATTTTTAACATGTTCCACGACATTTATGTTTCAATAAATTAAACGCACCAGCAACTAATAAAAAGGCACCATATTATGATAGATCTATTAAAAAAACAATTCTCAAAGTGTATCCTAATAGTTTTAATAACCTCAATTAGTATAATCCAATACTTCTCGATATAAAAGATTGACTATATAATTATACTTTTAATATTGCTTTAAAAAGTCACACGTATAATAATATTCATTCCGTAGTCGAAAAGCAAATAAAAACGACAAAACTCGTGGACGCTACATTTACTATGTATTGAATTACAAACTATATGTGAACCTTAAATAATGAGAAATTTACATGAGAACATAAAACAAAGACAAAATTCGAACTAAAATTATCATTTAAAGCAAATATCAACTATTTAACGGTATAGTCATGTTTTAAAACTAATTAAAAAATAACTAGTTATAACGTTATATTGAACGTACTGTTATTAACAAACGAAAATAACCATGTGTATATGTTGACTAATAAAAAAATAACTAGTTATAACGTTATATTGAACGTACCGTTCGTTATTAACAATCGAAAATAACCATGTGTATGTTGGTCTACGTTAATAATTGTACTAGGAGTGTAGGTGTTGCAGGAGCGGACACACTACACAATTATTAGGAGTTTTTATAAAACTAAACTAAAACTTCGATCGACACGTTGCAGCGCAGCGGTTCCTGTTTCGTCGATTGGTGTATTGTGACGTCTGTCAATATCCTGCTGTCCTGGTACTTCCTAGAAATAATACTAACAATTAAATTATATGTTTAAATATATATTTTGCATAACGAAAGATATATAATAAAGGTTTTCCAATCATTACATAGTATAAAACAAAGTACCGCGTCTGTCTGTCTGTCTGTTCGCGATAAACTCAAAAACTACTGAACGTATTTTCAAGCGGTTTTCAACAGTGGATAAAGTGATGAGGAACGTTTTTGGTATATAATTTGTCAAGGATTTTATTATAATCAGGGCGGGACAACGTCTGCCGGGCCCACTAGTTAATTTATAATAATATATATAAAATAATAATATATATAAAAATAATAATAACTAACAATCGATTGTGACTTCGTTCACGTAAAAATTAAATCACTTCGGGATAATATAGCACCTAATATTAATGAAACAAAATCTCTTCTACAAACATATTCACAAAATTTAATTATTTATATTATAATGATAGCATACATAAATAAATATATGTATATTTTCAATTTGTCTGAATAGATAAAACTCGAGTGCTTTGTTTGTCGGAAATAATTACAGAAACGGCTGAACCGATTTTTTTAAGAATTCTACGTGCAGATAGATAGAGAACTTTCCAGAATATTATTTAAGCCTACACATATTTCATAGGCACTAAGCAATTTTAATGGAGGTAGGTTAAAATCCAAAGTTAAAAGACTTAGTTCTAATAAAACAACAACTAAATATGTTCACAGCAACCGAAGTCGCGGGCACCAGCTAGTTTGTCACAGAAAGTGTGACAAATAACTTCTATATAATTACATAGTATAAAACAAAGTCCCCTACCGCATCTGTCTGTCTGTCTGTTCGCGATAAACTCAAAAACTACTGAACGGATTTTCATGCGGTTTTTACCAGTGGATAAAGTGATTTATGAGCAAGGTTTTAGTATATAATTTGTCAAGGATTTTTTTTATAATCAGAGCGGGACAACGTCTGCCGGGCCCGCTAGTTTTGTAATATTGGTGACATTTTACGTAATATAGTTTGGTTGTTGTGCACAAGTGAGAAGTGAATGGAAAATAATACCACGCAGCATGAATTCGGGAAATGACACAAAAACTTTGGGAAAAGTGTAACAAAGGAGTCGGTCGACATCTTGTCAGAAACACGTAAATTATCACAAGACACAATATTATTATTAACTACTTCACAATGGCAGTAATAAATAATCTATAAGATTGGTTGCCAAATCTATATCTGTAATCTACACTAATATTATAAAGAGGAAAAGTTGTTTTTTTGTATGTTTATAACGAATAAATTCAAAAACTACTAGACGGATTTCGATAATTCGTTCATCATTAGAAAGTTACATTATCCCTGAGCAACATAGGTTATATTTTTTACTAGAAAAAAATAGGAATCCCTACTAAAATTTCAATAATGTAATCCAAGATATGAAAAATATTGCCATTAAATGACTTTCATCGCATGCGCTGCGGAAACTATGAATGATAGAACAAAAATATGTTCTACAATATTAAAGAACATATTAATATCTATAAAAAACCTCGCGGTACCACATGTCCAGCTATCGTGACTATATGTCTATGCTATACTATGTCACTATAACTACATTTTTGAAAGAAATCTTAACAAAAACCATACCATGCCTAAAAGACTACGTTATTCATGTCCTTATATTAATCGTTATCCAAATAAATTATTTTTAATTTAAGATTGTTTCAGTACCTGTAGATAACTTTTTGAATTATTAAAATCGGCCATTGCGTTCAAAAGATATTACGAGTTAAAAATTGTCAATCTAAACAAAATATGCCGCTCGCGTCGTTGCCGGGGTGTGGTATGTGCGTGCGGGCTATGCGGCGAAGAAGCGGTCACGGGAGAGTGGCGCGCACATCTATAGCGTAGGTAACCGCGCGGCTTATTCGCGCGAATTTTAAATATATAATTTTAACTCATAGTAATAGGTCGGCATTCAGTTACAATCCACAAATTGATTATGTTCATCAGAACAACTTCCAAATTGGGGCAATCAATAAGATTTGTACTAAATGTTATGCTAAAAAATGGAGTGATAAAGCAAATGGTATGTGCTGCGCATCTGGAAAAGTATTTCTAATATTGAAGAACCACCAGAACCAATAAAAAGCCTTTTTGGCAAATAATCACAGGTAATCCGCTCATTTTTTGAAAAATGGCGTGTTTCACCATTGTTTAGCTTAAGTCACAGTTACAGTAAGGAGTAGTTCTCGCTAAGCTATCACGCACCAAAACAGATGAATTCATCTGGTAGTTTTTTTATCTTATCATTTTGTTAGGTTAGCACAATCATCTACCCTCGAACAGAAGACATTTCTTTCTGTAAGATTTTCGATTCTGGGTTGGACCGTGGGTACAAGATTTTCAAGACTATGATCAGTTTTAGCCAATCCACATATGTTTAACCCAAATGTTTAAAACAATTGTTCACCCGTGCGAAGCCGGGACGGGCCGCTAGTATTATTTTTATTTTTTAAGATTTTTGTGCAAAAACTGTTGCAGGTATCTTGGAATAAGTAATAAAATACATTTTAATCATTTTTAGGAATATCTGTCTGTCTGTCTGTACGTTTGTTTGAACACACATCACTGCTAAAGTACTGCATTCACGATAAAACCTCATTAAGAAAATCATAAAGCATATCCTCGACTTAAACTTTCATTAAAATCGGATCACTCTATCAAAACTTATAAGGGAAAAAAGTAGATAAGTAAATGTAAGATGATTTTATTAGTCACTGTTTTTTTACATTAGGTTCCGCGCGGACGGAGTCGCGAGCAAAACTAGTATAAAATAATTAAAAAAAATCTATATATCAAAATAATAATTGAGAAGCAAATAAAGTATAGTTACCAGGAGTGCAGAAGCGGTGCGGATTTCTCCCAGACGAGGTCCGGCGGCGACTATCGGCTGAGGTTGCTCACGTAGAGGCTCTTCAGCTCAGTTTTGGGCGTGTTCTCGAACAACGCCGCCCGGTTCTGTCCCTCGCCCTTCTTTACCCAGTGCCCGTACACGCGGAACGCGCAACCGTCTATAACCTGAAATAACAAATAATCACAACAACCTTACACACATATTATAATACTTCCGTCGTACAGTCGTGTGTTTGAAAAGTGATATAATTCATGGAACGCTTTGAAAAAGAGATAAAATTAACAGTGAAATGAACGCTACAAAAAAAAAAGACAACAGTAAAAAATGACAAGGTGTGTTTTTGATGAACTAATAATAATTATATGTATACTGAAACGATTGCTTTACAGTGAATAATGTTTTTGATGACGTAAGAAGTGTGGCACGTGTACTGATCAAACGAGCTCTTTTTTGTATATATGTTGGTGATCCGATTTAAGTTGAAATGTCAACGGTGGGCGTAAAATAATTCTTAGTATAATATACCTTTCTTAGGACACGCATAGTGTAGGGGTCTCTCGCAGCGTCGGATAGCGAGAGCGCGCGTGGAGCCGCGTGCGGCAACCTGCGCAGGCGCACGGCGGCGCGCACCGCCACCAAACCGACGCGCATCTTACCGCGGGCATTGAACCCGCCGCATTTTATCGCCTGTATTATACAATATTTGTTTATATAAGTACTCCAAAATGATGTCACTGGGTCTGCTATGCAATCCAATTTCAAAATAACAGTGACCATCGGCAAATCCTTAGTCCAAAGTTAGTCGCTTAATCCTGTTCATTTTTAACCGTACTAAAAAATTTTGGGAGACTTACTATTTATAAAATAAAATATTAAATTTGCGTAACGTTTACGGAAAACATTCCAAATTAATTGTATTATTAAAAAAACTAATGAATAATATTATTTTATTATTCCTAATAAGTGCAATATAATTAATTATTCATTACAGGTTATACTATTCATGTAATAATATATCAGAGAAAATCATTGTTCAAGAATTCATATCCGATCACGGAAAAACTGTTTTTTTTTTGTAGTAATAATAACAAACCCAGACAGAAATAGAGCGTTACATAAAAATGAACGTGCTTGAAAAAGTCATAAGTAGAAAATGCATGCCAACGTCAAGACATTTTAAGCTTTATTATTATTACGTGTGTATACATAATTCGTTAAATTAGAAACTCAATTAAGACGTTTCAATACTGTATAGCAGGTATTGTTAAATGAATAGAAATTAAACCACACACTTAATAATAACAGAGTTATTTTTCCCGATGTGTTGAATTATGTGATGTTTTTGAATGTAATTGGTAAACGTTTTCAAAATAAATTCCAGATTGCGTTCATAAATGTATAATAATTTGAAATCGTTAGTTATTTATTAAAAACAAATATGGAGTCAAACTGACATATATAAATAATGGTATATTAGTTAATATCCCCGTTTAAGAATTCAACCAACTGAGATATACAATCTCACACACAGTATTATATATTATATAGATTTTCGTGGGTCCAAAACAATTACTATAAGAACGAGGCATAAAATCCATTCAATATTAATGAATAAAAACAAATATCAGTCAATATATTATAAATAAATATATTTGTTGTATGTACTCTGCAGGGATCTTTATAGGCATTATTTACCATAGTCAACTGGTCGATCCTAGACATCCTGCGGCTGGCTGTGGAGAAGGTCTGCTTGATCGGCTTCATGTCCTGGTCCCACAACTACCAGGAGTCGAGAACATTGCAGGAGATGTAGTGTTGTATGAGTAATAACCGTATGCGATTTATGCTAACCCAGTTAAGCATTGTACTAATTGTTTAGTACAGTTCGAAATAAAATCAATAAAAAAAATGTATGTCCGTCAATACGATATGCTTAAATAGGATTGCATAAAAGCGGAATATTACGTAGTAAGCGAGATAAAAACTGTACGACTATTCATAGTGCGACACGCAGTTTTATTTATAGTGCAAGTAAAGTATATTTTTGATTAAATAAATGCATTAGTCACTAAGCTGGCGGCAAGAGAAATATTGATATTTAAGCAACAAGAAAATACAGAAATGTAAAAACTGATTGAAATTAATAAGCGTTTTTTTCATAAATTCCATAAAAAGTAACAAATAATTGGAATGATTGTAATGTATTAATGTAAAATAACTAAAGAGACATAGCTCATATAAAAATCCACTCAGGATTGAAATAACATTCGAAATAATTATTATTTCGATACTTGTACAAAATTTTGCAGAATTATATTCTTATGTAAAGAAAAATATCCATTTTATTTTAGAAAAAATTATTACAATCGAGATTTCTGTACGAGTGAAGCCAAACGAAATAACTAGTTGGTAAATATTTGACAAAAATGCGTCAAAGGGTTACGGCGATATGCAGTGCATATAGGTATAAAATTACAGAATCATAATGAGAGAAATAGTGAATTCGGTTGTTGATAGAACATTTAATTGTTGTTACTATTTGGATAAAAATAACATTTATATTACCAGAGTTTACTTTATATTAAGTATCTTCAGATTAATTACAAAATGTTACATATAACTAAAAGCACAAATGATTAGCGCATTTACTTAATATTTTTTAAAGCAATGGTAATTAAGTAACTTTTATGAAGAAGATACAGAAGTAGAAAGAAGAAGATGCTTTTTTGACTACTGTAGAATAAAATAATAATCCTTTTTTTAAGTAACAAAAAGAATATGCTATTAAAAATAGCAGCATAACTACCAGGAGATAATAACAACGAGGAGTGTGACTCACCACAGTATTGAAGAAGGGATGTCCGAGTGCCTCGAGTATATCGATCCTCTCGCTCGGTTCGACGACGAGCAACTTCCTAATTAAATCCTTAGGATCCTCTGTAAAGAAATCAGATATATATATATATATATATATATATATTATATATATATATATATATATATATATATATATATATATATATATATATATATATATATATATATATATATATATATATATATATATATATATATTATATATATATATATAATTAATTAATCACTAATTCTATCTGTAAATTAGGTATCGATTATAAAGGCGCTGATCACGAATATGATGTGAAATTTGTTTGTCCGTATGTTTGTATGTTGTATGTTTGTATGTTTAGTTTTAAATAAAGAAACGGCTGGAGCGATTTTAACTACGTTTTAACACGGGAAGGGTATGTTATCTTTCAATCGATACGGAACTAGAAATGACAATAATGATTTAAATTTGTTTTTATTCTTGACCCGGTTTTAGTGTATTTTGTACACGAGTAATACATACCATTCTAAGATTGAGAGATGGTAATAATATTATAATTATCAGTAAAAATAAAATTTAAGGCAGAGATAGTCGCGGGCTTCTGCTAATTAATAATAATTAATGGTTATTACACAAGGGCAAATAATTACCGGATATGTCCGCCCATTCGGGGCTCGTGAAAGAATATTTTCCCTCCATAATATTCCGCAGCATCACCATCTGCTTACGGTGCCAGAACGGAGGACACCCCACCAACCTGGAAACGTAATAATACAAATTCATAATTGAAATACCAATGAAATGATAAAAAAAAACGAATGGAAATCATCAGTGTTACCAGATTACTTTTAAAAAATAATAAAAATAAATAAAGCTACATTATAAGCGTATACATGTTACTCTGTATTTTTTCCTTAAAATCTATATTGATACGAACGGAACCGCGAGCAAAGGCTACTATCATATTTTGACCAAATAAAATTGTATCAAGGATTCACTGAAATAAATTACCTTGCGGATGAATTCGAATTAAAATGGGAACCAAAATATAATATTTCGATTAAATAAAATATTTAATCAGCCATAATGATTATTCAAGTTAATTAAGATTTATTTAAATCTAATCTCAAAGCCTCTAATTTATTTATAGCTTTTATTGTAAAAATGACAAACAAACTGAAAGTTTTAAACTTCTAAACATGTTATAAATAAAGAAAGTCATGTAATAAATAATCTTTGAACTCACAGTGTGAACATGATGACTCCGCAGGCCCAACTGGAATATAAAATGATAAAATATATTATGCAGTTATACAATTTCGTCTCATATCTTCTTTGTAAGCTTAAATACTCACGTTTCACGAGTGCATTGACCTCCTTAAGTTGCTAATTGTACATTTTAAGTGAAGCTACTTAGTTTTAATCAAGTAACAAGTAAAATATCATATAGATGACGTAATCCCAGCTAACATTACAAATGGGAATGCGAGTTTGTTTGTTTCTTTCTTAAGTGAAAATTTCTTTAGTCTCGTTTTGATTCGAAATACGTTAAAATGAAAAAGCGTCAATAAAACGATACAAACGTATACATTTATAGGTTATTGACGCGCGAGGGAATGAGATAGAAAACATTGTACAGTGTTTCTTAAATTTGCGGTCTCTTCGTTGTATATTGCACTATCTAATACTAGATCCTTGTCTGAGCGTTGTATAATATCTAGTGCATATTTGAACGTGTGTGTATGTGTGTGTTTGCCAATTACAAAGAGTTAGGAAAAGGCGCCATAACCAGCACGGTGTATTGTTCACGTATATCGTTTATATGATTTTTTTATAATGTTTTGAAGTTTTCACTTCTACCGCGTGTAAACTATACACTTTTTTGTTTGTTTGTTAGGCTTTTAGACCTTAATTATTCAACCGATCATCATATACGTCGTCAGAGGTATGGAAAAGGATACTGGGTACCGTTCATGTAAAAAAAGTGTACTGTCCTTTAGGTCAAATTTACGTTACGCCAACGAACCGCGAGTAAAATCTAGTAAAATATAAGCAAGAAAGTAAGTTCATAAAATTCAAACAAATTATAACTCACATATCGACTTCCATTCCATATCCTGGTGCATCATCGAACATGTTGGCTTTGAGGGTCTCCGGAGCCAGGTAACCTGGAGTGCCGCATAGTTCTGCAACGAATTTTATTATATTATCAACACACGCATATTGTTCTATCTTTTTTCCCCGTCCAGCTAATTAAAATGTCCTTTACGCATTTGCATTGTAGATCTCTTTTCGATTCGATTTAAGAACTTTTCTAGCCGCGTTTATGCGATTTTGGAGGGGAAATCTTATGGGTTCGCATTACTGATGACCTCGACATGCTCGTGCCGTATTTCGCTTGCGTCAGACTAGCAACGGGTAGCATAGAGGCCTATGTACATGTGATATTGATATTTGCAGCTCATCATATGTTTCATTGACTAACAAACTTCATAAAAATGTTTATAAATATTGCTCGGAGTGCCAATAGATGTGAAATCCAAACTAATGTTCATAATTTCAATTTACAAATTATGAACTAATTCACACTATAATTGATTTAAATATTCAAAAGAGAAGACAGGTATTTCATTGTTTTAATTAATTTCAAATTTAATAAAGAACACAGTCACTCCATTGTTTTGAGTTTCAATCCTTATGACTGCCTCATATTTCTTTTATTACTAACCCGCCAAAATAACTGTAGCAGTTACTCTACAAGTAAGGTATAAGTGAAAAGACAATCACAATCAATCAAATCACCATACAAGGAATATGTAAGCTGGGATACTATTTCACATGTTCAAGATACTGTTGTAAAACGAAATATTTTTGAGGTCAACATAATTATCATTATAACTAAAGATAAAAATTATTTAGATTTTTACTTAATGCTAATTTTGTTTCGCGTGCCATAAATGTTGTTATAATTATAACGACCTGAGAAACGCACTGTAGTCATTCATGTGATCTACCACAATATACTGTTGAAGGAAATAGTTACGAAATAGCATTGCTATAGCAAAAATAGCATTTAGCAATAATCTCGGAAATATACGAACCAAGTTATAAAAACCAAGTGTATAATAACCAATGAAATACAGTTCAAAGTAAGTAGTTCGTTTTCGTTTACGAAATTTATATTTAACAATATTCGACCAATCACAGTACCTCATTGGTTTCCATTGTTATATAAATTGTTATTTGTTTTTTTTTACGTTATAAATATAGCCGATTTGTTACATAAAATTACAACGAATAATATCCGAATTAATTTAAAGAAAGTTATATTATAATTACTATATAATATACTAGTGGACCCGGCGGACGTTATCCTGCCCTGATAATAAAAAAAAACCTTGACAAATTATATATCTAGATATTCCTCGTGAATCACCTTATCTACTGGTGAAAATCGCATGAAAATCCCTTGCAATAGTTTTTGAGTTTATCGCGAACAGACAGACAGACGTGGTAGAGGACTTTGATTTATAATATGTCATGATAAACTACTACTAATCATAACTCGTAAATAATCCAATCAAAAGAACAAATGATGTGTAAACTTTTAATAGAACGAATTAGAAAATTTAACCTCGGCCTAAGTTTAAAACTAAACCGTTTTGATTTGTAATTAATTGGCTAATTGAACACAGAGTAATTGGCTACAATTATAGTCAATGGAAGCAGTGAAATATTAATGCATTAAATAATCAAGCTACTATTTATACGGACAGTGTATGAATTATATAGGCACTATATCTATATATGAACTATATCTATACACTAGCGGGCCCGGCAGACGTTGTCCCGCCCTGATTATAAAAAAATCTTAGACAAATTATATACCAAAACGTTCCTCGTGAATCACTTTATCCATTGGTGAAAACCGCATAATGATCCGTTCAGTAGTTTTTGAGTTTATCGCGAACAGACAGACAGACAGACGCGGTAGGGGACTTTGTTTTATACTATGTAATGATATATGGGGCATTCCGCGCAAAATCGGATGGTTTAAAAAAACCCTTTTTATACAAAAATAATTCCAGATTTACCAGGATACCATAAAACATACCACTAAATTGAGGAAAAAAATTTTTTCACACCATCCGATTTGACGTGGAATGATCCCTTTATTTTTTTCGAATTTACTATACGTTATTGAATTGATGGGCCTTCACAATTTCACCGAATATATTCCATTACCATTAAATAGGACAACATTTGTAATGTTTACCCCAACAATTGTAGATATATAAAAATACTAGAATGGTTTTATTAATTTGAAAATCGGTAGAGTTTGACTACTCTAATACCTCACGTTAAAATGGACTTAGCAATATTATAATCGTGAATATGAGTTTGTGCGGTTGCTTCTTTGTTTGTTACGCTTTCACGCCTTAGGAAAGGTACATTTCAATCCGAAACAAAAATGGTGTTTCCAAAGGATAAGTCAAATCTACATCAAAGCGAGCGAAATCACAGGCAAAAGCTAGTTATCATATACTCTTACATTTTTATGGATTTGAAGGCGATGATAACAGCTAAGCTATCATCGGCAGAACATAAACAAGGTGATACCGAGAACGACTGACGTCAGGCAGAATACCAATCGTAAATAAATAAACCAGATCTCAGTTTTCGAGAAGGAAAAATAGCATGTACTGTGAACCCAACTCAGGTTCAACATGAGCAAAAAGAGATATGAATCCCATTTTTTTTTCTTTTATATCATAGAAGGCAAACGAACAGGTGGGCCACCTGATGTTAAGTGATCACTACCGTTCATAGACACTTGTAACACCAGTGGAGTCGCGAGCGCGTTACCAGCCTGTGTTTGGGGGAAGAGCGGAAGGGAGGAAATGAGGGGAGGGCAGGCGGGCTTCCGGCGCTCTGACTGACCGAACGAAACGCAATAATGCAAGCACTGTTACTTCACGTGGATGTTTATGTATGTCGGGTGGTAGTACGGGGGGCGGGCCGACCCATTCATGCTGAAACCAGTAATAGCTTCAGCGTGCCTCTACCACCTATATATAATCTATCTAATGAAAGAGAAGCGATACCGTTTTTAATTCTCAGGATTACCTACATCACAAGCAAAAACGTTTACTATAATAAATTTAAATATATATACATAGCTTACTCTTCATGGGTGACATTAAATAGGCAAGGTCAAAAGCAAATGTCAGGCCAAATTTTATTTTAAAATCATGACTTTTTAAATACGCCTAAGCAGCTTTTTTATACACAATAGGGTCACGTTACAAATGATTCAACAAGCCAGAGCTCGAAACTAGATGTAACATGACACTTGCATAGGACACCGGTCTCGTGTGTTGCAGACCGTGGACTTATTGTTTCACATACAACAAAAGAGTTATCAAAAAACATAGAAGAATAGCAAATATTGTAAGGGCGAAGTTTTTCTATTACATTTATTTAATCCGTCTCCTGATATAATCTTTTAACTGGAGGATTAAAACATCACCCTATTGTATCGTTCAAATCAATACAAAACAGAACGCAACGTTATACATACAATGTACTTCAGTTGTACGAGTAAGGAATGAATATCGTTTACGGACAATTGTCCACTTTTTGGAATATATTTTTTTTTATTAGAAATACAAATTTCGCGTAGTTTTACCTCGTGAAACATTTATTATCATTATACTACTATTATTTTATTTATATTGAGAACCACAACTATATTAACATTGTAATGCCTTCACGGAACAGTGACTGTTCCATTTAGATGCAGTTTTGGTAATACATAAAACTGTCAAGCTAAGCAACCCAAGAATATTGAATTCAGAATTTATTTTCACTGAAAACAGAAATTAATTCCTTTAATTTATTATTAATTATTATGTCATTTTAAAATTTTCTCAAGTCATTAAATAAAGCTAAATAATTTAATTTAATTAATTTATGTTTAAAAGGAATGTCACGAGATGTGTCATATCATTTTAGATCTTATTTGGTTATTTTAATGTCTATTAAGTTACAGCAGATTAACTTCATATTTAGAGCTGCAACTGATGTTACTAAGTAACGATCCCGCCGTTCATAGAGAGAGGAGCGCATTAGTCGTTATTTGCAATATTCCGTTCTATATATATTCGGAATCACGAAAAAAGGTACTATATCTATCTATCTAACAGTTCACTCAAAGTACAGGTTACAAACTTATCGACTTTTCTCAGATTTGTGTGTTTAGCTAGGGGCCGTTCCAGTATTACGTAAGCGGATTATTTGTAATTTCTGACCGGCCCCTCCCCCTGTTCAGCAAAAGTAAGCAATGCTCTTAAACCCCCCCCCCTCCCTAAAATGCTTACGTAAACATTTATATAAGTTTTTTGGGGGAGTGGGGTTTTGTGGTTTTGGGATGAAAGGGGAAGGGGAAGGGGCGGGGGAAGGGAAAAACAGGGGGGGGTTTTTTTTTTTTAAAGGGGGGGGGGGGGGGAAACCCGGGGGGGGGGGGGGAGGGGGGAAAAGGGGGAAACGTGTCAAAAAAAAAAAAATAAAAAAAAAAATAAAATATTTAAAAAATAAAATAATAAAAATAAATAAAATAATAAAATATTTAGAAAACTAATTTTTTTAATCGGTTTTCATTTCCTAATTAATTCATGGGCCGCAGTTAAGGATAAGACCGCGCGTCTCACGTATCACACCTACACATCCAGATCCTCCCATCCATTATGTTAAAAAAAAGCAAATCAAATACCCCCGTCCTGCCCTGTAGGGCTTACGTAATATGTACTTGAATACCCCCTTTTCGTTACAGCAGATGAATAGATGTCTTACCGAAGAGCTTCTCGCCATCTTTAAGCATCTTAGCAAAGCCAAAGTCGGTGATTTTCACGTTGAGCTGATCATCCAGTAGGATGTTCTCGGGTTTCAGGTCCCGGTGTACTATGCTTTTGCTGTGGACATGACGGACGCCTTCAAGCACTTGTCTGCAATATCAAATATTTATACATATATTGTAATTAAATGTTCAAATTTAATCAAACACACACTCACCAGCGCACACACTCACTTGCTCGCTCGCTCACTCACACACTCACTAGCGTACAAATACTTTTAAACAAAGTGAAGTCTGTGCATTAAAATTCCTAGGGGGCATTGATATCTGTGATACAATTCAATACTAGTACATAATATGTCAACAATAATTATACATATATTGTAATTAAATGTTCAAATTTAATCAAACACACACTCACCAGCGCACACACTCACTCGCTCGCTCGCTCACTCACACACTCACTAGCGTACAAATACTTTTAAACAAAGTGAAGTCTGTGCATTAAAATTCCTACGGGGCATTGATATCTGTGATACAATTCAATACTAGTACATAATATGTCAACAATAATTATTACTGGTAATTTTTGCTACTGTATTACGGTACTACTGACACATTTACTTACTATCTACTGATACATTCTGTGCCTTTCATATTTGAGCTTTACATTCTCAATCTTACGATGTTCATTTATATAATTGTTAATCTATTTAACGTTATAGCTCTACATCCAGTGTATAAACGAATGTACCTAATATAGGTGTTATGCAATTGTGAGAAAAGATGACACCTCCAAAGGAGTCTGATTGTAAACGTACGTTCCTAAGTATTGTTAAATACACACTCTCTCTCTCTCTCACACACACAAACAAAATCGGGTGCAACAACGAATTACGATTTATCAGTTGTAAGTTTTTTTTATTTAAAATACATAAGTAATGTACGACGTTATAATTGTTTTATGTGTTTTATATCATATCGTATAGTTACATAATAGTTTTGTTTGTATTTTTTAATCTAATTGTCTGTCAATACTTATTTAATTAATTGGTTCATTCTATAGGGGGTACTGATTATAAAATAATAATCTATAAATCTTTCGTTTTTATAATGAACATATTATTATTGTGTTTTTTAAATTATTTTATTTCGTTAAACTGATTTGAATTTAAAAACTTGTTTGAATAAGGTTTCATTAGAATTATCATTCTCGAGGATTGTGAAGTACTTAATAAAAAATTCACAAAGAAAGAAAATTGAAACAAATTATGATGTGAAAAATAATTTTTTTAATAAAAAGAATTAAAAGAAAAAAGAAATTAATGGAATATAATAAAAATTAGAGAAAGAATAGGAAATATGATAAGGGGGAGAAATCGAAAAAATTTTAATAAATAAAAAAATAAAAAAAAAAAAAAAAAAAAAAGGAGAAGAAAAAAGGAATTAATAAAAAAAATTGTACGCTTTCATACTGCTAAAATAGCATTGTATAAGTTTACGCCAACTGTTTAATTTCGCAATTAATACATCTACTTATGAGTATTTATCAAATCGCAGAAACATAGTTTCGTCATGTTTAATTGTTATAGTACTATTGACTGAAAGCGAGGATTTCTGACACTAGCTGTTTTAACACCAAGCCACAGAATTGCAACATACATAGAATGCAAGTTTTATATTTAACGAAACATATGTAACAAACAAATATATATAATACTAGCGGGCCTTGTGAACGTTGTCCCGCGCTGATAAAAAAACTTTGACAAATTATATACCCAAACCCTCCTCATGAATCACTTTATCTACTGGTGAAACCCGCATGAAAATCCGTTCAGTAGTTTTTGAGTTTATCGCGAACAGACAGACTGAGGTCTTAAAAACATTATAATATGTAGTGATTTCGAAAGCTAGAATGTTTTTATTAATGCACGCACCAAAATTTAATTACTAAAATTTAAGACTATACCCACGTGACTGTATCTTTTCCCGAAGCGAGGTGATGGTCTCGTATCACGATAACACTCAAAGCCATTTTATTTATTCTCAAATTAAAAAAAAAAAAGAAAAATTTAATGGAATCCTCAGAAGCAACTGTTTTAATATACCAGGAGAGCACAACAAAGCAAGAGCTAGTACACGACTGGAAATCCTCTTGATAAGTTTACGCGAATCTGCGCTTACGTCTGACATGCACAGACATAATACGATATGAATCGTGACGCAAATGCCGACATCGCATATCGTGTGTACGTAGAGGATCAATGTTTGTAGTAATATTGCCATTTCGTGATTTATTTTACAGAGACGCGTGATTTTTATAATTGTATATGGAAAAAATAATATCGCTTAATAATGGTGACGTACATAAACATGAAAATAATTTATCAATACATATTATAAAAAAGTCCTCCGCCGCGTCTGTCTGTTTATTCGCTATAAACTCAAAAACTTTTGAGCGGATTTTCATTACTAGATAGAGTTATTCACATAATTTATCAAGACTGTATTTATAAATTGGTTGATATATAACGATAGATATAGGTAGGGGGCCCTTCAAGTGCGACTCCTCTGATGTTGCTAGTGTCTATGGACGGCGGTGATCACTTAACATCAGGTGACCCGCCTGTTCGTTTGCATCCTATGATATAACAAAATAGCTCTACTATAAAATGTTCTATAATATATTTATCTTAAAAGGGTAGTCCGGTGAAGCTGTAAAAACCTTGCCAATAGCGTAGTCAGTTCGAAAAAAAAAATTATCTTAAAAGCATAAAAGTTAAAATACAATAAACACAAAGGAAATATTTATATTAAGATATCATGATGTAATGATCTAAATTTGTTTTACTGATAAAATAATAACCGGGAACATGACATAAATGATTATTAACATTAAAAAAAACCTATCAATTTAGCGATAATTGTGAATCATTGACGTAGATGGAGTATTAAATATCAACTTATAACCTGAGAGGACATAATAATATTAGGTCAAGACAAACAAAGATATCAAAAAGCGATGATTAAACAGTATATTAACCTGACAAATAGCTAAAGTAAACAAACTCTAAACTACCTACACAATATACTGGAGGTATGACTTAAAGGAGACAAATAATGCAAGCGAAAGTACATTTAATACGATAATCTTATTACAGTACAAGAAAATTTTTTTCGAACAAAGACACGTATGAGAAAATTTCTTTATGTTTGTTTGCCACATTTTACAATAGTTATTTTTAATTAGTCATTTGTATTTTCTAATGTAATATAACTATTATTTAATCACTATCAAATTATTATTTTTTTATGTTATAGGAGGCAAACGAACTGGTTGGTCACCTGATGTTAAGTGATCACCACCGTCACTAGACACTAACAACACCAGGGGAGTCGCAAACGCGTAGCCACCATTTGAGGAAGAGGAGGGAGAGGACAGAGGAGGGGAGGTGGGCCTCCGGCGCTCTCACTAACCGAACGAAACGCAACAATGCAAGCACTGTTACTTCACGTTGGTTTGCTATGAGAGGGCGGTAGTACCCCGAGCGAGCCGACCCATTCAAGCTGAAACCAGTAATAGTTTCAGCGTGGCTCTACCACATATAAAATTGTACATAATGAAGTACAAATTACTAATTATAAAATGTCACTATAAGACCAATTCTGTGATATGGATCCTAGAAGAGACGGATGATAAAAGATTACATGTGCCAGAGATGCGAATGTTAAGATGGATCTGTGGTGTAACCAGAATGGATAAAATTAATAATGACTATTATCAAAGAAAGTTTGATAATAGCACCGGTGACAGAGGAGTTGAGGAATAATAGGTTACCACGATACGAGCTATTATGAGAAGAGATGAAAGTCATGTAACTAGAAAAGTTTTGAGTATGAAGGTGGACGAATATAGGTGCAAAGGAAGACCAAAAAGGTTTGGATGGATTGTGTGAAAAATGATGTGTATAAAAGGTGTGAATAATTAGATGACATCTTACAGGGGAGTGGAAAAAGAAAACATGCTGTGCCGACCCTACTTAAGTGGGATAAGGGTAAAAGGAAGAAGATTGTAAAATGTCGCAAACAATGTTATAATTTCTGAGCCGGGAGGGCGCACTGAGGACTAATTCGCAGTGAGAAAGACCCATATAAAACACATTGTTTTAATGGAGTATTTTTTATTTAAAACAATAAAGTAATATCCACATAGTTGATTCTCCTTTCACGATTCGTGTATGCTGCATGTGCTTGATAAATGATGATTCTTCATAAATCAAGATAGATGCGAAAAAAAAAACAAAAGCCGTCACCCGATGTAAAACTCCGATACAGGATTAATCGACAAACTTTGATATAGAACTAAGATGGTTACAGTGTGTTTTTATTACCTTTTTGCTATTGAATTGGTAATGACAAATGACCAAAATAAATATACTCGTAAGTATGGCCGTAGTATGATATACCTATCTCGCTTATTCTTTGCTAGAAGTTTATTTGTGGGAGTAGTACCACAGACGTTATAACCCCTACACATATGATGTCTGTGTGATATGGTGACTATTGTTATTTGTCAAATTCTACCACATGTATTTAGTAATTCAGTAGAACACACGAAATACGAGTAATATTAATTCAAACCTACGTATTTCAGTTTATTTTCTTTTATTAGATATTTTGTCACATATAGTGCCTAATAAAGTCAAAATGCAACCAAACATGCTTATAAGATTTTTGCTGAAAAAAAAATCGTGCTAATTAAATTATACTACTACTATACATGAATTTGTATAGTTCAAAATAGACACAAACATTTTGAGATTGTCCTTGATCCGAAATACATAATCGGGTTATCGCTTATCTTGTTCTATTCATAACACTAAAATAGCCAAGTAATATATTCTGCACTACTGTGAAGTACCGATACAACAATATATTGTCTGCATATTTAACACTGACAACCGTTGGCAATTTCGCATGAGTTACTAATATTGAAAAACAATAATATATAGTCTATAGCACTCGAGAAAAACATAACTGTCTATTAGTGAAGGAATTTTAAGTATTGGAATAGTAGATACTCCTACTATCCACTACATTCTAGTATGTTTTGTAAGAACTCATAACTCCTGTAGTATTTGTGTGCAACATTAAAAAATGCCTAATACCGATATTATTTAGCTTCTGACAATGAAAACCCAATGTCAATAGTAATTTATAGTGTATATTTCATTTTATATTTAATGGTAATTGATGGTTATGATTTATTCAAAATGACATGTATTCCAGACTTATCATTACATAGTATAAAACAAAGTCCCCTACCGCGTCTGTCTGTCTGTCTGTTCGCGATAAACTCAAAAACTACTGAACGGATTTTCAAGCGGTTTTCACCAGTGGATAAAGTGATTCATGAGGAACGTTTTGGTATGTAATTTGTCAAGGATTTTTTTATAATCAGAGCGGGACAACGTCTGCCGGGCCCGCTAGTTATATATGTAATTCACTTATAAATCACATAATTAATTAGGTATCTTTGTGATTAAAATTCATTGAAAGACTGTAATTTTATAGTTTTAATAATTATACCAGTGATAACCTAGTATGATGACGTTCACAATGACGCACCGGTTCATCATTTTTGTGATACAAGATAATTATTAACCCACAGTTCGAAGAAATCATGTAACAGACAAACTGAAGGACATATAAAAATTTACAAAGAATATTAATACAAAACGTACTCACCTCATAATGTATCTAGTTTTCTTTTCCGATAGCGTCACAACTGATGTGAGGTAGTCAAAGAGTTCACCATTCTTGCATAATTCAAATACTAAGAATATAAATGTTTCTGATTCAAATACATCTTGCAGTTCAACTGTAATTAAATAGTAAAGTTTTTGTAATTTACATTATTTCATTCATTACATGGGAATTAATGTAAAAGTAATATATATTACATTAATCCCAATTAAGCCTTTATCATAAATACAGGGCATGAAAAGATTAACAAATTCAATGTATCTAAATAATCTATATCATACATAACACATAAACATCAAGCTCTTGAACACTAAAAAGGTAGTTATGTATATTGTAAATTAACTGCCTCCTTAAATATTATCTTCTATATGTAGGTGTATAATAAGGCAGATGTATAATAGTTAAATACATATCCCTCCTTTGTTTCACTATCTATTTTCTTTATGTTTTTTTTTCTTAGACTGTTTAGTGTTAGATTTTACAACAAAGTCCCAAAGGATATTACCAATTTTTTGCATGCGAATTTAAGCGCCATGTCAAGCGGGTTTGGGTGTCAAAAGGCTATTATAGAGTGGATCAATATGTGAACGATAGTGATGTCTGGAATTAACTCATCTCTGTGCATCCATTAAAGACGTTTGTGACATTTACCTAATATATTCTACTAGCGGGCCCGGCAGACGTTGTCCAGCCCTGATTATAAAAAATCCTGGACAAATTATATACCAAAACGTTTCTCGTGAATCACTTTATCCACTGGTGAAAACCGCATAAAGATCCGTTCAGTAGTTTTTGAGTTTATCGCGAACAGACAGACAGACAGACGCGGTAGGGGACTTTGTTTTATACTATGTAATGAAATATTATATACATTTGTTAAAAAGATAAACCAGATCGAGTTTCTTGCCGGTTTTTCTCGATGACTGGGTTGTTTTCCGAACCGGTGGTAGTTTTTTCACAAGTGCCTTCTTAGGGCCTAAATTGAATAAAGTGTTTTTGATTTTGTTTAATATAAATAAAAGGAAAAAAAAGTTGAATAGTTTATTTTTTCTTAGGATCGCAGATTCAAAACCTGTATTTGTTAAATCTCTGTCCGTCATTGTTAACAATATTTATGTCTAATAATCTCTATACATCTACAAGCTTCTATAAGTCTATATTTTTACACCCTTGTGGAAAAATAATTTCAATATCAAAACTTAAAAAAGTAATGATTTATAGTCAAATTTCGTCCACTGAATACATGACAATATAGAATTAAAGATTCTACCATACACTTTAATCTTCAATGTTATTTATCATTTTGTCTTATATACTTTCACATGATTCAATTTTGATTGTCATTTACATTATTTTTTATTTTCCAATTATTATAGATAATTTTTAAATGTATTGTATTTTTATTTTGTTATTAATAAAAATGGTATTAGCATTATATATGTGTCCACACATTGTTGGTTTATGTTATGCATTATATTGTTTGTTATCATTACTTCTGCTACTCTTTAACTGCTCTCTGTGGCATTAACCACTAAGACAGCACACATTCTGTATCTACTTGACAGTGAAAGTGTGTATTAGTCACACACAGCACTATAAATTAAAGAACAAGAAGAGATTTGGTTTAATTTTCTCTGCTATAACACCCATATGAATCTGGGACAAGCAAATAACAATAATACATAACAATACCTTTATATCTTACTATTCTTTTAGAATTTTCTTTCACACAGTTTTAGCAACTCACTCACTAATATAAGGGTGTCCAGCAACCATCCTCAAGATATGTATCTCCTGTCGAGTTGCATCTCTCATTGTGTGGGTGTCAACTCCATCCTGAGACTCCTGACTTAGATCTATTATCTTTGCAGCATACTCCCGTCCTGTCTCTTTTTCTATACATCTTCTTACTGTTGAACTTATACCTCTGTGATGTTAATAAGACTAAATTAAAAATATAGTTGTCAACAACTATTTCAACACTTTTACTGAAACATTTGGTTTATACTAAATTACATATGGGATTGTAGGTCAAAACAAGTACATCTGACTGTATTACTATCACTACTTATCAAGTATAACAATGGGCTTAGGTGTCTGAGTTCAGGAACAGGTTCGGTGTTTAGTAAACATGCACATGAGGACAGACCCATAACAGTTTTTCTTGTTTTGTTACGTTTCAAGATTAGGCAATGTATATCTGTGGTCACCATTATTTATTGACTATACTGCCTTTACTATTGGACAGCAGTCACTTTTAATGTTAAATTAACAAAAAACCAACCAAACAAATATCCTGAATTTTAATTTTTATATTATAATTAATTTGTCTACACTAATATTATAATGAGGTACAATTTGTGAGTTTGTGAGGTCGTAGGGGGTAATCTCAAGAACCACTAAACCCATTTTGAAAATTCTATTACCAATAGAAAGCCACATTATTTATGAGTGTCATAGGCTATAATATATTAACCCGAAAAATGAAGACTTTTTGTGGTAGTCCGATTTGCAAAGTAAGTCAGAGAAAATGGTTGAACGAAAACATATCTTACAAATGCTGCCTTAACAATGAGAGATATTTCAAGATCTAGAGAAAAGCTGTAGAGCTTGATAATGCTTACAAAAAGACAGCATATATCTAACTTTTATATTTAAATCACAAAAAGTAGTTTTTTATATTAAAAAAATAAATTAAATCGTTAAGTGATATTTATTGGTCATATTATCAACATCAATTATGAATTCTTATCAACATGTAATGATATAATAACTGAGCCACAGCAATGTGTGGCCGGGTCAGCTAGTAAGAAATATAAAACATATGTTTCATATGTAGAAAGTTAAATGATGTTGGCATGTTGTATTATAACATTTAAAATCAACTAGTAATCACCAGCTACTTTGTTCAGTTCTGTATCTGTATAAATGATGACAGTGACAGATTAACTGTTTATGCAGCTGAGATAACTATCGGATAGTAGAAAATAGTTATAATTTACTAAATACCATAGCTTAATGTCTTATGGCATTCTGTTGTGGGGGACAGCAGCTGAGGTAGACCATATTTTTATTAGAAAAACGGGCAGTTCGGCAATTTACAATGTGGGACTTCGCAAATCCTTAAAGACCAAATTCAAGGAGTACGGTATCTTAACTCTGCCCTCCCAATACATTCTTGACAATTTAATGTATGTCCATAAGAACCTTAAAAAGCTAGATTTCGTAAAAAAAACCAGCATAATCTAAATACTAGGAACCGTGACAAGCTTGTTGTCCCATGTTTTAAACTTAGTAAAACCAGTAACAATTTTCTAGAAAATAGTGTTACGATTTTACAACAAAGTCCCAAAGGGTATTACCGATTTGTTGGATTGCGAATTTAAGCCCCATGTCAAGCGGGTTTTGGTGTCAAAAGGCTATTATAGAGTGGTTCAATATGAATGATGGTGATGTCTGGAATTGACTCATCTCTGTGCATCCATTAAAAACGTTTGTGACATGTACCTAATATAGTCTAAATATTACATATGTTTATTAAAAAGATAAACCAGATTGAGTTTCTTGCCGGTTCTTCTCGATGACTGGGTTGTTTTCCGAACCGGTGGTAGATTTGACGTTCATAAGTGCCTTCTTAGGGCCTAAATTGAATGAAGTGTTTTTGTTTTTGAAATACAGATATTTTAGCTGAATTAAAACAAGAAGGTTATAAATTATAATAGCCTATCTATTATTCCATTGTATAATGTATATTGTTGTAAAGCGAGGGAGTTAAACTGTCAATCTTGAATGCTTTTTGAATCAATCTCAAGTAAAATTTGCAGATATAGAAATATTCACAGATTTTGTTTTAGTATGTAGGTACCTAAAACAAAATGTAGTGAATAAACAACTAAAATTTAATTGATCCACAATTAGGCCAGAATAACTCCCTCATCACTTTCTTTTATCATTTTTGGTGGGTGTTACTTACACCTATCTAGATGACAATCCTACATCACACATACTTGCAGCCTTTCAGACTCGATCGATCATAGTCTAGTCACCACAGGTCAAGTTTGAGTACCCCTGCTGTAAAGTTTTGTCATAAATGTACAGTTTTTTTTTTCATAAAAGAGTAACAAACACACAGCCATCCTCAGAAACTTTCTCATGTACAATATTATATCTTTAGCTAGGTCTTAGTATATTTTCTTGCAATAAGTTTTATATGAAATAAATAGGGAGGAAAATAGTAAAGTAAATTGACTAAAAAAACTGCTGCTATCCTATTCATACGTCTAAATTATTAGATATTCAATTTTAAATATTTATATTATAATAATAATTTAATAATTATTTAAGTATTTCATGTAAAATATTTTTTCTAACCTAAAAGTATAAATACAATAAATATATTGTAAACTTCATGGTTAAGTAAAAAAAAAGTTCTTAGGAGTGAAAGAATAATTTAATAATATATTTTATACAAAAATTGTAATTTTACATTATATAATTTATTATTATTCAAATCTTGTAATAAATTCAGTATTTTTTTAAAACTTATGCTGCCAAAATGTTTGCTAACCTGTGCGTCATAAGGTCTACTTTCGTTTGTATGGAGCTTAAATCCTTATGGTTTCCGTCACTGGAGTGGTTAATGAGATAATACTTATTTGTTTTCTTGAATATTTAGAGAAGATTGACCACTATTGATGGCATTTGTGATTTTTGCCCATGTTATTTGCGAATGAAGTAAATCGATTGCCAAGGTCAAGCAAAAGACTTATGACTAATAGTAGGTAATATAGAAAACACTGGCACCAGCACAACTGAATACAATGATGAGAATCAGTGTTATTTGTTTTATAACAAAAAATGTTAAACTCACCTGCCTATTATTTCCTTTGGTTCATATTTCGCATAAAACTCTTTAGCCGCATCTTTATCCGGCAAATTGTCGTCATCCTCCTCCTTCGCCATACTGGTGACCGTTGCTGTTATATTATTCGTTAACTAATTAAACGTAATTAGTATTTTACACAATGACAAAAGGATACTATTGTAGATGATTATCATTACACATTTGTATACTCGTGTGACAAATATATAATAGAAAAATAGGGTAATTGCTTAATTAAAAAGCAATTACATTTATTTTTGGTAGATATTGGACTTGTTCCAAGTTCCTATTTCTATAAAATATAACTTGTATAATGTATACGTTTTTAGCAGCTGCAGTCTATGACAGGCGCTAATGGTCGCTAAGCAGCGTTGCCAATGTCTATTTTGAAAATCCCCAAAACTTTAGTTTATATTCCTCCATTTTAGAGAGAACTAGATTTTGACTTTCAAAATAGTCAACATTATTTATTGAAAGCGTTACTTTTAGATGCAAAATGATGTAAATGTTCAAAAATACAAATATAATATCTAGTGAAAGCCTTTTTTCGATAGAAGACTCATCTTTACAAATAAAACTAGCGGACACGGCGGACATTATCCTGCCCTTATAATAAAAAAAACCTTGACAAATTACATATCTAAACCTTCCTCATGAATCACTTTATCGACTGGTAAAACCGCATGAAAAGCCCTTGAGTAGTTTTCGAGCTTATCGCGAACAGACATACAGACAGACAGACATGGCACAGGACTTTGTTTTATAATATGTAGTGATAACTGTATAAACAAGAAATCTCCTATAATTATAACGCATTAACCCTTATGTGAGCAACCGGCAATCTCGCCACATTTTCGCTCGCAACTTTCTGAAAAAAAATATTTTCGATTCGGGCCTCCGGATCTACAGAGTTTAACTCTTTACAAAGAGATTCCTATATCTAGATCCCGAAAAAAAATTGTTTTTGCAATAGAAAACTGGATTCAAAGTGAGGTTAGTCCCGGGTGCATCCAGGGTACCCGGGTACCCACTAGAGAAAAAATCGATATATATTTATTTGTAAATCAATGTTAATGTTAATTAATGTTTTATCGGAGTGTTATTAGTTAACAAATGAACAAATACGATAATTTATGTTCTAAATATGATGAAAATTTATTAATTTTCGCAGTCAACACATGTAATTTTCGCGACTGAATGCTCATCGCACACAGGTCTCTCGCAGTTTTTACAACTTTTTCGAGTTTTCCTGCGTCTTTTTATTGTTAGTTTATGACACACGTGGCATGAGCTGGTAACTACTTTCCTGCCCGAATTATCTCGAGTTTCAGCTTCTCTAACAGCAGAAGTAGAAGCAGAAATCGGAGCTCCTATCACGCTTTCGATCGCGAGTCTGGTCGAATGATGCCGTATTATTTGGTTATTCAGAGAATGATCCTGAATCGATGATTTCGCGGGTTCTTCGCTCAATTGGTGCAAGAATGCCCGACGCTCATTCGTCCTTTTCTTCAGCATACTATTATTCGCATAATAAATAATATACGCTGCAAGAGCGTCGATATCAAGCATGTTGAAAAAGAAGGCAAGAGGCCACCTGTGAGTGCGCCTATGCATGGTGTACCGCGTCACCATTTGGTCCATTGTATCGACGCCGGACTTATATTTATTATAATATTGTATCTATTGTATATAAAAGGAAATCAGTTTATTTCGATATAACGTAACTTCCAACGGCTTGTATAACAACTTGGCGTCACTGACGGCCTCACTCTACTCGCACCAGACCTCGTGTACACGTATAAGACTTCACACTTTGACTGCTGGTTTGTAACTGACGAAGCGAATCCGTTACAGCCGGGCTATGGTACGCTTGGGAAGGGAGAACGCCATCTAACTACCACTTCCACAACTTTGACACATTTGACACAACAAATTTGAAACATCTGCAGCTCGTGAAACCCAAAAATTGGCTCTGGAGCGCTTAAGAATCCCTCCTTCGTTCTCTCTTTGTAGCAACTACACGATATTTTTAAACGTAAATATAGCTTATTTCCTTTTCAAATATGTTTAATTATTTTAATAAATCTATTCACAGCGATTTTGTTCACATCTGAACTCAAAAAGTGATTAAAACTAGTGGTGGGTATCTGGGTACCCCGGATGCACAACAACGTTGGTAATGTCGGTTGCTCACATAAGGGTTAAAAACAAAATGATAAAGATATCAATTTTATAAAAATAAGTTCAAATAAGTGTCACCTATCAGTCAAAGGTAAACAAGAATAAGTTCGTTTATTTTGTGCATAGATGTCATTTTTGATGTTTTTAAATTAAATAATATTTTCACTGCTTTATAAACAGTCACAAAATATGACGTATTGGTTGAAAATAATAATTTTACAAAATTGTCATCCCTAGCAATTTTGGAATTGTGGGGAACGAAACTGTTGATGTTCAAGCCAAAAATGGAACTAGGTATGGGTGTGAAATTTATAATGTAATTTCCTCAAGACCTGCATTCATTTGCGAAACCTAAACTGACTTAAACATGGCAAACTCGGTGGGATAACGCTGATCCACATAAGGCTAAACATTATAAGAGCATTCAACCTACAAATCCCACGAAGCCTTGGTTTTTTAAATTTGAAGATGCCCAGTAGGGGGTTATCTTTACTATTATTCGCCCGTGCCTTGGTCATGTATGCTCCCCGGTTTTTCTTGCGAAAATACATATCTGTGACCATTCTCTACGTGAGTATGGGCTTGCTGAGGGATCAGTCGATATACTTTTTCTATTTTTCAACTGACGCAAACTCTCCGGTTTCCTATATGATATCCTCCTTGCCAATATCCCCCGTCTCACTAAATTTAATACACTACTTACATATGTATTGTCTACTTTTATTGAAACATTTACTCTCTTCATTTATCGTAATTATATTAAACTGTAATTGATAGAGTAATATTAGTAGTATATTAATATCAATAAAGAAAGAACTTATTTTATAAAAAATCTTGTATAACAAGCTCAGAAGACATTTCAAGAGTGACATACTTATTTCTATTATTTCAAGTTTAAACATTGACCACATCCAGACAATAGAGGTTTTAACAGTAATGTTATCTAGGTTTATACTTATATAATTATGTTATGTATATGTATGTATATTTCCAATATATTTTTATAAATAATCTTTGTGGCACTCATAACACAGTACCTATCCCCTTTTGGTGATTTATCTATGTTCATATGTTACTATTGTAGATTATTCCACGTTGTGACACTGAATATTTGGCATTAAATTTATAGCATGTACCTGTCACACTTGATATCGGCAAAATTGCCTACATAGGCAGAGGCCATAACGGAAAAAAACTACACTGAATGTATTTAATTGGTTAAAAAAGTTTTTCTTATAAAGAGATTCTTGCGATTACTGCTACATACGATTTTAGATTTTAGCTGCTAAATACAATAAATCGCATTCGTTTAGTACTGTGCAATATTTATACAAAAATACGATTTTAGTTTATAGCATTGATTGACTATTATATTTTGTTTAGCGATAATGTGATAAACCATATTTATTCAATACTAGCTGTGCCCGCGACTTCGCCTGCGTGTAACCCTATATAAAAACAGTGTTTAATAAAACCATCTGAATGTATTAAGTCCATTTACTTATTTACTTTTTCTCGTACTTAACTCGAGCTCTCATTCAAATTACAATAACTTTTGATAGAGTAGACCGATTTCAATGAAATAAAGACTAAGTTATTCTCGAGAATATGCTTTTGTTGGTGAGTTTACTGTAAGCCCTGTACTTTAGCAGTGATGCGTGTTCATACAAACAGAGAGACAGAGACACATTACTAAAAATGATGGACACTGATGAAGATGAAAAGACACGATGTCATGCGCAAGCGACTGTGTGCAATCTCTCTTACCACACTGAGATCGCATACCTATAGTGGATATAGTGTTGTTTACTACGTTACACATGCGTTTCACATCTGCCAGGCGTCCCGTGACGGTTCAGTTTTTTTTGTTTATTGATTCATTTTGTTTTGTATATCATATAACCGATTGTCAATTGACGTTTTACGTACCTCGACGTTTATCATTTCGTGTCGTCTTCTTAAAATACAATTCACGATTGTTATGTCGTTATAATTAAGTAAGCTAATTAAAAATAGCAATAATTCTCATCTTTATCCAAAATAGAGTTATTATTCCTCATAATTTGTGGCATTATCTACAAGTTTGCAAGGCAGTTGCTAAGCTAAAGCCCAGGGTTGCTAGCAATTATTTATATATATTTTTATCTTCTTATACAAACCTACAACTGTTCATTAAACGTTATTGATTACAATAAATATTAAACCTGAATTTAGACTTTATAACGTTGAAGGTAAAATTAGAATTTGAGAAATCGTTCTTTATTTTAATTATGTACACTTTTTGTAATGTATTATATCACGGTGTAAAGAATAGAATCTTCTTTTTCTTGCATGGTATTATATTATCTAGCAGATCTATTCAAGCATCAATAATCACAGATTTGTTAAGTGAATAAAAATCTTCTCAAAAGGCGTTAGAAAAAAATCATTGAAATTGTATTATTACTAAAAATATCCTACCATTATAAAACATTAATGTATTCTTTAGCCTGCTAATCTACAGTTACCTATATGCTTTATACAAACTTTGTCACTTAAAATCTTGTATAACCCGGCAACAACCTCTCCTGCAGTTTATTTCGATTTTTATTTTATTTTTAAATACTTATCTATAAATGTTGAAAAGAACTGAATACATATAAAATAATATTTGATTTTACCTATAACATGGCTGTAATTCTGTGACGTTATATGAATAGCAAACTTAAAATTAATTTTCTTGGCTATGACCAACAGCTGATTCTACATTATGGTACTGAGAAGATTTTGTTTCGGTCTCTTTCTGTTATAGAAACCGAAACAAACTAGAATAAAAAAAATATTACTTTTCTCTTTTGAATAGTATAAAACAGACAGAGACATATATAGATTTCACGGGAACGTAGTGTATTTACCAATATCTTGATATGAATAGCTCTATCCTTATTATACTTTTCTCGCTTGATAATTTTGATGTTTTCAGTTGTTATTCCGTCCCGATGGTATTGTATTTTTTTTGTTATATGAGGATTGTGCTTATCAGTGATATATCTCGTGTTTAACAAACGTGCAAATTGTTTTCGAAAGTACCTTAGCTTTGGACATTTGTATTTTAAACAGGGAACGTTTTCCAGGTAAGTAATTACGCATAATTCTGCAATAGTGACATTCTGTTCGAACAGAACATCTTTTTGACAACCTTGAACCAATGAAAATACCAGTTGGTGTATTTATTCTTTGTTCAGTGTTGATGTAGCTTGTATTTTGACAAAAATATATGTTATATGAAATAATTGAGCCCTAGTTAGATAACATCAGTAGCACTTTCACTTTAGTTCGTGTCTGTGACAAAGAACAGCAGTTTTAGGGTACGTCGGTGTGTTGAAAAAAAGAAATACGTCTTTCTAGTTATGTACATTTTAGGAGAATATTAGAAAGAATTATGGATTGTTGTTAAAATATTCAAAAATCTAAATATGTTCTATAAACACAACGTTTTATTGCGATTTCTTCTAGTTGGATGATCTCACTAAACAATTTAAATTTACCAGTTCAATCAGTAATTATACATTTCAACAGTATATTCTTATAATCTTTTCTACAGTGTGTATTTAATATAAGGTTTTAGCAACAATGATAACTATTGTAAGTAATACTTATTTATTATAGCAAAGTATGTTATATCTAAAACATAAAAAAATGAGCCAGTCTATTCATTAATGGAATAAAATACATGGAAGCCGAAAAAAAAATGAAACTAACAAATACATACTGATTATAAACATTTCTCATTTTAAAAGTATGTAATGTTTTTATAAGGCTTTCATAATAGAAATATTTAGGTAACATTGCTTTTTATACATTCCTACCGATTTTCAATACATTCATATCTATACATTTAAAAATAAACAATAGCTTGCATATATTAAATGTCACTTGTTTTACCGGGTTACTATTAAAATGTAATAATAAATTCTTTGTGACACTCGGAATATTAATTTGTTGTTCTTTGTGGTATATACCATGAAATAATTATTTTAATTTACAAAAAAGTATAGTATAGAAAAAAGGTTCTATTTTTTCTTTATTGTTATTGAATATTATTTCTCTTACATCACCTGGGTAAATATTTTGCACACATACACGTGAGTATGTGAAGTAAAAGTGGATTATTTACTTAAACAACAAGCATTGTTAATGATAGCTTTTAAGAAGTTATATTAATTTTGTCTTTCTAATTATTTTTACTTATACAATTTTACAATTGTGTGAATGATTTATCATTAAATAAAAAATTAAATTAGTTATATTTTCAGGATAGTTTTTATAATGTGGGGGAAGAAAACAAGAAAAAACAAACGAGAAAAGGGATAAAAAAAAAAAAAAAAAAGGGGAAAGAAACCAAAAACGGATCTGCCTTTATTTGTTCAGTATTAAAATGTTAAAAAATATCTCATGACGTAATTTGGGATAAAGGAAGAAGAGAAAGAAAGAAATAGTCTATTGTTGGAATAACCATACTCTTAACCGAACAAATTAGACAAAAAATTGAGTCCTCACAGGACGCTTGGCAGATGTGAAACACATGTGTAAAATAGTAAACAACACTGTATAGACTATAGGTATGCGAGCTCAGTGCGGCAAGAGAGATTGCGCACAGTCACTTGCGCATGGCATCACGTTGCTATGTCTCACCGCGCGTCCCTTACCTTACTGTACTGTACCGTACCCTCGCCTATAGATATTTTACACCAAAAAATTAAATACACATGAATAAAAAAAAAATGCTCAACAATTGGCAAATCTATACAGTAAATATGTGCAGTACAGCAGTACTGCAGTATTGATTTTCGAGGGGAGCCCATATGATAAAGGGATGTTGACTCTGTCATATTAATGTTACAAAATGAATAGGACAAACATATAAGGATAAACAATAACACAGACACAATAACAAGACATCATTGATGATCACATTAAATAGGTATTGCTACTGATACTACAAATTCAAAACCAGATCTGTCTGCATCGCAAGTTACATTTCAGTGCTTTTACTTACCATAGTTTTAATCAATAATTATCATTGCTAAAAAAATAATTTGAGAAGGTTTAATAAGAAAGGTGCCATTTGTGATGTGCATGCAAATTTATGGTATAAAAATTAAAAGAAAACATATTTATTTGCCAAAACATCACTCAATTATGTTTTTTAATTTTTACATGAATTAATGAAAATAAAAAACAAAAGATAGGAGACACATGAACATTTATTGGCCGTTGTGTGGAACAGAATAATGTTAATAAACTCTCAATTATATAAGCTAATCTTAAAAATTTAATACAATTGCCCTTTGACATCAATCATGTGAGATTAATGGAAAACTATATTAGTTATACTGTGGTGCGAATGTTGTAATTAAATACATTTTATTTTAGTATAAAATATCCTCTGCCCACGACTTCGTCCGCATGGAATAGTTACTTTGGGTTAATGCTAACACGTAGCGGACGCTTTCAAGAGGACAAAAACAACGATTTTGAAACATTCTTCATTAGTGCTCCGTTCTTATAAGTTTTAGTGTGATGATATATGCCTATAACCTTCCTCGGTAAATGAGCTATATAGCACTGCAAGAATTTTTTAAATTGGACCAGTAATTCCTTAGATTACCCCTCACAACGTCACAAACTCACAAACTTTACCTCGTTATATTATATTATAGTAGATATCTATGTAATAATATGTAGCTTTATCAATATTTTTATTCGTATACAACACGTGACCAGAATGACCTACGTTTGATAATGGGGCATATCTTTAATTGCAATTTGTTCGCACTTCTTTTGGTAGATGGCGTTACTTGTTTCGTTTCTCCAATAGTACAACGATTTTATGTATGCGACCTTAGTTCGCATATATTTATACTGGGTGAGTTGATTGCAATGCATCTGATTGTCTAAATTACAATCTCGGAACAATGACCATGGCGGTGTAACAAATTGTCTTGCTTCCTCAACCTCGTATCTCGATTTTTTAATTGTATTTGATATAAACATTAAATATGAATTTATATAGTTACTATTGATTTATATAGAGGTGTCGTATGTCTCGTTTAATTAACTTCTACGCCAAATTTAATTAGTATCCATTAGACCGTTCAAGCATGTTTCAAGGTCAAGTATTCAAACGTTGATACTTTCACGTTTATAGTAAGCATTAGCAACCCGTCCTGGCTTGATACGGGTGCAATGCATTAATGTGACGTTATAAACCTGATATTTACAATTATATCAGGGAAAATTTTTAAGTATTTTCACACCAAAATCTTCTTTTTTTTTTTAAATCTGTAATATCTCCTAATTAAGGAATTGACATGATATTTTTATGCCTTGTAGGTTTAGCGTTTGACCGCAATTTTATCTGACGATAAATGACGATTTGGTGTAAGATGGTAAATACGCTAATCCGAACAGGTGCGTGGCGACAGATTTTCGATTTGAGTGTGATAACTAGCAGGCGGACTTAGAAAAAGCTCTACCTCATGATGTGGTTTCATCATAATGTTCTTCACCGAAAGCTCGTAACTACTAGCATTCGAACCTACGTCCATCGACGCGATGTCCGAACATGCTATCAACTAAGCAATTTTGAGCTACATTCCATCCTGGAAGTAACTAAAACATGTTTCTGGATAAGAATTAATGCTATATTGGTCATAATAGTGTCGCAAATAACACATTATCTTTTAATAATGTACAAAATATAAAGATGGTTATTATGGGTTATCGTAAAAGATAGACATATAGCAGTAGGAACCTATTTGTATGCATTTTTAGGATGTACAATTTCGTAATACATTATTTTGATGCATCTAATAAGAGTTAGCCAGCGTTAGCATTGTAAGCGCACCCTAAAATATCGCTCTTGTATATGTAGGTGGAACTAATTACCTAACTAATTCGACCTAATTACTTTATATAAATGTTGTATCTATTTATACACATCTATGGTATACAAAAGTGAACGAAGTCGTGTTGGTCTAGCGATTTGAGCGGTGGAATATCAATCCGAAGTCCGCTGGTTCGTACCCCGGCACCAATCAATTTTTCAGAATGCTTATGAACGTTAAAACTACCAACCTGTTCGGACAAACAACCCAGTCATCGAGGAGAACATGCAAGAAACTCGATCTGGTTTATATTTTTATCGTATATTTAATTATCAAAATAGATGATAGCTACATTCATTTTTGGCCGATGCACATAGAGGGATGTTATTTCCAGACATCACCAACGTTCACGTATTGATCCACCCTACAATAAATAGCTTTTAGACAACAAAACCCGCTTGGCTCGGTGTTTGAACTTAGTATCGGTCAAATCGGTAATGTCCTTTGGGACTTTGTTGTAATATAAAACCTAACCCTATTACTTAAAAACTGTTCCTCATATAACTCACATTTAATTAATCTTCGATCAGTTGGCGTGCTTGTAAGTATTTATATTATCGCGTGTGAGCCGGTAAAAGTCGAAACAATGTATGTACGTTACAACGACATAGTCCATTACTAGATTTGTCTTGAGCGTATATTTAACCAGTAACTTAACAGTTGGAAATGTTATTCATAAACAATGGTATTTTAGCAGTTAGGATTAGAAAGAATAAGTTTGGTTTGATTTTGAGAACAAAGAATTAGTTTATTGTAACGAATCTTCTTACAAAATCTCAATGTTTCGTTCATGGATGTATATAGAGGAAAATATTATTTTTATAATCACGCTAACGAAATATAACTCACGGATGTACAATCTACAATATTTTTTAAAATATTTTATGGGTGCTATTACAAAAAAAGTTAAATACGTATTGAATACTTGCTTTAAAGAAGTTTGCGTACTTACGTATTAAATGCACCACGCTCGCCGAACGTTCGACATCTTGCTTGTCTATCTCTGTTTGGTTAGGTTAGGTTAGACTTGCGAACAAGGATAACACGATCTTGCCGCGGCAGCCGTCGGCAAGCGCGGTGCATCTTATACGTAAGGATCCAAAATTTTAAAGCAAGGATTCAACACGTATATAACTTTTTTGTAATTACATGGTATAGGTTTTAGCGTTGACTACAATCTCATCTTATGTTAAATATCGATGTTATCTAAGATTGTAAACACGCTAAACCTAGAGAGGACTGGCTCACGTGCAGCTGCTGGAACACGCCAACAGGTGCTTGGCGACAGATCTTCTGCTTGAGGGTGGTAGGTAGTCAGGCGGATTTAGAAAAAACCTTATCACCATACTATGGTTTCATACGATGTTTTCCTTCACCGGAAGCCGCGGCACAGCCACAAGGATTCAAACCTTCGTCCAGCGTCGCTGTGGCTGAAAACGCTATCAACTAAGCCGTCATCGCTTAATTTTTTTTCACAAGGTACGACGTGAGTCCTTTGCATTTACGACTCGTAGTAGGCAACTAGACCACCCATTCGAAAATACTCATAAAAAAAATTATGTCTTCGTTACTACATCGAGGAGACAAATTTGAAAAATACTTCTATTCTATTTGCACGATATTCGATCAATACTAATGGTGAGATGTGTCAGTCTGTGTGTCGAACGGTGTTGTAATTGGTGCAATGCCGTTTCAATCTCGCAAATACGAAAATATCTTCATTTCTATTTAAATGTCGTATAAGAATGTATAATGTTACTTAAGTTTAGTGTGTCAATAGCTAAATGGTTAGAACCGGGTTGCAGAATTTAGCCCTAGTGTGTACCGGTGATTTTTTTAGAATTCACACATACATTGGCAATTTTGAATATAATTCATAAGACTTTTGGGTTGTCAGTTAGGAGAAAACGCGGGTGGCGTTCCGTCCATACATACGTATTTCCTTGTTATCCATCTGGATAATGATAATAGAGCAAATATGTTCTTAGTGTATCCAAATCTACCGTTTTTATCCATAAATCAATTATGATAAGACATAAGAGCTTTCTAAAATTATTAAAAGCGCCTCGTTTTATCGATGTTTTCCAACCTCCTAGCAAACCGATTTGATGAATATAAACAACAATAGAAAAACACAGGCTTCGTATGTTATTTCTGAAGTAACTATAAAAATCGGTTATTTTTGGAGGAGGAGACTGGGGAATACGAAATCTTGCTTCCGTGTATTTTTTATAGGTATAAGTAGTCCGAGCTGCCGTTGTCTCTCATATGGTCTACTCTAGTTCAGGCAGAGTGCAATAGCAATAGATTCCTGTGTAGCTACCGAGTATGTCATCCTCTTTGGCAGGCTGGTTGAAACTTTTGTAAATATTGTAAATAGAATGTCGTTCCAACAATTGAACAAATAAATGAAATATCGCGCGTCTCTATAAATGTCTTATATGGTCATATTAATAAACAGTCTATTTCACGCACTCCTAGTATTACTATTACGCTGTCCGTGTCAGTCTAGAATCTTATAGTAGTGAGCCCGAAACTCCTACACCTGTTTTAATTTATTAAAATTTCTTGCAGAGCGCGTTTCCTCTTAAGGTTATGTTGTGAAAAGATCTGAACCGTTTTTACCTACAATAATATCAAACGTTTAAGACACATAGCACTTGACAATGTAGTAGACAGAATGAGCGGCAGATGGCATTAAAATAAGTCTTTGTTATCATAACTGTGTGACGCCATAACATCGATTGATTTGAATTTTTATTATATTGTTTTCTTAAGTAACAAGTTTATTGCTAATATGTTTTGCTGTTCTATTTTTGATAATGTAGGGATTTTGCTCGCAGCTTCGCTGGCGCTAATGTATCTAACTTCTTTTAATGAGAGTCCTGTACCTCTTACCTGCGTGTATGCATAATTTCATGATGATCGCGGTTGAGTAAGTGGCGTCTGAGTAGGCGTGAAAATTTAACGAAGAAACAAACACATTCACATTTACATGCACGAGTGCTCAACCAGTGGTCGAACTTCGATCACAGAGAACAAAAAAATTTCCAATTTGTTAATTGATAACGCTAAAGCACGTCAATAGCTACGAAATAAAAAAAGAGTAAAGAAAATCGGCTAACAATCAGAGGAAAGAGATGTTCTTAACCGTTTTTCCACTGTCTATTTATATATAGACTAGTGGGCCCGGCGGACGTTGTCCCGTCCTGATAATAAAAAAACCTTGACAAATTATATACTTAATTCTTCCTTATAAATTTTATTTATTGATGAAAACCGCATGAAAATCCGTTCAGTAGTTTTTTTTTTATTTATCGCAAACAGACAGACAGACGTGGTAGAGGACTTTGTTTTATAATATGTAGTGATAATATTTGTTAGGATGTTATCCTTAAAATTTGGCACGGAATACATCTAGAACATCTCATAGGTAATAGCAAAATTAAAAAAAAAACAATCCTTGTTACTTTACATCTACGTTCTGATTACTCAATTACCGTGTTCGTTGTATGTAGAAATGGATTGGATTCAGTTTGTGATTATACCGTGGTATCGACTTTACTAATCTCTCTCTAAGATTTATATTTATAAATTCTCGTTTCGCACTTCTGTTAGTAATCAATACACGGTATACTCCATTTAGCGTTTAAAATATACTCGTATGTGGGTTAATTTTGATTATTTAGACTTATTTACATTGAAACAGACCGTTCACTTTTAAACACACGCCTGGTAACATTACCAAATGGCGTTATACAAACGAGTTCATTTTATTTTTATCAACAACACACATTGCCACGACAATTTGAGATATGACTACTATACGGCTTCCATTACGGTCGTCGAACTTGCATTCTTATTCTATTTTGTAACTAACACACTGACGGTTGATTGTGCATTACTCCACATTATACTCCCATCTCGTCTTGAAGTCCCTAGAGAGCTTGGTACATCACATTAAGTTCAATACTATTTTTAAGTCATAGTACCCTGGTACTTTTGAAACTTTTTTCTGTCTACATTGTTACTCGCGGCTCTGGCCGCGTGGAATTTAGCCAACAAAAAAATTATTCGGTGTAAAAAAGCACGTGGGGCGCGTGCGGTTCTGGACTTTGCTTCTGTAAATTGTTTTTATTTTTCTATACAGGTAAATAAAATCGAAGTGTCTATTTACACTGTCAATATAATAGGCTTCTAATAAATGGACATGAAAATATACACGGTACATATAAGAGAAAATAAATTTAAAATTTTTGTAGGTTTGTTCGGCTAACCTACGAAACGGTTGGATTGATTTTGACGGGACTTTCACTGACAGATAGCTGATGTTATAAGGAGTAATTTAGGCTACATTTACTTTAGGGTTATACACTTATCGACCTACATAACAACGGCATATACCGATAGATGTGCTTACCGTGAGACACAGTGTCGTGCTGCAATAAAAACAAAATTACGATTTTATATTTGTTAAAGACTGATGAAGAAACGTTTTTTAGTGTCCAGCCAGAACCGCGATCCGTTCAATCGCCGATTATTTTACGCATAGTCTGATTTTTTTTCTTTAAATAGTGGTCTGTTACAATGCCATAAATACCAAGCTATCATAAAAAATACCAGCTAATAGTTATGCCGTGATAATATTCATTTTATTACGTCACGCCACAGAACAGTAATATTTTAGTTGAAAAGAGATGTAGTTACCCATAGAATTATGAAACCGCTTCCACTTACAAACGCGCAGGTTTGTTACTCTATGTAGTTACCATTCCTAATGGAATTGAATTGAAATGAAAGTGAAACTGAAATAATACAAGGTATAGATAATCATTTACTTGTGTAGTGATATCATGACCGTCATGTCATAATTAACCGTGTATATTTAGGGCGTGAACCCATCTTACACTTTGTTGTTAATAGATTCTGTTTATTATAGTTATAATCATCTATAAACCAGATTCATATTTCTTCTTCTGGATTCTTTTTGAAGTACAACTTCTTATGGAACGGCTTTGAAATTTTGTTCGACAACCTTTTTGTGTGACAAAAAGTGGTGGCGGTAAACACTGTCGGTTAGAGTGTTGAAAATACGGTTTCTCGTCCGATCACCGAAGTTAAGCAATGTCGGGCGCGATCAGTACTGGGATGCGTAACCGCCTAGGAAAAACGAGGGTGACGATGGCGTTTTGTTGTATTTCTTAAAAATTAAAATGATTTCCTATAATACAAAAATTTCTCTTCTCTCATATGTCTTTACGACACACCCTGATTTTTTTTATTGTTATATTAAAGAGTTTGCAAAAAATAGTATTTGTGATATTTTGTCACGAATATGCTAACCACAATGCTCTAGACATTATTAAGACTTTCTCAAGTGAAACTTTGGACACAGTAAGTAGTTAAAGTACAAATTTTAAAACTGAACCGTATTTGCGTTACGTTACGGAAGTTAAGGGTGTAAAATATACTATACTAGCGAGCCCGGCAGACGTTGTCCCGCCCTGATTATAAAATATACACCAAAACCTTCCCTCATGAATCACTTTATCTACCGGTGAAAACCGCAAGTAAGTCCGTTCAGTAGTTTTTGAGTTTATCGCGAACAGACAGACAGACAGACTTTGTTTTATACTATGTAATGATATAGTTTTTTGTAACTTTATGATCATATTGTTTTAATTTTTTTTTCGACCTTACTAATAGAAATTCAATATAGTAAGGTTTCTTAAAGTGATCTACGTGTACCACTTCAGGTATGCCAGTAAATCGTATGCGGTACGAGACTTACTTTAGGCAATGCCGACAACAAATGGCCTAAATGAACACATGCAACTAAACAGGAATCCCCTGAATGCTGAATTTTAATTGAACAAAATTCCTTCTATAATCGATGATACCATTTGCTTTACTGCAAAAGTGAGCACGTTCATCACATTAAATAATAGAAATAATATTTATTTCTAGATTATTACTGTCATTGTTGAGTTGATAATATTGCAAGCGTCTTATGATAATTTCAAGGTTCTAACATGTTGGTGGGCCTCTTGCTAGAACTCACAACTTCTCAGTATTCGTGCTTCATGGTATTTTTTTTTATTCACTTCACTTGTGCACAATAACCGAACTATATATATATTACATAAAATATCACCAATATTACAAAATACAGAGTCAAACAACACAAGATTATGAATAAAAAATAAAATCAACAACACATGACCGACAAACATCTCGCCAAAAACTCCTATTGCGTTTTTGTACTAACTTTTTAATATTTTTATCGGTACTCAGTTAGTTAAGGGGTTCACCGTGACCTAAAAATCCAAATTGGGGGTGCCTGTAGTCATAACTTTGAGAAACCTTGTAAAGTGACTAGCGAGTTCTGCCCGTCAATAACTTATACCATAGGTCCTCAAACTTTTTGGTCTTGCAGACCAATTGCCATGTTTTTTGGTTATGTGTAGACTCTGATACGCCCTGATACTCTGCTTACCCGTTATTGAGTTTAGTGTCGATTACTCAACCTTAGGTATATAAATAAACTGTAAGTGTGTATGTATTGTTTCATTCATTCAAAATTAAATCTATAACCTGCTGAAATGAACGTGCGTTAAATGAGATCATTATTGTTGACTCTTATTTGCAGTTCATGAACCACCAATGTTTTTCTTTCATTCACATCGACCACTTTCTCTTGGAACCACAGCCGTATACCATCCGTGTTTGATACGATAATAATTCGATATAAAGAGTAAAGAGTAAACTTTTTATGTGATGTTATAATGCGATCTAAACAGTACCCTTATATTGTTTATCTGTATTTATTACATAGTGCCATCACGCTTGTATGTCACGATTCTATATTTAACAGTAGTTACATGGAAATATGCTAATAATCACGTGCATTGCTCAAACAAATACACTACGGTATCGATTAGGTTGCATTTAAATATATAGGTACTTTGTAATTATGTTCAGTATTTTATCAATCTCGATTAACAAATAAAGGAAAGCAAAAGTGAATTATTGTTTTTAATGACAATTAAACATTTGAGTTACATTTCTAAATGAGCAAAATCCTATTTTAATCGTTAATACATGTTTTTTTTTAAATCTCCAGTTTTTATACACCGAGAACGAAGTTTAAAATTTTGCCGTTCATAAGGTTTTTTATTTTTTAATGATCTCCATATTTTCATCTTCATATTTGTAGGTAGTAGAGCCACGCTGAAGCTATTATTGGTTTCAGCATGAATAGGTCGGCTCGCCCGGGGTAGTATCACCCTCTCATAGAAAACCGACGTGAAGTAACAGTGTTTGCATTGTTGCGTTTCGTTCGGTCAGTGAGAGCGCCGGTTACTCACCTACCCTCCCCCTCCCCTCCTCTCTCCATGCCCTCCCCATACCCCACTAGCCCTCCCCCAAACAGGCTGGCAATGCACTTGCGACTCCCTTGGTGTTGCAAGTGTCTATGGACGGTGGTGATCACTTAACATCAGGTGACCCACCAGTTCGTTTGCCTCCTATGATATATATAAAAAAAAATTACATGTACAAAATTTGAAGATCTTGAAAGATAACGTAAACTATTAGGAACGGTTAAAATTGGATTTATCTTACTTTGTAATGTAACGATACATTTTCAGTTTTAATTAAAAATTCTATGGTCATGTTTTCTTTTTATGCATGTAAAAACGAATTATTAACATTAATTACTAGCTAATTAATTGAAGCAATTTTGTTATTTGTCTTGTTGCTTCAGAGAAACTACGCATTCTACCTTGACTAATGTCGTTTAATGGTTGAGAATAAACCATAACACATTGACTTTTTGATTTTAAATATTATAGATTACTAGAAGTAATGATCGTGGAGCATGACATATAGATACTTATAAATAAAGACTTCGACTAGTCGATAGTAAAGAATAAATACTGTTTCCATTTTTTGAGATGAAAACATCTTTAGGCGCATTGAGTGGTACTTTTGGCAGGAGATCAATTTATAATTTTGCGTCATGACATGCTAGTAAGCATTGCGCTTGCGTGGCTTGCGTCAGACTAGCGATGCTTCGTGTAAGGGCCTGTGTATATCTAATATTAACATTTAGTGTACGACCAGAGTGAACGCTACAATCGAGCGACGAGCGTGGCGTCGCGTCCGGCATTCCTTTCGAACATATGCATTATTAATACGTGAGTGTCCTGAGCGGCGCGCGAGCGTCGTTCTTGGACGCTGAACGTGCCACACGCGACGCCACGCTCGACGCCACGCTCGACGCCACTCTCGACGCCACGCTCGACGCTCGCTTGTAGCGTCTACTCTGGACGTACACTTTGTATTGAGATTGTGCAGCCTATCATATATGAATTGTAAACTGTGTAAAAATGTATATACATTATTGTTAGGAGTGCCAATAGATGTGAAAACCTGACTAATGTTAATAATTTCAATTTACAAATTGGGAAATTTAAACTATAAAATTCCAGACAGAATACATTCTATTGTATTAAGTTTTCACTTCTGTTGGCAGTATAAGAACTCTGCCTCTCCTTTTTTTAAATTCATAACAGCAAAGGCGAGTAAACAAAAAAAAAAAGTAAAGATCATAGGTTGACAAATAGAGGAGATAAGGTACTGAACTCTTTCATCTTCACCCATGTATATAATAATAATGGCCTTTTTTTTAAATTTCATTCTAGTTTTGTTATTACTTCTTAATTCCTGTAATCGTTCCACTGATTAAATTACCTCTGTTTGACTTTCTTTTTACTGCTTAGCCCTTATAGGATATGTAGCATACATATCATATGTAGTCTGGATAAAACTGCCAGTAACTCGTCAAAATCAGTACAGCTTTATCGGGTCTTAGCACCGACAAACGACAAATACTGTAATTATATTTATGTGTACAAACCATACATCAGAATAATTACACTCTAGATATCGAAACTAATATTTGGATAAATTACTTTTCATTACGGATTCATTGTAGCCATCAAATGAAAGAAACGCAAATCATCGTCTCAAGACCTTCACAACGCAATAAAAGATAAGGATTTATTAGTTAAATAACTGGACATAAAGTTGTTGTAGCTTCATCGATGTCTGGAACACGAACACTTTTAGTATTTATATATTCAATACCGCGCTTAGCGCTCCAAATTTTCACTTAATGTATGAATATTGAATCTATTTCTTTTTGTGGAAATCAGACACTTCTGGTAGGTACCTTTTAGCACAATTTATTGGCTGCGACAATGTTTTACTAATTCGTGGTTTCAATAAAATTATTATCATTAGAAGTAGTTTACTCGAACGCGGCGTCGAAGTTCCGGGAGAGGGAATTGAGAGCGTTTCACTTCTTCCTAATAGAGAATTTTGTTTTACTATTCTGTATTTCAATATTTAAGTTTTCAATATATTACTGATATTAGATTTGATGTCTATCGAGTTTTGGTCAACATCGAAAAACTCTAAAAGACCAAACTCATTCAGTGTCGAGTGGTCATTCGGTGTCTGAGCATGAAGGGTTTCTTTATCGAGTGGGTAATATTACTATAAGTGCCTTGTGATGATTCAGTGTTTCAACATGATGCTGGCCCTCACATTAGAACATTCCAGGGAGTTTTTGTAATATCTCAGAATTATTGCTCCGTTGTAAATAGGGCGTAATAAAATTTTCGGCGTGGTCACTTACATTAAGAATATTTCAAAAAATAATTACGACATTTGAAAATGAAACTGTTTGGCTTTAGAACGCAGTTCGTTTCGTCTATTTGCCACTTGTTTTTACATTCGGCACCATTTTAAATATTTCTATGTTACCATGAATTAACTCGTGAAAATTCTTCCTTAGTATTGTTTAATACGATTTTAAGTGTAGTTTCGCGCCTCGTTTTGGCTATTACCAAAGCACCATACACCATACAAGTCGACTCTTTATAGTAAGTTTGCAGAATTCCAACACGTTCGTGTTACTCTCAGTGACGAATTTCGTGCTGGTCGTCCTACTACCGCTGTGAACAACAAAACTGTCAATGTTGTACGCCGTATGATCGAAACGTATATAACGTACAGTAAGATTCGGGTATTTAACTATTTTTAACACTAGGAAAGGCTGTTTAAGAGTATAAAAAGCAAGTTTCCGAGCTCAGTACAAAATATTGACATAAATGTTTTCAAAATTGTTTATTCGTCTGGAAAATTGTATTGCAGCTTCGGGAAAATATTTTGAGATGCAATAAATTCATTTTTGACCAGTCACAGTATTTTTTTCTTATTCATTCCGGAAATTTAGTGCGTTTACTGATTCGAATTTCTAAATTCCAACCGCTAGGGGTTTCTATCACCTAGTCGATATCGTTAGTTTATCATATAAATCGAGTACAAAAAATATCGAAGTAAAATCAACATAGTGTCGACGATTCTATAAGCCCTGTGAATGCCCTAACAATGTTGGATGCAAAAAGCAATGGCAAACTATAGCACGAAATGTTTATGTCTACCTTAGTTGGATGCATTATTTCTTTCATTAGACTAGGGTTTTGGTTAGGGACCTAGTTTTCCTTTCTTACTTTTTGGGATTTCCTAAAATAACGTGAAGAGTTCTTAAGTCACGTCCTTGGATTTAAAATTCGTGTATCTCTATTGGTTTGAAATCTTACGTTTTTTCGTGTGTATATTAATCGAGTTTTATTTGCCATGTTATCATAGCATATGACTATTAACTACATAATGCTCTTATGTACAGTTCTGTTTTTCAATGTCCTGGTTTTTCTACATTCGAATCTTAGTTTTCATAACTTGGAAATGTCATCCTTATTGTACACTAAATTTTGTTTAAACTCAACTTTGCCAATTTGATTCTGAACTTGTGATCATATCATCATTACATTTAAAACGAAGTCCTCTGCCATGTCTGTCTGTTAGCGATAAACTCAAAAACTACTGAACGAATTTTCATGCGGTTTTTACTAGTAGATAAAGTGATTCATGAGGAAGGCTTAGGTATATAATTTGTCATGGGTTTTTTTTATTATCAGGGCGGGATATCGTCCGCCGGGCCCACTAGTTATTAAATAAATTAAACTTTCTATCAAGCTATACGTTTTACATTTTTTTAGCTGCAGTCGTAAGTACTAATAACCTTTTATTACGCAAATGCCAGTTAAGAAGCATAATTCCATATCTGGTGTTATTATTCTCGACAACACAATAAAAACAACGATTAAAGGTAACAGATTAGTCCTTGAATGGTTTATCTAGAAAACTGACTCGGTGGATGTTAATTTTTTAATTACTAACAAAGATGATATAAAAACTTGTATATCCTAAAACGGACTTTATCGAAAATTAGGGATAACGACAAATTTTGGTACTGTATTAAGTAAATTTAACAAATTCTTGGTGAGAAGCCAGATAATAAAATTTATATCCGAACACAATTAGGTCAAATTTTCTTAAGACGTCCCTTTGCAATTTATATATCACCCGAAAACTTAACCCACTTCTACAAAGTATAAACGTTTATCTCAGGACATTTATTAAGACTGATGTGTATAGTACTTACTAGCGGCCCGCTCCGGCTTCGCACGGGTATAAATATATAGCCTATGTCATTCACTGAAAAAATTATTAAAATCGATCCAGTAGTTTTGATTTATTCATTACTGCCCGTGGCCCGCCTGCGTTTGTTGCAATGTAAGCGGAAAAAATGTAATTATGTAAAACATCACATTAGAAACCGCAAAAATAACAGTATTTCTCCACTATTTAATGGATGTTATTATAGATCTAAACCTTCCTCTTCAATCACTCTATCTATTAAAAAAAACCGCATCAAAATCCGTTGCGTAGTTTTAAATATTTAAGCATACATAGGGATATAGGGACAGAGAAAGCGACTTTGTTTTATACTATGTAATGAAACAGAGTAATGGTCTCTTATGACATAGACTTTTTTTTTCGAACTGACTATCGTTGTTTACCTGATGGGTCTTCGAAGCTATACCGGATTAATGGGATGAACGCTTATGGCGCTCAGTCGCTTGGTAACAAACTCAAGGGTGCCAAACTGGCCGAAGCTCGGGTTGGGCTGTTGCATTAGATGTAACAACGCAAATCTTACTAAGAAGAAAGAAAGAAAGAAATGTATTTATTGCTGGATAACAACAAGATGAACGTATACATAACTTATATTATATCCAACAAAGGCACCCCCATTCAGCTAAGTGCTGCAGCACAACTGGGTGTTACTGCAGCGCTGATTTTCAATGGGGGCCCTAAGTAATGTACGGACGTGTAGTCGGTGTTTTGACTATAAATATAACAGAGCTTATAACATGTAAACAGCTAACAACAACAAGCTAACAAGCTAAGCTAAACTAGCTAAGCTAATCATAGATATCAGCATTAGTGAGGCACACGTGTGTACCAACACGTTACAAGCAATTATTTTAATCTTATATACTACTAGCGGGCCCGGCAGACGTTGTCCCGCCCTGATTATAAAAAATCCTGGACAAATTATATACCAAAACGTTCCTCGTGAATCATTTTATCCACTGGTAAAAACCGCATAAAGATCCGTTCAGTAGTTTTTGAGTTTATCGCGAACAGACAGACAGACAGACGCGGTAGGGGACTTTGTTTTATACTATGTAATGAATAATGATGATACGTATATATGTAAAAAATGTGAAATAGTTTGGACTTATAATACAGTAGAACCTCGTTAAGTTAAAAACCAAGGGTAACACAAAATATTTTAGTTTGTGGCTCGTCGTTAAAATAATCTTCTTCATCACTTTCAATAGTGTTACTAAATGATTCCAATAAGTCGTCTTTGTTTAATATCTTTCAAACGAGGCGTGAAGAAGCACTTTTGCAGGTCGGCATGATAGCGATGACTGCCATTGTATTTAACATTGACAGTCGCCGTTGTTTATGGACTGTACTGTACTTTCCATAGGACAGGAGTATTTTTGAAACAGAGTAAAAAAAAAAAAAATCCCCGCTGTGACTACTTCATCATCGCATGTAACGAAGTCTTCAAAAGTAACGCTTGAACCAGGCGTGTGCTTATTCCATTCTTCAGGCGTTTTATTGTCTTTCTCTTTAATGATTTCTTAAGATTCTGAAGCAGGTTCTAAAGCAGTTTTTAACTGCAAGGGTTGTCACATTTCGCCAAGCTTTGTCCAACATCCTCATTGCTTGAAGAACGTTGATGACAACTTATTTTCGGTAAAATGTTTTAAAATTTCTAATTATGCCCTAATCCAATGGTTGAAGTTGTGACGTTGTGTTTGGTGGGACCGGTGTGTTCGGCAGTGTTGATAACTGAGAGCTAATACTGAAATTAGTTTAAGTTATAGAGGGTGTGTATTTTAAGTAATAGAGGTTTTGGGCTCTGAGGGGAAGAGAGCAGATTTCTTTTAATTATAGAGATCTTTACTTTATCGAGGTTCTACTGTAATACTATTTTTTTGATCGCGTCTTCGCTCGCGTCAATGTAGATTTCACCTATCTCTTGGAAGCAATACATTTTTCTGGATTAAAGGTATCCCATGTCGTTTTCTGTATTCTTTACAACGTGTATACAAAATTTCAGTATGATCAATGCAGTAGTTAAGGCGGCATAGTGTAACGAACAAACAAATTCACATTAACATTTATACTATTGGTTAGGATTCTATTATTACTAATTACGTTGGAACTTAAAACACAAGTAGGTGGTAGAGCCACGTTGAAGCTATTACTGGTTTCAGCATGAATGGGTCGGCTCGTCCGGGGTAATACCACCCCCTCAAAAAAAACCGAAGGGAAAAAAAAGTGCTTGCATTTTTGGGTTTTTTTGGTTAGGGAGGGCCCGGGACCCCCCCCCCCTCCCCTCTCCCCCTTTTCCCCCCCCCCCCCCCCCCCTCCCCCCCCCCCCCCCCCCCCAAAAAAGGGGGGGGGGGCATTTGCGACTCCTTTGGGGTTGAAAGTTTTTATGGGGGGGGTGTTCATTTCCCATAGGGGCCCCCCATTTTTTTTTTCCCCTAAAAAAAAAAAAATTTTAGCAAGGATATGTATATTTAAACTGTTTATATTAATTAAATTGAACTATGATACTTCCTTATATGTCTAAGATACGCGTGTTCAGATAATATTTACAATTTAAATCCAGAAATAGAAAGTAACAATTGAAATATCTTAGTCACGGCGGTTACAGATGTTTTTTACTAACAAATTTTAGGTATATTTTGCATCATTGCGTCGAATACTTACAGAGAAACAGTAGTGAATGTAATAGCAAAGTATAAAAAACAAGACAAATGAAGTATCCTAAGATACGTTAGACAAAGCAGTTGATCTTTTCTATGTCTATATGATAAAACTGTTTAGCAGGATGTAGACTGTTTGATACGAATAAATAGTGAGCGCAGTTGCAAGTAAAAATTTGGAATCTTCCATAACGAATCTTTTTATCTGCATCCTTTTGCACAAACGATAAACGTCTTTAAAGGTCGTAAGATATATAAAAAACAACTAAAATGGAAATTTAATAAAGGTGAGGTGTATGAAATTACGGATACATATATACATAACAAGTAAAACGCAGAAATGAATCTTATTTGTGTATTACCTTAAAGATGTTATCTCTGTGCTTACGTCGTACCTATACTCCAGTCACCGCAAGCCAGTTATTAAGAAGGGGAATTTAAATAACTCCTTTAAGAAGCCGCACATTACGCCAACGGACCGGTTTATTAAATAAAACTCGACGCACTAGCATAACTGAGAGGATTGCGTTAAATGCATTCTTGATCATTGGACTGCATAAACTACGGCGATAGCATTTCGGTAAATAATTGTATAGTTTTTAATGTTTTAGGCCAGTTGTCTGCGAACTTGTCGTCCAAAAGAGCCTAGTATAAAATAGAAGTTTATTAATAAGTAAGTTCAGCTTTGTTTTGATAGAGACAGTTTTATGGAAATAATTAAGATTAAAAGGACACTCTCGAGCTTGTGTTTGCTAAGACTTTTTTTACGAGCTACTAGCCGCGCTATTGTAGCTTTCTAAAATTGTGCCTCTTTTATGTAGGCTTGCGTTACAAAAATGTTTACGTCTCTTACAAGGCAAATTAATAAATAATATTCCGTGTTTGAACTAAATATTTTGTGGAAGAGCCGCATCCAAAGACTCCGAGGAGTAGAAGAGCCGCCTTTTACCGACCACCGTTTTAGGTTGATGTTGAATTATTCATGAAACTTTCCTGTTTTTTTTTCAATTATGTATTTTGAAATACTATAATTTTTAATTGTATAGGAAACGCGTTAAAGAATTATCGGCTTAATATCTAAAAGGTTAGCACAACGATGGTGTTTCTCGGCGGATGTTCTCTGTACATTACAACGTTTGATTTTATAGGTGTATTTGTTGAACAGCGTAAATAAATAAATATATCCACACTCAGCGGTTATCGCCGGTCTTGCACTAAAAGATGAAAATTATTGCGATTTTTACTTAAAACGCAAAGTGCGAAATGCTAATTTTATTTCGCGCGCTATAAATATTTCTATAAATATCACGACCTAAGAAACTTTCTATACTGAATAAATGCGATTTATCATATTTTGACATTAAACGAAATAGTTAAGAAATATAACGACCAATCATTGCTATAGTAAAAATAGCATTTCGTAATAATCGCTGAAATCGAAGAATTGGGTTATAAAATCACATTTTTAATCAATGACATATACAATTTGAATGTATATATAGTCTTCGCCAATCTTTTTGGCCGCTCTGAGCCGTAAGTTCGGGTTTGCGTGCAACATAATCGAGAGATTAACACAAAACAGAGTTCAAATATTATAATAGGAATCTAAATTTGGCACTTATTTATACTTAAGTATTCTCGGTGTTATATACATATAATATAATACGTATTAATACCTAAATCTGTGTTCTACGCAACTGAGCAAAAAAGAGAGCGGTCAAAAAGTTTGGCGAGAATTGTCGTTCGTTTTTCATTTGTTTACAGTATTTAATTTGTTTCCGTTTTTATCTAATAGCATTATCTTAGTATTTTGTTTTCAATACATTATAATTGTAACAGATTTATCGTTATTATTTTTTAAATTTACGTTATAATAACTGCTATACCGCTATATATACACAATATTTTTGTTGTATCATGGTCTCAATTAAGCATGTATAATATTTTAAGCGCTTTGTTCGTTTATGCAAATCCTATCGCATAATTTTATTCTGTTCTAAAGTAACACATTCGCTTGCGTAACACGCACTGGTAACACGAGGCGATTTAAATGAATCCTCGGGGGTACCAACCTGGCTTCGGTTGACCTTGTCTAGGTCGACCGTCGAGTTTGGACTTATGTATAGACGACCGTGTACTATAAGTTCCTAGTTCGTTTACCACGCACTTTTGCTACCTTACAGAAAGTAATTTATATTAATAGAATTAATAGTAACAATAGGAAAATCGTGTTATACAATTTTAATAAGCTCCGTCATTTGCAAATATTGTTCCGGGCATTTCATAATGTACACATTATCCAAGGTCGTACATCGGCCTCGTATATCTGGCGGTAATCAGCTTTAAAAAAAGATAAATAACGCATTAACTCTGTCAGTGATGAGATAAAACCTCGAACAATACCGCCCCCTGGCTGCGTTTTATTTTGTTAAAGAAAAATGATAGGATACGTTTTTAAATATCGGTTCACAAACTGTTCAGTTCAGATAATGCAAATTGAAATTTACAGTATTATTTTATAGAAACTTACTCGTAAGATTTATGGCATTAGTATTTATTTATATGGAGCGTTCCACGCCGAATCCGACGGTATGAAATGAAAAAAAAAAAAAAAATTTTGCTCAATTTTGTGATATAATTTAGTGCCACTCAAAATAGCCCTCTCGGTAAATTTTGTCGAATTTTTTGTTACTCGTTCAAAGATTTTTTCTTACATTTTTTCGACGTAACTTTCTTAAAAATAGTCCATGTTTAATCTTTTTATTTTATTTTACATGACCTTTATAGAAAACAATCAAATATATTTAAAAAAAAATTATAAAGATTTTTGAATTTTAATATTTAAATCGAGTTTTAAAAAATTAATCTGCCTTTGATTTTTTTTAAACTTTTTATTTTATTTTAAACTTCCACCCATTGCTCAAATTTTAAGCCCGGTCTGGTAATGGGGTTCCTCTAATTACTATTTATTTGCGATTTTTGAAAATTTGAAATCAACCAGACATTTGTAAATCATCCGATTTGGCGTGGAATGCGCCACATATAGCAGGTAGCATTGTCGTTGCATTGCTGCGATTTGATTGCAAAGAGCATAAATCTAAAATCGCCATTTTAAAGTCGATACTTAGCTTTATTACAGCTTACGGTTTGCTCTGGCGAAATACATAATGGGGGTTAAGAAACACAGGATTACATCATACTATATCTTACTATATCTACTATGTCATACTACGTATGTCTGATTTACCAAAATCCAATACCATCATATTCTTTATCCCTTGAAATTAGTAATTTAATACTTTGCTATTAACGGCACTTGAGGGAGTAGCAACACTTGTTTATAATATTTAAAAGTTGCTTTTTGTGTCTGTTTGTTCGTGTATTCCATTGGTTCTACTATCATTTGGGAAGGTTTGAATACATGTAGTATAATCTATCTTCTTCTATATATATTAGAGGGAGCGCCGGAGGTCTCGCCTCAGCTCCCCTTCCCCTTTCCCTTACTCCCCCTCTCCCCCAAGACAGGTTGGCAACGCACTTGCGACTCCCCTGGTGTTGCAAGTCTCTGTGGACGGTGGTGATCACTTAATATCAGGTGACCCACCTGTCCGTTTGCCTCCTATAATATAAAAAAGTGATTTTTTAAACTACTATTTGTTCGATATGTGAGCAAACTCTTGTTGGAAATATGTAAAAAAATAGCTCGCAAATTTTGAGCCCTCAATATTAACTCTACATAAGTACTCCCTCAGAACGTGAGAAGATTTCACTTTATGCTATCATATCCTTCTAACTCAGGAATTACTCAGAATTGTAGAAGTTTCGTTTTTTTTTTTGTTATCTTGTTAACGGCCGAACCTAAATGTTAATGGGACATTCGTGGGAAATTTAATTTTCTACAAAGCAGTGTTTTAAACCAAAAATCGATATTTCTCAAGATTTTGAGCTTTTACTTTTTTGTAGCATATAATGTTAATGGGTTTATTGAATCAAATAAAAAACAAAAACTATGTTTTTTATATTCTTTATTGCGATTTTTTTTTATAGTTATTAATTATTCGAGTTGCAAGTACTCACTAGTACATTTAGACACATACATCGCACTTATGGGAAACCGGCGCAGGTTGTGAATTTATTATGTACTACCTGTGCATGCGACTTCGTCCGCGTGGAACTTTATGTAAAAAAATAGTAATTAATAAAGTCATCTGAATGTATTAAGTTCATTTACTTATCTACGTTTATCTCGTTCTTATCGTTCGTCGTACGTCGGTCTATCAAAAGTTGTTGTAAAATTACAATAACTTTTGATAGACCGAACCGATTTTAATGAAACAACGACTAAGTATTACTTGATATGCTTTATGATTTTCTTGGTGAGGTTTTATCGTGAATACAGTACTTTAGGAATTATGCGTGTTCATACAAACAGACAGACAGGCGGACAGACATTTCTAAAAATGATAAAAATATATTTTATTGCTCATTCCAAAACATCTGCAACAATTTTTTCCATAAAAATCTAAAAACTGCAGACAAGTTAGATTTACATACTTATTATATGTGTAGAATAAGATTAAGTTTAGATAAAAGATGCGATTTTAAATAAGTAAAATTGACAAGTTATTTCGCACTGCAATCGGAGTGTGCATACATTCTTATGAAGGTTATCGCCTTATCTAGGTGTCGGACCATTACACTACAACGACATACCGCGCCGCCGCGCGATACAAATATGATCGACCTTGACGTCTTCAAGGGCGTAGATTTTAGTTGTAATTTGTATAACAATTGTGATTATAATGCAATGCTATTGCATAATATATGAATTCCATTTTGCATAAGCGATAATTAAATTGATCGACATTATTACCTAAAAACAAGTCTAGGCAATGATAATTCATAATGGAATAACTGTTTTTTTTTAAGTGAAGCTTTTACTACATCGTCTCAAACTTTTTCGTCTGTGTGTTGCATGTCGCGTGATGGTCGGCCGCGGAGTAGGCATAAAGTGAAAGGCGCTCGTCAGAGCAGCCAGCGCCAATATGGCGGCGCCTATAGTTCGCAGCAGCTGACCGTGTAGTGTATAGACTTTTATTAGTTAAATGTCTATAGTGTGAAAAAAAGTTTCACTTTTACCGTGGTTTCATAAAACCACATATTTTTTTAATTTATACCAATCATAGTCTGAATTATTTAAGTTTCATAATTTGTAAATTGAAATTATGAACATTGGTCTCGTTTTCACATCTATTGGCAGTCGAAGCGATAATTTTATACAATTTAATACTTAATCAAACATATGATGGGCTACACAAGCTCAATACAAAATATCAATATTACATGTACACAGGCCGCTATACTAAGCCTCGCAAGCGCAATACGCCATGAGCATGTCTAATTCTTCGGTGACGCGAACCCATAAGTTTTTTCCCCTACCATTTTTTTATCGTTCAACACGGTTAACGAAGTTTTAACTTAATAATGTTCGACCATGCGTTTTATACATTAGTATAAACTAGTTTCTGCCCGCGACTTCGTCCGCGTGGAGTAGTTACTTTGGACTAACGCCAACACGCAGCGGAAGCTCTGAAAAGGAAAAAAAAAACGATTTTGAAACATTATTAATTGGTGCTCCGCTCCCACTGGTCTTAGCGTAGCCAATAGCTTTCCTCGATAAATGAGCTATCTAACACTGAAGGAATTTTTCAAATCGGACCAGTAGTTCCTGAGATTAGCGCGTTCAACCAAATTAATTAAAGATTACGACTCTTTTCTCGTACTTAACTCGAACCGTCATTCCAATTACAATATCTTAAGATAGACCGATTTTAATGAAACAAAAACTAAGTTACTCTCGAAGATATGCTTTATTGTGAATCCAGTGCTTTAGTAGTGATGCGTGTTCATATAAACAGGCAGACAGATAGACAGACAATAAATACATTAAATACTGAGCCGATTATCGCGAAATGTTCCTATTTTTAAGTGATAGGTCGAATCTACATAAACACGAATGAAGCCACTAACAAAAGCTGGCAACGAATAAATGTTTATTGGTTTGTCAATAGTCAATAGCAGCTTAAAGGAAGCATGGCTTTAACGTATAACTTACTGAGAGTAACTGTCAATGAAAGACCATGCTTACTGAAAATCTATATTTTCCGCGACTTCCTCTGCGTGTTTTTTCTATATTCAAGTGGAAAATTAGTTTACCTGTAATAGGTTTTTTTGCGGTCGTTTTTGAGGATTATCTATGAATAAATAACAAACTAACAGACAGATAATAATTGCTTTCGTGTTTATTATCGTTATAAGACGATCCAACCATCTCTGGGATCGGTCCCATGGTTCCAAGACTCCTATATGAGAAGAAGCATAATCGTCTTAGCTTTGAGAATTCGTTCTGGGCATATTCCATTGAATAAGTTTAACTTTTTAATGAAAACAAGGGAAAACAGCAATTGCGAAGCTTGCCTTCAAGTAGAAGACGTGTATCATATTGTAATGGAATGTGTCCGGAACGAATCCCAAAGAAGACAGGTATTTAAGAATACTTATAACATAGGTGTTTGTAATGAAATATTGTCACGCCCAACATCGGAAGAAGCCAAATCTATATATATATATAAGAGATTCCCACCTATATATTGACTTATCACGATATCTTTGGAACCATAAGGCGTAGCGACTTGAAATATGGTAGGAATATTCCTTTCGCCGAGTAGAGGTCAGCTAAGAACGGATTTTACGAAATTCCACCCACAAGGGGGGTTGCGGGGGGGTAATCAGGGCGGGACAACGTCAGCCGGGCCCGCTAGTTAATCTATAATATGGTGGACGTCGGTATAAGGGCAACAAAGTGAATGTAATATTGTTTTTCAATTAAGCTTTTTATTAGTACTTTTTAAGGTGTATATCTGCAAGTTGTTTTGTAATTTGTGATTGTTCGTAGTATGGTTGACGGTGGCGTGTTCTGTTTGAACAAACCCTCAATAAAAACAAAGAGAGAAAGAAAAAAAGTAATGTGATAAATGTGAATGCGAGCTTGTTTGTTACGCTTTTAGGCCTTAAAATACTAAACCGATCAACATGAAATTTTGCATACACCGTACCACGGGTACTGAAAAGAAAATAGGGTGCCTTTCAGATCGAAAAATGTACTGTTCCCGAGGGTGTCGTTGAACTGTCGTCTACAATAACGCGAGCGAATCCTCGAGTTAAAGCTAGTATAATTTAATTTGAATATAAACTTAAATGACCGTGAGAATTGTATACGAAGATATATTTACCCGAGGTAAGTGAATTTATGTACAACAATTCCCGTTGTACAATAAATTATGACGACAGTATGTCGGGTGATCCATACAATACACAGTAATTTTATTTAGGCAAAAAGAAATATACACTTTTATACCTCAAAAGTTATCAGCGCATAACATGTATTTTATTTTCAATATTCACGTTAACGTGAGTGAAGCGGCGAGCAAAAGCTAGTTAGAAAATAAAAGAATATTATAATTATGGTGTTAGGTGGACTTGTGTTTGATATTGCTAATTGTTACGGAAGGTTTAGCAATTCATTTAATGTTTCTTTTACGTGCGACACGTCCGTAATTTACCAAGGATGTCTGGTGATTTGATAAACCTATAAAATTGCATTAAAATATTACATGAATCATCATTCTGCAACTGTAATGTGAAACGGTAAATATACCAGAATCTTTAAGGAATCGAAAATTATATTATGTTATTCCAGTCTACCCGAGGGGTACAACAACCTTGGATGCTAATTCAGTCGCGTTTGTTGCCCGCCACGAACTAACGGGGCGACGAACTTTTAGTTATGTTCGCGTATGATGTATTGCTTGTCCATGGGGGAGAATTATTTTTTCAAATAAATTAAATTACTCATCGAACGTCGATACAATACTAATCGTATTATGTTGGCTGCTTTAATTACACAGAATTACATCTCAAGTTCGACACCATTTTTAGGTTATAATATCCTGGTACTTTTGAAAATTTAAAATGTATGTTTAAACTAGACCGTTACCCGTGACTTTGCGCGTGGAATATAGAAAAACACGTTTTTGTCCACTATAACGTATTGTTTTTTTGTCGATACACATAAATAAAATTGAAGTGTCTGTTTGTAGTGTGTAAAATAACGTTTTACTAAACGTGTTTGAAAGTATATACGGTACTTATAATAAAAAAAATTGGCTATGTGTCTGTTTGTTCCATGTAGTCTCCGAAATGCTTGTATCGAGGTAGTAACTTAGGTTATATTTGTTCTAAAAAAATGGGGTTCCGCACAATTACAGAGATACAAAGGCAGACGAAGTCGCGGACCGCTGCTAGTTCTAAAATATTACCTAAAAAATAATCAAATAAAAATTTAAAAAAATAGTCAATGAAGTTTTAAATAGATAAAAATATAGATTAAGAATATTTTTATATATACTGGGATCCAATCAATCTTAAATTGATACATATATCATTGTTTATGAAACATTTGTCTATGGATTACATGATAAAATGATAACAAACGGCGCCAAGATAAAGTAGCATTCGTTGCGTTTCTTATAACATACAATGTCATATATTGCATGTTCTTTACCTGAAACCTATCTTCAGGTCTTTATCTATCTCCTATCCATCATCCCATCATACCTATAATGGTCGTTTAAAAACAGTAGCAGTAAAAAGTCGTAGCGGCAAAATAGTTTTCACTTAATTACTCCGACACCCTCAGTAAAATTCTCAATAATTGACGTTACTATATTAAAAAAAGTGTGTGTATTATTATGTACACGCGTTACAAGTTACTATATAAATTTTTTTTCAAAAATTTTTCTTTCGCCTTATTCTACGTTTGTAGAAAAAACAACACTAACAATAGAAAAAAGGTAATACATTGAAAGTTTTAATACAAAGAAATACAAACAACAAATACAAAGAAACAAAATGTTGACTATAGCTAACTTCAGGGTGTCGGTTTTTCGTGACTGTGTGCGCACGCATCGTAAAAATTTACTCTCATCATTTTTCCCTAACGCGTCAAAAGAAGTATAACTTCAAAAACTTAACCATTTCAAATAACCTATAATTTTTATAAATATTACCAGTGTCAATTAACCGTGTCGTGCATGCAAACTTTCAAAATTATATGAATTGTTGTTACCCTTGTTTATTTTTTTTTTCAGGTAAGTTCCCATACGCGACAATCTAGCGCAGATGTTCATAATAAGTATCGTGTATCGGTGAGTCATTTTTGTTTATAGAAGTAATGCGGTTTCGGTAAACAGGTGAATGAATTTTTGAGAGACATGAGTCTCTATTTTTAACAGACTTCGAAAAAGGAGGAGGTTACTATGTTCGGCTGTGTTTTTTTATGTATGTTAATCGATATTTTCGTCAACTGTAAACCGATTTTAATGATTCTTTTTATTTGAATCGGTTATACTCAGAGGTGGTCCCATATAAATTTGAAGAAAATATTCAACCCCTAAGGGGATGAAATATCATTTATTTGATTTTCATCGGCTTCGTCTCTAAGTATTTTTGTTAAATTGGAACCGATTTAAATAATCTTATTATACCCAATAGATATATTTATGGACACTAAAACTGGAAAAATAAATAATGGGTACAAAAAAAAAATAAACCGACTTCGATGTGAAAGACCAATAAAGCACTAAATAGCGAAAAATAACTAAATTAATAAATTAACCAAATTAAATAAAAAATATTGATATTTATGCTACCTAATGATATATTTAAAGTCGATGCCAACCTACATTTTAAATTTGTTCCAGGTAATAAAATATGTTTACTATACAGATATACATACATCATGGGACACGAGAGTGGACCAAAACTTTGTATGTAGATGATATGAATTTAGGTTGGCATTGACTTCAAATATATTATTAGGTAGCGCGAATATCAATATTTTTTATTTAATTTAATAATTTAGTTATTTTTCGCTTTTTAGTCCTTCATTGGTTTTTCACATCGTTTACATTTATTTTTTTTGTATTTCTAATGTTTTATGTTAGCCTGGTACTTCAAGTAGAGTGGGATGATTAAAAGGGAATAGTAAAAAAAGTAAATCATTTGTGTATGATGATATAATTATACAAAGAATAAAAGAAAACTATTTTAATAATAAAAAAAATAATGAATTATCTCTACTTGATTTTCTCCATACAGGAATAATGTTTGTATTTTTTTTCGACCGTACTTGTTGTTGGCCTGATGAGGTTTTACAGCTTCATCGGACTATAATGATGCTTGTCTATATACATTGTAGTTCTCTTTTTCTCTACTACATAGGTACTCAAATTTCAGATACGTAAACGATGCAATTGTTTAAAAAAAACATATAAATGCTTCACTTTGTACCACTCGAATATCTCTACCAGAAAGTTCAAAACTACGGTTTTTATATAGCTTGTTACCATATTTTTGGGGGTATAAATGTATTTTTTTTAATTAATTTATTCTCTTTTAAAATATAGAATACTAGCCCGCTCACCGCCCGCTCCCAATCTTTATATTGATGACATTAAGATTTTCAATAGCTACAACAAAAATAAAAACATCTCGATTTTGAAACATTTTTCATCTGTGCTCCGCTCCTATTGGCCTTAGTGTGATGATATATCCTATAGCCTACAACCATTCTCGATGAATGAGCTATATAACACTGAAAGAATTATCCAAATCGGACCAGTAGTTCCTGAGATTACCCCCTACAACGCCACAACGTCACAAACTTTACCTCTTTATAATATAATTAGTATAGAAGTGTAGATAATGGACGTTACTTAGTACATCCGCGTGGTTACTTTGTAACGTAACGTAATGGACGTTATAATATTTAACGATGGATATCCGTAAAGTAACACCTTCTTCAATCAAAAATATATTATAACTGAAATTATTTTAATGTTAAAATCCTATTATTAAAACAGAATCGGTGTTATTACAAAAAAGTTAAATACGTATTGAATACTTGCTTTAAAAAGGTCTCGTGTTAAATGCACCGTGGTCGCTGAATGTTCGCCATCTTGCTCTTTTGTCTCGCTTCGGTTACGTTAGGTTAGACTTGTGAAAACGGATAACGCGAACTTGCCTCGGGCGAGCGCGGTGCATTTAATACGAAACATTTTTAAAACAAGTATTCAATACGTATTTAACTTTTTTTTAATAACACCGAATATTTTGAAAGTACATATTTAGACGTGGCGAATTTTAAGACTTTTATTGACGTCTGTAATTATAATGTGGCCTTGATACTATTTTTAATTATTATTTTATAACATAACATATTTAACCTGTGCATCTATATGTATCAGTTTCCAAAGAATATAATGTTGGGAAAACATTTGAAATTTACCATAATCTATGAAACGGAACGGTTTATATGAAATATGAACAGATAAATAATGATAAATATACAGATAAAATAACGGAGATCAACCGAGAGTTTTGTGTTTCAACTTATCACATTGTTAAATAAACAATGATAAAATAGTTCATTCATTCACATTAAGATTTATTTTATGAGATGATTTATTCGCGTTGGGGAGTTGGCAATGAAATCGAGATGCGAAAATAAAAAAGTGTGTGTGTACTTATGTACACGCGTTAGAAGTTATACTTTTTTGGGGAAAAAAAAAAAAAATATGTTAAAAAATAATATTTTCGCCTAAATAAGAAAAAAAAAAAAAAAAAAAAAAAAAAAAAAAAAAAAAAAAAAAAAAAAAAAAAAAAAAAAAAGGGGGGGAAAAAAAGAGGGGAAAAAAAAGAAAGAATTTTTTTTTTGGTTTTTTTGAAAAAGGAGGGAAGAGGAGGAAAAATAAAATACAAAAAAAAAAAAATACATCAAAATAAAAAAAAAAAAAAATTAAAAAAAAAACAACGTAGGTGGATATTAGAGAGTTGGAATTTTAAGAACATAGGAAAATTTCCGCTAAAAACATTAAATCTAGAGACGTTATTTTTGATTAAAGCTAAAAGTAAACAACGATTCGAGAAGTCTGTGTGTGAGGTTTGGTAATGGGTAATTTGTAATTAGGAATACCTTAACAACATACTTACTTACCATTCCGTGATACTACGGTTTGTTGTTAAATACTATAAATTAATTTAATCTTCGGAGTTTTAAAATTACTATGTAAATTGTATTGTTAACATATGTATGTGTCAGTGAAAATGTTATTTATACGTTTCTGTAGCTTTTTGTTTTCTATGTTTACTACTTTATGACTCGAGCGTTAAGATTACATGTTCAATAAAGATGTAAAAACTGACATGAAACTAAATAAATGTGGAAAATCGGCAAAAGAATATGGAATCTTGATAAATAATTTCAAGTGTTCCTGCTAACTCTCTTCATATACATATAAAAGATAGAAGCTGCCGTTGTGTACGCATCACGTAAAATCTATTTTATAAATGTCGTTTTTTTTTTAAGGTTTACTTCTTTGGTCATTTGGTCCTTATGTAGAAGAGATTATATCGATATCTTCAGTACTGTAATGTAATTCAGAGTTAATCCATACGTAGTACTCGATTAGATTTTTGTTTATAAATGAGCGCATTTTTTTTTTCGAACTGACTCTCTATTGGTCTGACAGGCCTTTACAACTTCACCGGACTACCCAGACGAGCGCTTAGCACTCAGCAATTTTATTTAGCAACCAGCTCGAGGAAGCACTGCACATCTCGGCTTGGGCTGTTGCCTTGGTTACGCAAGGTCGTGAATCTAACCAAACTAAACTAAGTATTCATACATATAGGAATTAGTGAGATACACATGTGTACCTCAGTAATAACAAGCGGAATAGATTATTAATAGTTGTTATATATCTAGTTGTTGTTATATATGTACCTGAATATGTTTTTCTATGATTTAATAATAATTCATTCATTCATTCACTGTCTTGTAAATAAGTTGCATAAACTGTTGCCACAAAGGGTATAAATTTCAATGAATGAGAATTATTTTACGCTGTAGGTTTGTAGGGTTCGTAGGCTACAAATAGTAGTAGCGTACCTGGTAGAGGGGACACATGCCTCACAATCGATAATGTTTATAATCTGATCCAGACGGTCCCGCTTTCCCCTGTACCCCGAGCCGGTTCAAGGTCACGTTCGCCGCCATTTTGTCCGGCCGATACGACGCGGGTTTTTACTGCGTCGTCTCCATACAACAACCCTCCGAAAGGGTGTCTCGTAAAAAGTTTAAAGGATTTATACTACGTGTAATTTCGAAGTAGCTCCTTAACTTTTTTACCTGGGTTTTGAGATAAGTTTTACTTTGGGTACCGACAGTAATATTTATGAATTGAAATCGTCTCCATATGTAAGTAAATTTATTTTTTATTTATTTAGTTTCTATAGGGAGTAGGATCATTATATTTTAGGGGTGTGCGAATAATTCGAACTTACGAATTATTCGTTCCGAATCGAATATTAATATTGATTTGAAAGTTGAATTGAAAAATTCAAAAATTTCCGGAAAAATCAAAAAAATTTAAAAAAATTAAAATTTTTTTAAGGTTTTTTTATTTTAAATTTTAAAAAAAAAATAAAAAATAAAAAATAAATTTAATTAAAAAAAAAAAAAAAAAAAAAAAAAAAAAAAAAAAAAAAATTTTAAAAAAATAAATTTTTTTTTTTTTACGGCACAAAAAAAAAATACAAAAAATTTATCTTATAGAAAAAAATACCCCAATAATTCGAAAATTATAAAAAAATTTTAAAATTATTAAAAATTTTTAAAAATTATTAAAAATATTTAAAATTATAAAAATTTTTTAAAATTATAAAAAATTTTAAAAAAATAAAAAATTAAATAATTAATTAAATATGAATAATAAATAAATTGATTGATGAGCCCCCCATTATATTTCTGAAAAATAGCAATGAAAATTATTAGGCGCAATTATATCACTAACTTTTTTTTAACAGTGCGTCAATGAACTATGAGGAAATGAATGAACAAATAGAAAATATTTCCTAAATATGTACATTTTACTTCAAGTAACAGAATGAATCATACAGTTTATTAGCTGATCATTGCTAGGTAATATATATATGTGTCAAATCAATGTATCAATAAACAAGTGGCGGTAAGAACTGAAGCCCTGGCAGTGTGTAAATCCTAGAACTGTGTCTATAATATATTACAGACGTGTCAAACGAACACTCGGCATCAAAATCTCTATACGGTCAATATTAATTTTATCGTCTCGTTCTAATAATAGGTTTACGAATATTATCTATGCGAGAAGTTACATTCTTAGTTACGAATGCTGTGAAACAATGTTTGACTTTTTGTAATATTTCTAACTCCAATTACAGTTCATATTACACATATATTATACCTTAAATATGTATATTATAATGATATTTGTAAACTGCAAAATAATGAGCTAAAAATATAATAATTGGTATAAAATCTATCTATACTATAATAAAACTGTAGCAAGGTCAAATCTGTACATTAAATATTTTTTGAAAATTTTTATCGGGGTAGACTTTGTTATCGATATAGAAGCCAAAAATAATCTTTTTACAATTTTTGTCTGTCTGTCTGTCTGTCTGTCTGTCTTTCTGTCCCTGTGAACACGCATCACTCTGAAAGTACTGAACCGATTTTGACGAAACTTGGCACAGTGATAACTAATATTACGAGATTACATCTAGGATACTTTTTATCTCATAAAACGCAAGGGATTCTCCAGGATCTGCCTGTTTGTCTGTCCCTTTGAACACGTACCACTCTGAAAGTACTGAACCAATTTTGACGAAATTTGGCACAGTGACAACTAATATTACAAGGTTACATCTAGAATACTTTTTATCTCATAAAACGCAAGGGATTCTCCAGGATAACGGACGAAAGTCAAAAATTTGTAGTTAATGAAATTTTTGACGGATTTTGGTAAATTTTCATTGTGTTATATATAGCAGACAGATTAGCTAAAAAGATAAGCTATATTTCCCCAAGCTACTTTAAAAAAAATACCAAAAAAAAAGATCGCCGGGACTCGAACCGTCGGCTCCGGCGGACCATATAATGTCCAGTACGTTATAACTGCGCTACGGCTATATGACATTTCTATGCGTAATTATTAACCTCATATGAAAAAGTATGTGTAAACGAAACTGTCACTTATATGTTGTTACATTTATTTTATTGTATAAAAAATGTTTGCTAAACAAAGGTGACAAGATTTTTCCTAAAACATAAACCTAGATAATAGTTACATTGCATTGTAGAAGATGAATCTCAACTTGAGTTCTATCAGTACGTGTGTTGTTTCGATATATGATAAAATTAGTTTTCTAAATGTTGTTGAGTCTTGAAGTAGTTGGGTTCAGGTTTGTGAATCTAAGATTAAAATAAATCAGTTGAGGTGTATGCAGTTATTTTTTTTTCTCGAACTGACCACGCTATTGACCTAGCAAGGTCTTAACAGCTTCACCGGACTACTGTTTGCAGTTACTATATTGTATTTATACTAATATTATAATGAGTGGTAAAGTTTTGTTTTCGAGCAATGATTGGTACCTACTACTGGTCCGATTTCAAAAATTCTTTCACTGTTAGAAAGGTATATTATCCCAAGTTCAGTATCTCAGTAAAAAAGGTGGTTTGTATGTCAAAAGTAAAATAAATGTGACCAAATTAAAATTTTTTAAGATTATTTGCGTTTAAAAATACAATCGAAACCGGTAATAACCGATTTGGTGCAGACGAAGTTGCAAAGGTCAGCTAGTACACAATAAAATAGTTCTATGAGAACTCGGTAATGTATTTGATAAACAATGGAATTTGCCGAATTTTTTCGTTACCGTCCTTGCGATTACACTGTGGCCGGAAGAAATTGTTAATTCTCGGTACTCTTGAAATTACGTGGACTTGGTTCCGCCACTACTAGCTACCACACGCTATCAGTCTACTGTTTGTTTGTGTTTGTTGATAAATACTAACGGCCAGGGCTCAATATATTGCTTGTTACTCAGAAACAAGTTACTCTTTAATAAAAAATAAGAAAGAAAGATATTTATTGATATAGTAATAAAAAAAATGTACGAAAACCCCTTAAACAAAAATAAAAAGTATAATTATGCCAAAGAGACCTGGCGTAAGCGATTTTACGCCTGTAAAAACAGCGCTGATTGACAGCCAGGCCTTAAATTTTCCGGCTAAAATACAAGTGTACTAATTTCACGTGCAAAAGTCGGAAACATAAAAAACTTAAAATACCGATAGCAATATATATAAATAATGAATAAAACAAAAAATCAGAAAAAAAAATTGGTTGTAAAGTCGGTTTACGAATGATAATTTTACGTGATAACGACTCGGACGCATCGGCCGATGGAGTGGAAGAGAGATAGATGCGTCACAAGCCGAACGCTTAGGCCGATCGCGCCTCTCTATCGCTTATTCTGCGCTCTCGATTGCACGCTCGGCTCAGGCGGAACGTGACAATGAGTCATGCTTTTTCGGGCGTGCAGCCGGCGTTGATCGATTTATAAAATGTTTTCACGTCAAAAAAGAAAAAAAAACAGTTAAAAGATTTCACAACCTGTGCAGGGTTTCACTACAAATGGACGACAAAAACTCGTTATACTTTTGCACCTAAAAATTTAGCTATCGCGTTATAGTATGTTCGGGCTGGTAATTTGAGGAAATAAACTGAAATACGATGCATTTCAATGGGAGTAACAATCCGAACTCGGATACGACTGGAAACTTGTTTCCCAACTGTTATATATGGTTTTGGGCATTTAGGTTACATCTATTGTTGTTTAATCTGAGGTTAACATAAAAAAACGATGTAAAAGGTTGTTGCATCATCAGACACCAGCTCTATGAGAATCACTTGCAATCTGTAACAAGGTACGATGTTTACGGTCTATCATATATAATATTATAGTGGTGGTCACTTTGCACTTCCGCCTGGAATAAATTAAGCGCTTCCACGTCTTACTGCAACATAATCGTTTGATTTTAATTGTCCGAGTGTACCTGAAAAAGTTACACCTGAAACTAGTAATAGAGAGTGAGCGAAATATTATTAACTAAAGCTAATTTTAGTTTTAACTAAAACTAATTTTAGTTTTAACTAAAACTAATTTTAGTTTTAACTAAAACTAATTTTAGTTTAGTATTTTGTTGCAGTAAGACGTGGCCAATCTGTTCCAGGCGGAAGTGCAAAGTAACGTCCACTATAATATTTAGTGATGGATTTCCGCATAGTAACCCCTCCTTCAACCAATTGTCTACCATGTTGTTAATAAGTAGTGAATAAAAATTTCCATTCATTTCGTGAGTATAGCATCAACATTTGTAGGCGACCTTGTCCTAATGTTGTTTGTGCGGACGGCCTACGTGACGCTCTCCACGCGCTTTTCTATCCCAACACACGAGACGCGACGGCCTTTTTAAAGTATTATTTATTTTTTTGGATCAATCAGCTGATGGGACTCGTAATGCCCCAATAGTGTGTATTTACCGAATTCCTCGTATAGCTGCTATATTCCTTTATATTTAAGTGCGAATCTATTATGATAAAACCATTTTGTGCTTGATCATCACTACAAATTATAAAATAAAGTCCTCTGCCACGTCTGTCTGTCTGTTCGTGATAAACTCAAAAACTACTGAACGGATTTACTTGCGGTTTTTACCAGTAGATAAAGTGATTCACGAGGAAGGTCTGAGTATATAATTTGTCAAGGTTTGTTCAGAGCGGGACAACGTCCACCAGGGCCAGCTAGTATTATATTACTAGTATTATAAAAGAAAAAACTCAATAGATTAGGTATAACGTAACACTGGTTCTCCTTTTACTTTTATGTTTAAATTTGTTTGTAAATTCACTGAACAAAAAGTATGTTCAAACTTAACACATTCACAGTAAGATTATGAATACTTATTACGTCCTGTCACAAAAACATAACATTTAAATAAGCTGTTTAAAGTTTACACCGCGTAAAAATTTTGCATAACAATGGATTTATGTAAAACGTATGGGCCTGGGAAATGACAATATATTTTCAGTCTAGAGAAGAGTTAGTTGACTGCTATTTTTATCTATGTTAATATCAAAATGTTACTTTAACTCCTGGATTTTCCAAAACCATAAAGCTTTAAGCTGCATAGAAACGAACGTAGACCTTATAGTCAACAGACTGTTGTCAGCATAAGCTTAAAAAATAACCTGATTTATTACAAAGCTTTGAAAAATTTGTGTATTGTAAAGCTATGATTATTATGTATAATGTATTTTGAAATAATGTTCTCAAATTATATGAACTTTTTTTATTAAACCATGAAAATTCCAATTTACGATGTGGTGAAATAAAAACATAATCCAGCATTTCGATATTTGGGTCTTAAAAAATCAGCCGAGGGTTCAATTCGAATTTTCGTCGTGGAAATTATTTTTAGATAATGTTGCGCTATTGTCGATTTGGATAGGCAATATATAAAATTTCGACAGATGTGATATCACAACCTAAGCATTCATAAGAGCTATAATTGGCTCGCAGTTATAAATGACACCTTCTAAATAGTGTTTCAAGAGATGCACTACTTATAGAGACTACAAAATTGTTTAGTCTACCATTCGGAAATCTGTGTCATGACCGGAGCGGAGAACGAAGTTTAAATATTTTAGTGTTTTGAATGCAATAAGGATGTCATGGAATGCAGACTATGACTTGCTTTAAATTCTGCAACTGTCTATTATTTTAGACTTGCTGCTGCCCGCGACTTCGTCCTTATAGTTTAGTTACCTTGGGCTAACACGCAGCGGAAGCTCTGAAAGGGAAAAATCCTCGATTTTGAAACATTTTTCATTGTTGCTCCGTTCCTATTGGTCTTAGCGTGATGACATATAGCCTATAGGTTTCCTCGATAAATAAGCGATACAATACTGACCTAATCTAATCAAATCAGTCCAGTCGCTCCTGAGATTAGCGCGTTCAACCATACTAACAAACCCTCTAACTTTATAATATTAGTATAGATTACTAATTAATTAATTCGTACTCCGTCATACAAATTACAGTAACTTTTGATAGAGTGGACCGATTTCAATGAAATAAAGACTAAGTTACACACGAAGATATGCTTTACGGTTTTCTTACGTTTTGTTGTGAACGTAGTACTTTAGCAGTGATGCATGTGACAAACAGACAGACAGACAGACAGTATTTTATTATTTATTTCTAGACACCTGCAACAATTTTTTTGTACAAAAATCGAAAAAGTACTTACACGTTAAATTTACATTCTTATTATATGTATAGATAGATGACCACCACAAAACAAGTGAATTATTACTTTTGGGAATTCGTAAACAAACGGAATGCTAATTTTTGCTTTGTCTTTATTTAGAGGGGATTTTCCGTTTAGTACGAGGTCATATTGTTTACGGAAGCTGCTGCTTCTGTTGGTCTGTACCGCTCAAATGCATAAGACGGGATGACCTCCGAAATCTGCATCCGTCGCATCTGTTAGTGTTCTGCTTACCTTACTCGGTGTCTAATAAGCATTCGAGTGTTTTAAGAATTTCTGCTTTTTCGTTTATTCCAGCCTGTAGCGCTAACTAGAGCGGCAGTTCGTCTTTTATATTTAATTGGATCGAGTTAAAATTAGAAAATATATTTGCTAACGTGGACTTGGGTCGCATATCGGTTAGTGTCCAACCTAAATATATATATGTTCTTAGCTCTGTATGATAAATCAATTCAAAAGTGATAAGTTTTAAAAGAATAATGACCTAAATTAAGTTTTATATCTGATTTTGGCTGAGATTATAAAATTGATGATATATTTTTAAGATCCATTACGATGAACATCTCAGTTGGTTAAATATTCTTGTCAATTAGAGCCTGTCCAGATGAGGCGATTTACGCGCAAGTCGACTCGCGCGATTCAAAATATATTGCGTCCAGATACCGCGTTTTACGCGCGTTTCTACCCTAAACGTCGCATACGTCGTACGGATAGACGACTGACAACTATGTCGACTCGCCACTGACTCGCGCGTTGTACTGGACGCATCAATGGGGCCCGAATATCTCGAAGCGCTCGGCGCTCGCGCGTACAACGCGTGAGTCGAGTCTCGCTCATTGCACGCGTTTTACGCGCGAGTTAGGAAACGCGCCGCACCATACGGGACGGGATATATGTAGCTCTAGTTGCTCGGGTACGCGCGAGTGTCTACGCGCGAGTCGACTCGCACGTAAAACGCCTCATCTGGACAGGCTCTTACTGTTTCCCATATTGTTGAAAATGATAAGGAAGATTGCACTTCATAAGAAGTGGTCACAGTTTTATTTATATTGTGATGTATGCTTTGATCTAATCCAGTGATATTCAGAACTAAGACAGTTTACGCTTGCAAATAATATGTAATATACAATAATAAATTAAACTGAAGTCGTGTATCTAATATGTAATTGTTATAAAATGTGAAAAAAAATACCTCTTTGTTTGAACACATGCCCATCTATCGGGGTTAAACGTATTCTATAAAAGTTTCGCATAAAAGTTGATTATATCGTGAAATCTATACCTCTATACTAATATTATAAAACTGGACAGTTTGTTTGCATGAACGCGCTAATCTCAGGAACTTATGGTCCGATTTGAAAAATTCTTTCAGTGTTAGATAGCTTATTTATCGACGGAGCCTATATCACGCTAAGACCAATAGGAGCGGAGCAATAAGGAAGATTGTTTTAAGATCGGGTTTTTTTTCCTTTTGAGAGCTTACGCTGCGTATTAGCGTTAGCCCAGTCATTATTCCACGCGGACGAAATCGCGGACAGAAGCTAGTTACTAGTTACTAAAAACATGATTCACGTGTTTACATACATATATCTCTTGCAATATGTAAGTGTGCTCAATATCATGTATAGTTTAATTGGAGAATAGCTAATTAGTAATTCTCGATAGACAAACCGACTGACTGGTCGTTTGTATTGTGCAAATGTTTCTTTGTTCATACTTGTAAAATAGGTTAGAACTTATTAACGACTTAATTGTTTTGTGATACCGGTACGTATCAGTATTACTGCTGAATCGAGAAGTGAAATCCGGTGAGAAAATCAGGACGTAAAAGAATCCATCGTATTAGTAATTATTAATATTTTTTTTTAAGTTTCTGATGACGTATGAATACTTGTTACTCTTTGACGTAAAATTTACTGAACGGATTTTGTTGAAACAGTAATATATTTAGTCTATTAATCATAATAACATATTATAAGCCATAATGTATATATATTTTGTGACAAAATTTTTTTTAACAAAAAGTGTCTTTACAAGACTTTATGATATTTAGATCGACTAGTTACACCTCTGCAGATATTTGTCATATTGTATTTCTGTATCGGCTGTTAAAATATTGACTTTTATTATTAATATTCCATTGGTCAAGATTGCTGAATGAATAACTATAAACATGGCGGCATCGATGTTGACGTCATAGTTTTAACAGGGCACCGTTTATGTTGTCCCTGTACTCTCAATATATATTAAATGATAAAATCGTTTCGGCTTTCAAGTATATCCGACCAGTCGTTTGAAGTAGACATTTAAATTTATTGATTTTCTCGGCCTATATTCTAGTAGACGCCTGGAGGCGTGGGCTAGATTTACTGGCGCCGTTCGATTTCAACTATACAGTCAATTACGGTGCGTATAATAACTAAGGCTTTTCAGACCCTATTTTTATAACAAAAGTTGAAGTTAAGTATAAGTAAAGTTTTATGAATATCAAGGAAAACAATTTAGTTAAGTATGGGAAATGAAGAAGCTGAGACCATAAAACTTTCTTTTTAATATTATTACTTGGACAAGTATCTATTATTATAAGTAACTTTAGGTAAGTAAGTTTGAATATGGTTAAATAATATAGTAATAGTATAGTTAATTTTATTTAAGTAAACATAAACTTAAAAAGGAAATGCAGTTATCATGTCAAAATTATCTTACATATCCAAGAGTTCTTTATTATCTTTTGGTGATTGTAGTGTCTATTACAGAAGAATACTTTAACAAAAAATAAAACCGAGATCAAGAGAATCTACTCTAAGAAAATGTACCGGAACGTCCTTGCCTTTAATCGGGTACATACCTAGTCTTGGATTGTAAACCTTCCAGTATTTTAATTCATTATACATTTTCTATACGATTTAGGGGAGTACCCTGGGTGTCTCTTCGAAATCCAAGATCTACTATTAATAAAACGAAAATCCCCATTTGAAAATATAAGGGATATTTTAATAACAAAACAATTCGATTTATACATGATTAAGTTTTGATGTAACAAACATTTAAAAAATATAAACTCTTCAAAAGTAGTTTTATTATAGTCAAAAAGAAGGTTTTATCTAAATTATGAGTACTGGATTTTATAGACTCAATGTGATGTAACCCAAAAATTTTGTGTGTGTTATATATTATTACTCTTTTCCATTGCAAATTTGTCAGCATTAGCTTTTGTCAGCATAGTGATGTTGATATGACTATATTGTTTTATTATATAACATGTCAGATGTTCTTGGTGGAGGTCAGTTTCATTTATGCATAAACAATTGTTCTCACCTCGGGAATATGTTATCGAATATTTTATTTTTGTAACGGCAACAGATGTTTGTGTATTTTAAAAATACGTGTCGCTTATATTTTTATACTTGTGTAGCTATGTGCAAAACAATATTTTAGCGCCGCGCCGCGCCGCGCCGCTTCGTCGCGGGCGATTCTCCGTGGGCGGCCAATTGTGTCACCGCCCACTTACGTGTTCGACGAAAACGCGCCAACAGTTGAGTTCATCCCGGCGAATCACGTCCAGTGGCTTATTTTCTCTGAAAGCGTTTCCATCAAATAATAACGACATTGAATAGAGCGGAGATCGTAATAAGATTTTTAGATAATAGAACGTCAAAAAAAAAATGCCGAGAATATGAATTTTTGCTTACTAATGTGTTGGATATTATCTTGCTTTTATATTTGATGATAGAGTTGAGGCAATTTTGATAGCCGATGTGATGAATTCATCTTTCAAATAAACAAAAGCACATTTTAGTTTCAATTATGGTTCGTAATGGATATTGAATAATTTCTGCTATAACTTTACTCTTGCGAAATATATTAATTTTAAATATTTTAAAATAAATCTATAGGAAACATCAAAGCATATATGGTCTTATTTAAAACTGCACAACAGAACTTTGCGTCGCATCTCAGGATAACGATAAACTAGATTTGAGTACACATGTGGTCGCCCAAGGCATCAGAGAGACAGGAACTAATGAAGCAGTATTGAGATACAACTGGATTCAGAAACTAGAATAGTTGCTTGATTAAGGGAAAAAATAAAGCCCTAATAGGTTTTACTTTCTATCTATATATAGAATGAAAATACAGTTCCTTTGTTGCTCCAATCATGATAAATCTATTAAACGTATCGGCATAGGTCTATGAACCAATCCATGCGGATTTTTTTCTAGATGGTTCTAGACTACTTCTTTTTTAGATACGTTTGACCCTGTGTCGTTTTGTAATGACAAAGAAGAGGGCGGGAATTAGTTGGGTAAAAAAAAGCATAGATTGACAATTACCAAAATTGAGAAAGAGGTATCTAAAAATTTTGTTTAAAATAATCCACCGTTGTAGCTAGATGCTATTTAGCTCGAGGGATTTTTTTTTTTTATAATTAAATCAATGAATACTTTTTGTAATTATAAAATAATAAATATAAGCACAAAACTAAACCAAAGTTTATTAAAAGGATACTTGCTGAAAACTACTGAAAAATTTATTATGGAATTTAACAATATATTATTGGGAACTTTACTTTCACACACATACGTATACACAGGTACACATATAGTGGAAGGGTGTTATTTTTTTCTCTTATTTTCGAACTGCGTTAGTTTAGATTATAGCCTAGTTGTCAGACACGGAATACATGTTTGAACTCGTGAGGCTAACATGCCGGTACACATGTGTGTCTCACTAATTCTTATATGTTGAATAGCTAACTTAGTTTAGACAGATACGCGTTGTTGCATCCAAGGCAACAGTCCAAGGCGAGGTTCGGCCACTTGGGCCTCCCTTGAGGTTGTTGCCAAGCGGCGAAATGCCTTAAGCGCTCGCCTTGGTAGTCCGGTAAAGCTGTGAAGGCCCGTCAGGCCAAAAGCGTAGTCAGTTCGAATTTTTTTTTATTGCAAACATATTTTATAGAAGCATTATTAGTAAATGACAGTAGAATTTTTTAACGGCTCTACACGTGTGATAGTATTACTGGCGTATATTTTTCCTGCAGTCCACGCCAAACCTTTTGGCCTTTCTGAAGATAGCTGCGCAGAACAAAAGACTGTATCTGTACTAAATGTAAATGGCATTTTAATTGAGACTTAATTTTAAATCTTCTCTCAATTAATTCAACCTTCCCAGCTATATGACGTTTTTTTAAGAACTACACAAAGATTTATTTTCGGTTTGAGTACAACGATGTCGAAAAGTTTCCCGTAGATCATATTAAATACTCTTTCTAACGGGAATGTTATTAAGTGACATTTCCGTCGACACTATTATATGTTTTATTCATACTGCAAGGCAGGAACTATTAGGACATCAGAATTATATCATTGAACTGGTAACCGGCCAGGTATATATTCATAAATATACAAATTACTTAATTATTCTCATCATGTTCATCTAAATTTGCAAGTATTATATTACATAGAACCGCACCGGTGGTAAATGATGAATAAGTCAGAGAAAATATAGACGATCTATGTATATATCAATGGGGATTCCCGTGCGTGCGATGGGGATGCCCTGTACTTCAATTGTAACTATATGTCCCAACAGCTTGTTACCTGTGAGGTGTTCCCAGTTACGTTGAAATTCGCTATAAAAAGCTGCAAATATAAAATGCATCTTGCATGAAATATAAAATGCATAAAAAGAATATTAAGTGTTAACATAAATCATAAAACTATTGACATAATTAATTTACAATCCATTAAATTTAAAGCTGATACCTATTCAACAAACATTCCATTCCATATTATGTAAGTTTATACAGCACATATACATTATTGACATGTTTTGTGTGTAAAAAGATAGACAATCTCTCATAGAATAACAATACATTACATTAGCAAAATGCTGATTTTTACATGTTTTCAGTAAAACTAAAATATCTCAAAAATTGGGATGTGTCGATGTACCTATTTTGAGTATATAAAGATATTTTTGTTTTTTTTTTTGGCGGGATCTTTGCCTGTCACATAGTGGCTTTTATATTTTATTCATAATCTTGTGTTATTTGGCTCTATATTTTGTAATATTAGTGGCATTTTACGTATTATAGTTCAGTTATTGGGAACAAGTAAAGTGGATCAGAACTAATTCTACGGAGCATGAATTCTGAGATGCCACAAAAACTCCACGGAAAGTTCTAACAACCGAGCCACCATCTTGTTAAAACATTGAAATGACCACAAGAAACTTGTAATATTATTTACCTACTCGACAATAGCAGTAACTTAGTATAAAAGTTTGGTTGCTAAAAATGAATTTAAAAAGGAATAAGATATTTTTCCCTGCATAATAATTTGTCTATATTCTTGGATTTTAAATTATGAATAGTCGTTAAACCGGCAAAAAAGAACTCATATCGCTGTAACCTTACTGTACTACGTGCATTTTCAATAGAGTTTTTATCATTCACCGCGTAACTGCAATTGGAATTCTAAGCATTTTGTTATCGCAAAACTAAGTCGTTTTTAAATGCTGTTTCTATGGTGATGTTTTATAACTTGTACGTGCATTTCATTTTATATATTGTCTAAAATACTTCTGCTGCTAAGAAATCATTTGTAAATTGTGTAAAAAGACAATTTCTGAAGTTATTAGACATGAGGTCATGAATGTCGTTATTTCAGTTATAAATTAAACTTTGTTGTAAATCTATCTATAGTCTCTTAAATTCGAAGAATATGTGATTTTACCGTAGTTAACTAAGAAAACTGCAAAAAAATTGAAAAATAAAAGGAAGATGCAAATAATAATATATCAAGGTAATAAATAGTCCTTGATTAATCTTCGTTTGAACGTACCAGGCCGAAGAAGGTGACGATAAGCAGAACAGGTCAAGTAAACAATTGTTTGTACTTCTTGTAGTTCGAGAAATTGATTGAAACTCTTATGTTGAATGAGTATAGATTTCAAGCACTATTATTTTATTTTATGTGTGGAAACGTGCGACTGTGTACATTTCACGTAAGGAATAAATTTGTTTTAAACTCTATTTATCTGATCATATTATCTATTAGATCTATCTATTAGATTAGATAGATATAGATCTATTACTAAGTTCTTTATGTTAGACTAAACTTTTAGCTGCAAACATTTGATATTTTTAACGCCATTTAGATCTTCAATCTAGGAGTTTTATACAACAGTCCTAATAGAGTTTAAGTTTTATTCTAACACTAGCCGATATCCGCTATTAATGACGCATTATATTATGTTAATTCATTTTATGTGCAAAGGAAACAACATAATATAAGCACCTCATTGCGTGCTCCACTTTTCCACGGCAAGAAAGTAGACATCGCTGAAAACCTAGTGCTTATAAAAATTGTAATTTCTTTAAACTTTAATAAATTTAAAAGTAGAAAAAATATCGAAATGTATCCAGTATTTTTTTAAGTGATGCGCGCACAACGTCAGCCCTCTATCATTTTATTTGTGTTGTTCAATAGATTTCAAGAAGTACAACTTCCTATGGGCTTGTGATTCTGATCCCCAGCATTGTTGTGTGACAAAAGTGGTGGGGGTAAACACTGTGGCATGTAGAACGGGAGCAATGTCTCGCTTGCCTTCGGATATTGGAGTACAATGAGACGTGCTCTTCTCGCACTCTTTCTCTCTCGTTGTCCTTGCTTAGGTGTACCTACTGCATTCAGGCGGCATGGCAATCACTGTCTGCTATCTGTCTACTGTCACTGTATACACAATCTATGCTATTCAAAAGTAATTGATGAATAATTAAAATGTTCCTCTGTAAACCAAAAGTTTCACTTCTATCGTGTGTCTTTAAGACGCACTATGTTTTTTTTTAATTTAAATAAATATAAGCGTAGTGTACCATTGCTTTTAGAGGCTTAATACATTTATTGGTTTGACAAATTTTAATGTTCTGTGGACATTATTTAGCGCGGATAAAACGAATACCGTGTTATTACAAAAAGGTTAAATACGTATGTATACGTATGTAAACGTATGTATACGTTGTTCTAGAGCAAAAACCAAAAGCAATCTTTTTAAAAGAAATTTGGGCCCATTGAATAAGAGACTTTGCAGTCGTGATGTGCGTTATTGTCGCGTTGAAGAATAGCACGATACGCTTGTCTTTTCACGCTTCCTCCCAAGCCATCACGTGCTCGTTTACCGTGGGATGTGGCGAAAAAGTTCCTGTTCACTGTACTGACAGTGTTCGCCGCTCTGGGATAAATAAATTCATATTGTTTAAACTAATGGCGGGCAGTGAAATTTTCTTTCAAAATATTAAACTTTAATGTATAATGCATATTATTACTGAAAAAAAAATCATAATTTGAAGAAGTCATCACAATTTTCATTTGTTTATTTAAAGGTTTATTAATAATATGTTAATAAATAAATAATTTCGAATTATCGATTACTTATTAAACTGTAAATATTAAACAAATCCTGAAAATTTCATTGAAATATCTTTTACGGTTTCTCTGTAATCTATTTTTTAATTAAAAGTCTCCAAAATTTTCATCTACAAAAAAAATGTTATAAAAATGAAAATTAAAAAAATTCGTTTTAGGGTATCATTATTGATAGTGACTACTTTATAATGTAGTATATTAATTTCAATTCCATGAGCAAGTGGGAAAAGGGGGGTCCACTTGACGTGATCTTACTCAGATACAAGTTGTACAATAAAACAACTCATGTAACCAAACGCAACTCAATACTCGTAACACAATAATGTACAATAATTAATACATTTATTACCTTCAAGCGCGGAAATTACACAACACAAAGATTACCACAAAATGTTCTAAATATAATGTAATAAAATAACAAACAATGAAATTATTTCGTCGATACATACTTTTTCGATATAACTCTTGAGTATTATTCAAAGCGAAGTTGAACTTTTAAATCAAACTAGAAACAGAACGTCATCGCGTCGGTGACTTTACCGACTCGATAAATGTAATACTTGGTACAAAACAATGCTGAATGCATTTAATTTTAAAACGTTTTGTTTAACGAACTCTAAACGTTTTTAAACTTATCCGTCTTTCCGATAGAAAATGCTGGAGAGTATTCGTTGCTATGACTTTTGCATCTCGTTTGATTTTAGAGTAAACCAGCTGTGCTCTCGACTCCGTGCACTAACGCCCCCATTCATCTTAGCTTTAATAATCTGTTTTATGTATGTTATTGTAAGTTAAGTTAAGGTTACTTTGGAGTAGTCAGGTGAAGCTGTTAAGGGCTTGCGAGGCCAACGGCGTAGTTAGTTCGCGAAAAAAAAGTTATTTTGGAGCTAAAACTCCCTAGATCTATTTAAAAAAAAGTTTAAGTTTCCTTTATTGGTTTCATTCACCAAAACTGCCATTCGTTCTGGCTTTAATAATCTGTTTTATTTATGTTACTCAGCCTGATTACTTTGGGGCTGATATAGCAATAACATCCCCTAAGTAAATTTAAACATCAAGTCATTTCTTTAATTTTCAGCGTTTTCCAGGCGATAAATACTAATTAACTATAGGTCCAAAGACATTTCAATAGTTTGTGTTAGTATTCTCATTTTATTAAATTTAATATGTCTGTATCCATATCCATATTTCGCAGATTTTCTCTGTTCGATTCTTCTTTTGGTCAGCAAATATATAATTGTCATTGTATAATGTTTCTCAGGATACAGATATAAAAAATGGAACGAGAGCAAAAAAGTTATCGAATCAGCGTCCTTCGTTGCGATGATAGACAATTTGTATTTTTTGTGCACAGATTATACACTTGAAAATGACAATCGAAGGAGATACGGTGTGTCGTTCGTATTTTTTTTTTTGGGGTTTCCGTCCAAAGTTCACGGTTGGTATTATCTTCGTCTGTAATTCAATTATAATTAGTGTTTCTTGTAAGTTTGGCATTGACACTATTCCACACAATCGATCATTAGATTGTCCTTTCAGTAAACTTTTTTGCCTATTAATCGCTTACATATCTTCTGTTGATTTATTGCTTAGAGATTATACAAGATTTTAACCCCTCGACTGCATTTCTAAGACTCAGATTTCAAAATGGCGGATCATGTTTTTAAATGTCTATTTATAAAAATTATAATTTTACTATAATTTATTTTCAAATTTTGTAATAAGAACGGTTTTTTTTTTTAATTTGTTCTGCCAAAAGTGTATTAATCAGTGCGACGTTCGTTTATATCCTTAGGTGTCTCGACAGTCCAAGGCTTAAGTCAATTTTTTTGAGTTATGCATTACTGTAAAAAATGTACTTTTCTCGATGAGGTTTGGTAATGTTACGTTGTAAGATAACTAAGCAGGTAGGTTAGTAAGATAAGGTTATTATAATTAATTTTGAATAAATTTTAAGAGCTAAGTGTATATATTGCATTGCTTATATTCATTACTATGTACACACTATTTTCATTGTTACAACTATCATAAAATATTGGTAGACCTAATTTACTTGTTTTAGATTGAATATAAGTTTTATTGCATACTTACGTGTTTACTTTGTATTTATAGAACAGAAGTACATTAAATTAATTAAAATATGCATTACTCACACTACTGCTTCAATTTTACACAACATATACACACATGTAAATAAAAAAGACATTTTGACATCCGTCAATAACGAACTTCAAAAAAGGTTGTGAAGGAGGTTGCTATGCTCGACTGCATGTATTTTTTAATCGACTTCGAAAAAGGAGGAGGTTACTACGTTCGGTTCTATGTATTTTTTTTATGTACGATATCTCCGCAAAATATGAACCGATTTTAATGATTCTTTTTTTATTTGAATTAGTTATATTCAGCGGTGGTCCCATATAAATTTGAAGAAAATATTCAACCCCTAAGGGTGTGAAATATCGTTTAATTACTTTAATGTACTTCTAATGCATTTTATATAAAATAAATAGCTTTCTACACTTCTCCTCCATATAAACTTTAACTATGCCAAATTTCACGTTCATCCATTCACGCAATTCTTTTAAAAAGGGATACTAACTTTTGGCTTCACGTATTAATATATACTAGTGGGCGCCCAGTGGTCGACATGCGACCATAGTTCATTGAATTTTTAAAGTTTGAACTTTATTAGGGTTCTTTTATCAATGGCATCGACTTCAAATATATAATTAGGTAGTTCAAATATCAATATTTTTTATTTAATTCGGTTAATTTAATAATTAAGTTATTTTTCGCTTTTTAGTGCCTTATTAGTTTTTCACATCGAAGGCGGTTTATTTTTTTTGTAAAAAAATTTATTTCCCCATTTTTAGTGTTCATAAATATATCTGATTTGTAATGGGTATAATAAATCGGTTCCAATTTCACGAAAATACGTAGATACGAAGTGGGTGAAAATCAAATAAACGATATTTCACACCCTTAGAGGTTGAATATTTTCTTCAAATTTATATGGGACCACCGCTGAATATAACTAATTCAAATTAAAGAAAATCATTAAAATCGGTTAATAATTTGCGGAGATATCGATTAACATACATAAAACATACATACAACCGAACGTAGTAACCTCCTCCTTTTTCGAAGTCGGTTAAAAAGTACATACAGTCGAGCCTAGCAACCTCCTTCGCAACCTTTTTTGAAGTTCGTTATTGACGGATGTCAAAATGTCTTTTTTATTTACATGTGTGTATATGTTGTGTAAAATTGAAGCAGTAGTGTGAGTAATGCATATTTTAATTAATTTAATGTACTTCTAATACATTTTATATAAAATAAATAGCTTTCTGCACTTCTCCATATAAACTTTAACTATGCCAAATTTCACGTTCATCCATTCACGCAATTCTTTCAAAAAGGGATACAAAGTCTTGGCTTCACGTATTAATATATATGATAATATCTTGAAATTCCATCCATGTCATTTTGATGGTTGGAGGTCGTCTACTTTGCGGTTTTCGGGTGCGTTTTTTCCACATATGTTGGTTCTCAAGCTCTGAGAAGTTGCCACCGCATATTTCGCGTCAGAATTTGAAAATGCATAGAGAGCCACAGTTTTCGCGGGGTGGTAGGGTGTCTGTACCCGACTGGATCGCGACCACCGTACACCAGGTGGAACACCCGCCATAGTGGCACGTTTGGGCGTGTCGCGTTCCGAGATCAGCCGGTGTATATCCAGCAACCGGGGGGGGGACTGTCCCTGACTGGGTCGCGTTCAGGCCGGCATGACAGCGGCGACCGGCGATGGATAGTATGCCTTTCGGTGGTCGCCATTGTTTTTGGATTGTACTGTGCTTACCATCAGGCACAGTACAGTCACTTTGCCGAGCTACAATAAAAAAAAAAAAAAAAAAAAAAAAAAAAAAAGTTTTACGGTAACTCCTATCTGGGCACGAACTAAAAAATTCGCTACATCTTATTTTTGCCGTACCGTGAAGCTGTGGAACAATCGCCCGGCTAGTGTGTTCCCTCCTTCCTATAACGTGGGGTCCTTCAAGCGTAACGTGAAGAGACATTTACGCAGGCCGGCATGACAACGACGACCGACGGAGAAGGGCGTATCTCTCGGTGGTCGCCTTTGTTTTTGAATTGTACTGTGATTACCATCAGGCACATTGCAGTCTCTTTGCCGTGCTACAATAAAAAAAAAGAGTATGCCCATTGATTGCTCATTTTTCACTATTTTTTTTGCCCACCCTAAAAAAAAGTTGAGTTGAAATTATTTGTAGTTTTTTTAATGTAACCGTTTATCAAAATAGAAAAGATTAACGACAGTAATTTCTTATTTATGGCAGATCCTCGTATTTATAAGTAACATAAAAGTTGCTACAAAACATATGCCCATAAAACTTTTACGAATATATTAAAAACAATATTTTTATGAAGAACTAATTTTGAATATATAATCTGTAAACGTACGAACTATTAAAAAAAGAAGCATTTCTTTGTTGTTTATGACATAGTTTTATTTTTTTTTAATGTAAGAGATTCCACGATCTTTTTACAATTTTGTGTGTATAAAATACTGCATTTCTTAAATTTTTGTAACGTTCATCTGGTGTTTTGTTGAGCTGCACGGCGTATTTATTTTTGGCAACAGTCCCAAAATATTGAGGGAACTGCACAGTATATAGCATTTACATCTGTATTTTATTTTCATGATTCGGCTGTTTCTGGCTCTTTGTTTTAGTATTAAGTTGCAATACCTACAGCGTTGTTATCATAAAAAACATTTTTTATTGTTGATAATAAATCTCTTACTATACTTTCTCTTCCGACGTCGATTCCATCAGTTGTTCGAGAAGAAACAGCGATTTTCATACGCTTAATTACGTCCGAAATTGCACTTCAAGATTTTTATCAATAAGTAGCAAGTAGAATTAACATGGAATTTATTCCGTAACTTGTGCCAAAACATCTCCCTTCATGCCAAAATTTCAAACTTATAGGTCTTCGGAAAAGTATCTTATAGATGTTAATAATCGTCCAATCTACTCATTGCACAAAGAGCCATGTCTATTAATTAGGTTAATCTAGAAACACAATGTAAGGGTAATATTTACAACAATGTAAGGGTATTGCTATTTTACTATTTCACGATAATTATAACTTCATCCCTGAAATCGTTTCCGATAAAAATACGTGTATGAGACACTGGCATACACATAAATGAACGATGAATAGGTATAAAAGTGATCCTATAAGGCAGGAGTGGCACGGTTGATCTGTAATGCGCCCACTGCAAGATTTCCAAAATATTAATTTAGAAATACCATTTTTTTAACTCTTCTACACACCTAAAAAAAACAAAGTAGCGCCCCACCGCGCTGTAAAAATTTTTCACTGCGCACTTGCTCTCAAAAAGGTTGGCCACTGCTGCTATAAGGACTTAATTTTTTCTTTATGAAGTACAAAACCCTATTGAATGGTCAATCGATGAAGACATACAACCCGTAATGTCATATATTTTAGGGCTAGATTTTTATTTTAGAAATAAAAAGGTTCAAAATAGGATAATTCAAAACTTTAAATTCTTTGAAAAATATGTCACACTACGCTTGATTCCCCTATGATAGTTTCTAGAAGTGAAATATGAATTCTAGACAATAAACAGGACATAGAAGAAACAACTTGTAATTATATTAACGAACAAGGTGTTGGTCAGATCAATTAACTTCTGGTTAGCTCATGGTGGAAACATAAGTAATTGTATCAAAAAGAATAATTTTTTTGCAAGTGTATCACTATTTGTTTGCCCTATACTCTGTATACGTAACCTCGCATAGAATACGTACTGCATTTTAAATTGCTATATTAAAAAAATACTTCGAGACCAAGCCATAAGGCCCTTCCGCGTCTTGTACCTTCAAATATCAAGAAGGTTGTGTGGTTGACATGTATTTCCTATGATTATAACTGGCAAATACGTTTATCTGTCTCGTTAATGTTATGAATCACTCTTCAATAATCTGTTCCCAGTCTGATTACTTGAATAATTACTGTTGCCAATAGCAAAAGTTTTAAGTAACTGGATCTACATTATTTTTGACAATATTTTATTCAATAACACTTGTTTTATACATTACCGAAATGTTGGGTAATATTTCAAACAGTTTCTAACTCTTAGCCTTGATTGGTGAACATGTAACGACTTTCGTAAAAAATACCACTTGGAAACCCGAGGTACGTAATTTATCGTGTGTTGTTTTGTGTGAATATTATTGGCGTAACCTTAGTGTATAGTGTTTTTTTTTGCAAAGTACGCACGCGTTCGCTGAATCGCTGACATTGCACAATTACGGCGAGCCTCTACTATCGTAGCGATGCGGGTTGGAGACGCGGTTCAGACGCCGCCGGCATGGCAGCCCCTCCTCGCCCCCTGCTAAAACTTACAGGCGCGGCGCCCCCCGCACGCGCCACACCCGCTGTCAGTTGCTTCGCAGCTGCCGTTTGCGATTGTCGCATGTTCGATGCGACACCGCTGCTCCTCCATCATAATATGGATATACAGCACATCCGCGCTCTTATCAACATCCAATTCGCTTATTTGTGGTTTCGCGAAGTTTCCGATAAATATAAATGGATTATATTGTAAAGTGTGACAGACAATTATTTAGTTTTATAAGGTCCGCATTGGAATTTCTAATATGGCAAACCGTAGCGCGCCGACGTGTTCGGCACATGGCTTTATAATAATATGGTGTTTGAGGAAATTACGTCACGATTCACCACTGTCGGTGCTGTGCAATGCGAGTGTGTGAAAAAAGTGCGTTTTATTGTAGTACTATAGGCATTGTGAACTTTGTTTATGATCAAATACGCTATTGATGCGGCATGACGTACTCGTGGCGTCCACGTTACATTATGGCGGGTCTTCCTTCTTATAATATCTAATACGACTCCTATCCGTGTGTGTGATTATGATATAAATAAATACTCATAATAAGTTTATCTAATAAAAGTCATAAAATTTCGTTCATTCGTATCAAAGGCTATTAAACAGTGATTTGGACCAAATACTTTGAATTCTTTCAAGCGTTGAAAATATTGTAGTTTTATTCATTTCAAACTGCGATTCCGTCCAAGGTCACCACCGGTTTAAGAAAATATTAGCCATATTTACACGCTCTCAAGTACTTAAATAACACTTTGATTTTAAGTTCGAGATTAGGATTTACATTTACACACAGTGAATCACTTCACCCTGTTAAAATGGCGGGCGAAATCTTCGGTCATTCTGCAGATCGTGGAACTCTGCATTTGTGTGACTCGAAGTTCAGTGAATGTGTGCGCATGATGGAAATCTCGTAGTGCTACGTGGCCGCATACCATACTTGAAATACTACTGCAGAACCCTACAGGCCAGTGGTTCGAAAGTTATTAGTAAATAAACATTATTAACGAGTGAAATAACTCTTGATTGTAATAATAAGATTAATTGTTTAGTGTTAACAGTCTTGAGAAAAGATTTATTTTCCATATGCTATAATTGTTTCCGAAAAGAGAAACTTTTTTTCTTCTAAAAACGTAATGTTTATAATAAAAAGTCCTCAAATCAACACACATTACAATTGTAAAATAAAATATAATATATTTCATGCTACTTTAATAGTCAATTATAGTGACTAAAATAAACATATGTTTTGTAAAACGTGTAAAACGTAAATACATCTAGTCGTAGGGGGTTGAAAAGGTTAGAAAACACTGCAGTAGGTGTAACCGCTGACGTTCTCAGCTCGCTGTTTTCCTGGTACACATTGACATTGCGTGGGAAAACGTGACAACCGTGGGGAAATGTGATGAAAATTATGTCCTACATTTTATAAATAATTGAACCAAATATGTAATAGAATAGTTTTGTTAGCTAGATGTAACGACGCCTTAATGGATGGCAATCTTTAGATCTTTATTGTCCGCCGCAATCTTAAAAATTCAACCGGTTCATTTACCTGAAGGAATTAGTGACTCTTTATGCTAATCATCCGTGACACGCAATGCATATCTAATTAAGTCTATTGGTGAATAACTTACTATTCAATAATATTTTTTTCCTAAACTGAAGGTAGTTGATAATTGATATTAATTTTGAAATATACATGCGATAATCATTCCATGGATTGATAATATTCAGACGATTAAATGTGTTTTTTTGGAAAATAATGTTGACGCAGTGAAAGGATAGTTATGCAACGAGATTTTGCCACGTGGCAGTGTTTCCAGAACTGCGCATGCCTTTATGAGAGATGCATGTCATTGCACTGAGCTCCTTCTACAAAGGAATTACTTGTCTTTTGTCTTACCACATGCATATAAGACAAACCTTCATAAAGGTTTATTGAGTTGTTTGGTGATCGCAAATATAAATTGTCATTTTGGCAAAATTCCTGCTTTTGGCTTTTGTCTACTTAAGATTTCGATCCTAAATATGTAAGTTTTCGTAAATTCACTTTGTATCTATTGTTTGTCTATGGGAAAATATATTTAATTAAAAGTTACGTGATATGGGATGTGCCAGCCACGTGGCGTGAGACCTTAATGCGCAAGTCCACACGTCTCAGCTGTATACTCGGGAAAATCGTTACCACGTCCAACGCTTCGCGTCGCAGCGTGGCGCGTGGCGTCGGTATCCATGCCATGTGGAATGCTTGTGGTTCTTATTTTGAGTTCAATTCATCTGTCGCGCTTGTGATACGTATTTTGAGTTAAATGCTTATACCATTTTCACCTGTCGTTCACATATACGTATTTTTTACTGTGTTGGCCTATGACACCTTAAACTTTCGTTCCTGGTTTCCTTTTAAAACTGGCATAACTCTGTGTTTGTACTAGTTGTAGCCCGCGGCACCGCACGCGCTCTTTAAGTTGCAATTTAGGAACAAAAAGTAAATAAAAAATTGCAGAAATGCTCTTAGAAATATATTTGTAGGTTCGACACGCGCGCCACGTCCCGTAAATTAATTGTACTAGCCTGTAATTTTTGCGCAAGTCCTATTGTAATCAGATGTACGGCATGTTAACTCATTAATATATGAATAAACATACATTGATCTACACCTATATATTAGATGTAAATGATAACAGTGTGCCGCATGGGATTTGTCATTAACAATAAATTTAGAACTAACCTGCCATATATCCCCCTCTGTGCTCACTTACACTCATATAAGAAACTCATAATTAAAAATTCAAGCTATGAAGTATGTGTAACTAGCTGTAACCGCAGCTCCACACGCGTTTTTTTAAAAACTGTATTAAAAAATATAAAATTGTGAGACCATGCACAATTATAGAAATGCTCTTTAAAAATAATTATAAGTACGACACGCACGTCACTTACAGTAACGTGTAACGTATACGTTAGATATATAAATAGTGACAGTGTGTCGAATGAGGGTTATCATCGGCAACATATTTGGATCTTTAATCCACCATATAACTACCTCATTGCTTACTTATACAGTTTAAGGAACTAATGAAACAATAATTTAAAAATATTATTATAATGATATAATATGCCCATATTGTCAATAAGTAGTATTACTTGGTTGTAATGGCACGTTTGTGTATGATCTAATATCTTATTAGAAAGACTCCATCTATTTTCAAAAGTACTATTAATAATTATAATGTTGAATTAAAAACAATGAGCTGACGTCTTGAAATTTTGCATAAATATAAATCAAGATATAAAACTTTTTATCTGTCTAAGCAGTTTTTAATATTCGACAATTTAAATAGTACTCATTGAACTCGTTACGATATTCTATGTTACTATGTTTGAGTTACGTAACGAAAGCGCAGTAATTTAAAAAAATGGCCGCCAAAATATCCAAAAAGATAACATAATTGAAATTATATGCATAGATACATATATGATAATTTCAATTATATTTATTCTTGGAGTCCAGTACAACGCATGTCTTACGTACATGTTTACAGTGAACAACATATTTTTTGCTAAATTTCATATGGATGAAGTCGCAGGAAATTAGTTAAAATAAATAATCTAAATTACTCTATAAGATAGTATCTGAGGGAAAGTCGAAAAAAGGAAGGGGGAAAAAGAAGGGAAAAAAAAAAAAAAAAAAAAAAAAATAATGGAAAAAAAAAAGGGGAGATTACCCGGTGTCAATAAAAGAAAAAAAGGGAAAGGAAAGAGGGAACAAACAGACAGACTGACCGACAAAAATTTTAAAAATTGCATTTTTGTTATCAGTAGCGTGTACGCTTTCATACGCAATCAGTTTTCTTTTATTATGTTATTACATACAGACATATCATTTTTATTATATGTATAGATAAGTCTTAAAAATTTAATTACATATGTATGATATGGGTATATTGTCAATATAATACTTTTTTTTAGCTCCCATACAAAAAGTTATGGCACGCTTTCTATTCTAAGCCTTTGGAATTCTTTACAGTTTGCGAAATGTCGCAAACACTTATAATTAATAATACTTATAATTTGAACATATGTGATATCAGGAAACTTCGGATCGTAATCGGAAATTATCTTATGATCCTGTAAGCCATATAATGACTCGCGTATATAGTAGTAATCTCACAACCTTCATTCGGATTTCGGTATTAATCGTGGAGTTCATCATTTTTATCGTTGCATTTTTAGGTTGGGGCCACAGATATCGCGTGCTTGGCTCCCTCGGTTATTACTAATTTTCTTTTACTTTATTCTCTACTGTGTAATACCAGAAAATTGTTTAGTTTTACTAAATTGTTTAATAGCATTTCATAGCGATATAAGATAAGTACATTTGAAACTTGCAATAAACGAAATTAAACGGCTTGCGTTGCCAAATTATGTTGTGTATCGACCTTTGTGGTCTTTCACGTGATTCGATCATGTGTACGTATTTAGTTCTATATCTAGATGCTTTACTAAAAGTAATACTATGTTGTTTTAATATGTGGCACACGTTGAGTTATTGGCATGTTAAGTTCAAATTAGTAATTTATCTGTTATGAAAATTGGTAATTTATCAACCACAAGAACAATAACTTAAATATTTTCTTCATGTACTTTTATTGGTTAACTAGATAATTTTAATATTAGACGTGCGCAGGCCGTTATACTACGCGTCACTAGTCTGATGCAAGCGCAATACGCTCGGTCACGTTTAATAGCATGTTATGACGCGAAATTATAACATTATCTCCTGCCACAAATTGTTTTTTTCTCTATGGTCGAAGTCCGACTACAAGACGAGCAACTCGTATAGTTAAAACAGCTGACTACATTGTGAAGATACGTTTATATAGCGATAACTGGTTACACAATTGTGAGTATATTTGATTCCGTTCGTTTTAATCTTGGACAAATATCTTATTTCATGTATGTGACCTTGATCGGTCATATCTAGGCGGCCTTGTGTACAAGCAGAGAATGTCAGCACCGCAATGTCCGCTTTGATTACTACACTACCGACGCAGACACGCTTATTAACATTTACACGGATTATGCAGAACTACTTTCACAGTTGCGTTTAGTCTTTGCCGGTTACGTCGAGATGTTGTTGTGTCGCGGAAGCGTTTACTTAACGCGGAAGCGTCTATACCCTCTGTTCATTACCCATAAATAAATTATTCAACTGCATTCGACATTTGCATACATCATTATTTATATAAACCTTGCACGATTTGCATCGCCTCATCATCGGCGCTACGAGTCGTTCATCGGCCTTGTTTTTTTTATTCGTCTCTCTATTTGTATATACCATTATGTTTAAAAAAAACATAACGTTGATAATGATATACCTATTTGAAAAGTTTCAAGCTTCAGGTACAACCGCAACGTCATTGGATTCATTGTTTATGATGAGTCCTGTTCCTTTTCGTGAATTTTTTTTTTGACGACGTATTCATTGTTAATTTTTTGTTACAATCTATACTAATCTTATAAAGCTGAAGGGTTTGTTTGTTTTGTTAAACGCCCTAATCTCGGGAACTACTGGCCCGATTTGATCCGATCTGATTTGATTTTGGTCCGAATTTTTTCAGTGTTATATAGCGCATTTATCGAGGAAGGATATTATACGTTATATTCACGGTAAGACCAATAGGAGCGGAGCACCAATGGAGAATGTTTCAAAATCGGGTTTTTATTTCCTTTTGAGAGCTTCCGCTGCGTGTTAGCGTTAGCCCAAAGTAAGGTTTCCACGCGGACGAAGAAGCTAGTTTAATATAATAGTTATATTTGTCGTTCGATTTGCCATAGAAATAGCAAGTGAGCTTGCAAGCGTCAAAGTGCATAATGTTGAGGTGAAGGTCACGGTCGTATCCCGGCGCTTGTAGGTTGTCTCGCTCTCGCATGTGCTCGTTTGTGCGGGTGTGCGTGTACTCGCTGACTCGTGGTCGAACGCCATTGGTCGCTTTCACGCGTCTTGTGACATAAGATATTTGTGTATTATCCCATGGCGGGCGCTATTTTGAATGCGAATCGATTTAATAGTTGCATATAAAATAACGTAGTAAATATAGTTAAAAAAAACATAAGATTTGTAGGTTCAGTAGAATCTCTCTAACGACAGAATTTATAATAAATATAAATCATTACATAGTATAAAACAAAGTCCCCTACCGCGTCTGTCTGTCTGTCTGTTCGCGATAAACTCAAAAACTACCGAACGGATTTTCATGCGGTTTTCACCGGTGGATAGAGTGATTGATGAGGAACAATTTAGTATATAATTTGTCAAGGTTTTTTTTTATAATCAGGGCGGGACAACGTCTGCCGGGCCTGCTAGTATATCTATAAAAAAATGTCTAAAACAATCACGTTCTTATACTAAAAGACCGATAGAAGACAATGAAAGTTTTATTTTACTTTGTGTGAAAAATACATGCTATTGAGAAGAGATCGAATTAAAAGTAACTAAAAAGCATGAAAAATATGTATCTAAGTGTCAATATGACGTACTGCCTGTTTACGTTGGGATAAGGACGATCTATTTACAACATGTTATTCCTAAAAATTAAGTAATTTCGAACTGTTTTATCATCTATGTCACCAACCTGTAAGAAACCTACTGCAGGTCCATAGTTCTCTTCCCCAAAGGAATGTAAGGGCATAATCACCACGCTCTAGCCCACAACGTATTGGCGAATTCAAACTCTGAGAAATCCACAGTTCTCTGTTCTGGTTTGTGTTTTAAGAACATTTCTCAGGTTCGGGTTTCCTCACGATGTTTCCCTTCACCGCCAACCGATACTGTTAACAATTCGAATTGGTGAATGTACGCGAATTTCGAGAAAGCCGTTGATACATGTATAACCATCGGACCACAACGACTCTTGTATACAAGTGTATGTAGTTTTACATATTTTGTATGTAGACAAAATTAACCTATCATTATGTTTAAAATACTGATAAATTTAACGACATAGAAGCCTCTAAAATTGACTAGAACATGTCAGTCGTGTAATGATTACAAATATGGATGCTTTCTAACGTCTCAGTGGAGACTCGTATTATTACAAAGTAATTTCTAACCGCCTGCAAAACGTAAAGATGTCTAGCTTAATTAATGTATGAGTGGAAAGCGAAGCTACGAGACACGTCACACTAAAGGGAACCGGGTCTGATATCTCTCTGTACTTAAGAAATTTAGAACATTATAATACCTATATTTAAAATCTCTGTGTTGAGGAAATCATCGTAAGTAATTAATTATTTCCTTATATAGTATTGGATTCTATATATATTACCTTCTTTTGTTTAGAGAAAGGAAATTATGTTTCTGTGGTCAACAAAATACAATCTTATACCTAATTGGCAACATCCCGTGAATTCTCCCGTGTTAAATTACAATGTGAAACTTACGTAACAATAAAATACAGCTTAGCGCCACGTAGCGACGAGTTATAAGCAAAATAGATAACATACCTTCTCTGTGAAAAAAAAATCTGTTGTACCAAGTTCTGATAAGTCAAACGTCAGTGCAGTTTCTCAGTATCAAATACAGCATCAGATATTACCATACGTGAAGTAACATACAGTTATGTGTTAATCTTTTACCTCTCTCATAGTTATAACTTAGGGATAAAAGGATTTTCATACAAAGTTGACTCTTACATGATTTTAATTTCTTTAAAATTTAATACTTATGATGTCGTCATTGATATACAAAAACCCAAAGAGCACATTTAACTTCTCACAGCCGGCACACAAAAATGAGTGCATAATTTTGGATTATGCGGTCATTTCAGATAGTCTCGCGTCGCTTGCGTCCTTGTAAAAACAACTTTAAATCTTCAGATAAGGTTGAATTTGCAAAATTATAAGTTAATCGCATAACTATAAATATGTATGTATATTGGGGAGTTTTTGCGGCCGGTGTTGAGCGCTACTTTTATTCGAGACTGTGTCTTGGGTTTTTATATGTCGTAGTCGTAGTTCTTTTGTTACTCGACCATAATATATGAAACTAGCTTTTGTTCGTAGCTTCGCTGGAATGTATGTACATATGATATATCCCTCGGCTGCAGTATACTTTTTTCTAGATACAATTTTTCTTTTCTGTACCTCTGACAAATGTATATGCAAAATTTCTACTTGATCAGTTGAGTTTTCAAAGGCGTGACAGCGTAACAAACAAATATAGATACTCATTTTCGCATTTATAGTAAATTTTAGTATTGCTTTTATAGGTCACTTTATTTACCATTTTGCTAGACTATATACGTGAACAGGAAAATGATATGACACGTGTAATCTCGGAAAGATATTGTTCAGTGAATAATAAGCTCTGTTAACGCCGACACCAGACACTAATGTAAGTGTTGCGTATATATATATATATATATATATATACGTATTATAGATATATATAGTATATAGTCATTATATAGTATAAAATAAAGTCTCCTACCGCGTCTGTCTGTCTGTCTGTTCGCGATAAACTCAAAAACTACTGAACGCATTTTCATGCGATTTTCACCAGTGAATAAAGTGATTCCTGAGAAACGTTTTGGTATATAATTTGTTAAGGATTTATTTTTAATCAGGGCGGGGCAACGTCGGCCGGGCCCGCTAGTATAGTATAAAACAAAGTCCCCCACCGCGTCTGTCTGTCTGTCTGTTCGCGATAAACTAAAAAACTACTGAACGGATTTAACGGACGGATACCGGATACAGTAATTCATGGGGAAGGTTTTAGTGTGTAATTTGTCAAGGTTTTTTTTATAGTCGGGGCGGGACAGCGTCTGCCGGGCCTGCTAGTAGATATATATAAATGTTTTCAATACTTATTATATTTCCATAATGTAATCGTAAAATTTTTAACCTTGTGAATGACTATTTATATAGATTGGTGCCAAACCTTTAAGTTCATAAAAGAACTGGTTATGTATGATAAACAAACTGGTTTATAAATAAGGAACCAGTTTATCTTAAAGTATGTTTTTATTCGTATCTTGTTTATTAATTCTGAGTTATTATTTGTCACTTTAGATACATATATTATTTTTCTTATAAAACTATGTAAACCGTAATTTAGTCGTGTTATAAAAAACGTACTATATAGTTTGAGTATCACTAATCTCCTGCATTGTTCTTCTCTAGCGACCTTTAAATGACTACGTGTATTACCGTTCTACCCGAATTACCTATACCAGTGGTCGGCAAACTCGTCATACAAAAAAGTGGAGTAACTTGAATTTATTCAAAGAGCCTTTTTTTAAACTTAGGCTTCGCTTTAGTAGAGACATCTTTATGGAAATAACTAGCTGTGCCCGCGACTTCGACCGCGTGGAACCTTATTTAAAAAACAGTTATTAATAAAATCATCTGAATGTATTAAGTCAACTTACTTATCTACTGTTCTCTTGTACTTAAGTCGCGTCGTCATATATATTATTATATTTTTTGATAGAATGAAGCGATTTTAACGAAACCAAGACGAAATGTTACTCGAGGATGTGATTTGTGAGTTTCTTGGTGAGGTTTTATCATGAACGCAGTACGTTAGCATTGATGCGCGTTGGACGAAACAAACAGACAGACATTTCTAAAAATGATTGAAATGTATTTTATTACTTATTCCAAGATACCGGCAACAATTTTTATATATTTTTAAAAGTACACCCCCGAGCTTGCCTTTGCTCAATGTCTGTTTTGCGAACGAGTAATCGTGTTATGATTGCTTTCTAAAATAGTATCTCTTTTGCTGTAGTTTCAAAAGTGTTTACTCATCTCTTACTAGGCAAGTTAACAGATAATATTCAGTGTGTGTACTAAATATTTTGTTAAAGAGCCGCATACGACCCGTGAGCTTCGGTTTGCCCACCACTGACCTATACGATTCTTTTCACTCTTACTATGTTTGTCTATCGGTTCTGATCTCCAGACGATTATTTAAACATTTGTTTGTAGCTCATACCGTAATTTTACACGGGAATGTCTTTGACATTCTGTCTCCATCATGCGATTATAAGCTTACAATACTATATCTATGCAATTTGGTCGGTTATTTTCCTTTTGTCTGTTGTATAAGAGATTTCCAAAATGTAGCAGATCACGCAAAGCGTAAAATAAAATGATTGGATTGAACAGCGATTTTATCAAAATGTTATCCGAGTCTGTCAACGTCGGGTTACCACCAGATTTTTTTTTAATTTTTATATTTCAACATTATCTATTTTCAATAAACATGTTGTTGTAATTAACCAAAGCATCCTTGGTAAGTGTTTTTATTTCAATTTTATTTCAATACTATGTTTCATGTTTGACAATAAATTGAGAAAACCAATAACTAGACGATTTAATTGTACGCAGGGTAGGTATTTCGAAACACGTACATACTCAATATTCATAAATAAATAAAGTTCCTTGAAGATATTTATTACCAAATAAATTCTCATTAATTTTTTAATCTTCGGTATACGAACAATGGAAATATCTTTATTTTTGGCAACAAATCTACATTATTACTGCTATTGTCGAGTTGGTAATAATATTACAAATGTCTTGTTATAATTTCAATGTTCTAACAAGATGGCGGCGACAAAAATTCGAAACTAAACCTATTGGTCTGATTTAAGCTATAAGGTTCAGATACGGAATTATTTGATTGCTCCGTTGAAGGTCAATTTATGCAGATTGCTCTTGTAATTTTTCGCTGACGCGGTTCAATAGTTTCAAGGATTCGTTGCGTCGATAGTTCTCAAGATAATTTCACTGGGCAATAAACCGTGAACAATGATTTCACGCTCCGTGACTATTATAATGAGATGAGAATTGTAGCGGTGAGGGTCAACGAAAGATAAATATTCAAGCTATAATAAATATCACTTGGTATTGTCCAACAGATTGAGGTGAAAACTAGTGTTATTATTTAGATTTACTGGTAACTATGTAACATAGCTTTTCTCGTCGGATATAGAGTTTAGAATGTTTTGCTGGTGTTAACGTGTCAGAAGTATCCACTGTGGTGTATCAGTATAATAAAATTAATTTATGTTATGATATGTTATGTATATTTATTTTATTAACTGCTTAGGTTTCTCTCTAAGGCCTTATCGGACCGAGAATGTATAGGAATTTTCAATAAACATTTGTATTTACGTTGCTTCAAGATTTATTTCAATTCATTATATTATTGTTAAAATGATAGTACAATATAAATGCATTGTTTATGATATATGTTTCCACCGCGATTATGATAATTAATTATCCTCAAAAACTATAAGGTACACACATACTGGTTCCACCCAAACGCTAATACACAATATTTATTATAAAAGTATATTTTTGTTATATAATAAAACCTTTAATTATAAATAAATAATACCGCTAATATACGTTAATTGCAAAACTCAATAGTATAACAACGCCTATTATCTAGCATCAAAGGATCGTTGACCCGAAAACAATTTACACTGTGTATTTTAATCAAGCAAGTCTTGACTATTAACTAGAATTAATTATTATTTACTATGAGTTCTGAACTCTAGTGTACTCAGTCAGCCTGTGAATATATTAATATACTAGTGTAAACCGGACGGAGAATTAATAATCTGGAAAGTTCTCTGATAGGAGGTAAAACATTCTTATATCTGTTTCAAAGTGTTCCATAGAACACGTTCGTTGGAGTTTAGGGAATAACCCTTATATAAAAGGATTGGTACCTACATAGTATGCAATGTCGTAAGTGCGACCTTCGTTAGTCTGTAAACAGTTTGTCTTGTTTAGCAACATCGATGTCTTTGAAGAAGTACTCTTATGCGCTGTTGTATAATGCTGTTTATTTGTCTTTCTAGAATCTTTTATGTTACGTATGTCAATAATATTTTGCCCTTATGTATATGTACTTTCTTCAGTATCAGACACAATTGATTTGAAAAACGCAGTCATGTTATGTAGTGAAGTGTCTGTGAATAATGAAATATTATTAAAACATAGTGGCAGAATTTGGACACATTATATCAAACAATGGTGTACGTCATCAACTTGACAAATCACTCGGACTCTTTCAAATAAGATTCTTTGTTTCGTTTTCACGTGTGATTTTCGGGTAAACCGTACGATTGATTAGCAAGTAGGACTTCATACATGTCATATATCGTCCAGCGTCTCTCGAATTATATTTTTAAGTTCAATGCCGCTAATCAAAATTTCTCCGTTTTTGTAACACTGAATTAGTTAAAGAAGTCCTAATGTATAGTTTTAATTAAAACTTGCTCGCTACATTAGTAATTTAAGTAAAATTTAAAATTATGAATATAAAATCTTCACCTCGACGATTTTTATAATATAAGAAGAGGCAAAAGCAAAAGAAACGTAATAGTTTTGCCCAAGAATTCGATAGTTATAGAGGACGATTAACAAATTCTGTAACGATAAACTCTTTTAATTATACTGTCGTTTTCACAGTGCGTGAAGGCTATGTACATTAATATGCAAATAGTGCGTGTCAGAATAATTTATATAAGCCTTATCTCTACGAACCATACAAAAGACGTATAATTGAAATTAGCTAAGAGTATTTCTTGGGTTAACCCCGCCTCCGAGTTAGATAACATAGGAAAAGTCATTGAGTCTATATATAGAGTTTTATGAAGTGGTGATTTGCGATTTCGTCTGAAGCTAACCTTGGCATACTTAACTATTCTTAATGTACGTACGTACTCTTGGCCTGTGTCATCTTTGTAAACAGCAGATTCGGCTCAACAGGAAAATATGTTTGCAGTTTTCAATGTCGAATTTACTGCATCAATGACTTCATAAATAGTGTCTTTGTTTTATTTAGAGTCGGTAACGATTTTGTTGTTTGATATTTAAATTTTTAATTATAAACTAGACTACTTTTGGAACATTTGCAGCGTTATATTGTTGTTGAAAGTCCTATTTAGTTATAGATATTATTTACTATTTGAATTTGTTCTAAATTACCAGCAGACGTGATTATGTTTAAATCGCTCATATGGGATCTTTAATTTTTCATAGATTTTAAGTCTTTATTCACCGCGAACGAAGTCCAAATTTTGCCGTTGATAAGTTTTTTAGTTTCATATTATGATATTCAAATTTTACATGTCTAAAACATGAAGAAGATCTATTAAAACAAAAATCTTATGTACGGCTAAAATTGGATCGAAATGTAACCACTCAATTGTATTCACTCACTTGTTTGTAAACTTACACAATTACATTTTATTAAATACAAATAATAATATAATTTATAATTTTAGTAACAGGAAAATTAATAACTAAAAAGACAGCGCAAATGAGAAATTACTTTATGAATAACCTAATTTAATAATACAAGAATCTATCTTTATAAGAACAATTATGTACTCATTTTATTATTCTACATTTAGTAGTTATTTTGTAGATGGTAAAGTCACGCCGAAGCTATTACTGATTTCAGCATGAATGGGCTGGCTCGCTCGGGGTAATACCACCCTCTCATAGAAAACCGATGTGAAGTAACAGTGCTTGCATTGTTGTGTTTCGTTCGGTCAGTGAGAGCGCTGGAGGCCCACCTCCTCTCCCTTTCCCCCAATCATAGGATGGCAACGCACTTTCGACCCCCCCCAGTATTGTTAGTGTCTATGGACGATGGTGGACCCACCAGTTCGTTTGCATGCTATTACATAAAAAAAAATGTTGTCCCGACCCTACTTAAATAGGTGGGATAAGGGTAAGAAGATTTCGTAAGTCGAATAATTTGATCGAAGCAATAGTACAATACACTTATCGTCTGCATACTCTCATCCCACCTAAGTAGGGTCGTCACAACATGTTTTCCTCTTTCTCTCTACTCGTTCTTCCCACGTTCCCTCCATACCTTCGGTCTTTCTGTAAATCTATATTCACTATCATTTAACACTCTTCCAATGATATAACTTTCACCTCGTGATTTGTCTATACCACGCTATCTTATTATTCCTCAATTTTGTTTACTCTATTTTCATACTTCTTGTGTAAGTAAATGGGTATATTTAAAACATAATTATATGTAATTCATTTTTATACTATTCATACATTCATACAATAACATTTGTTTTTGTCTACATCCTGTCACCAAATTGACAAGATCAATTTATGAACGACTTTATCCTATTGATTGAAATACAATTCTTTCCTTATGTATTATATTCCAAAGGACATTTGATATTTCTTTATTCTTTGCTATTTCGTAGCAGCAACGATTTATGTGCAACAAAATATGAGTATTACGTACGCGGACATAAAACTGCATGTCGATTAGAACGTAACGTATCGCGTTACGTACGGAGTCGCGACAAAATTATAGCTGCGGTCTGTTCTATTTTAATATCGAAACCGAAACGGTGTATTTCCACAGAGTGAAGGTTTCTATTTAATTTGTTCAGTGGCAAAAACATCTTGGTCGTCGGTAACGTGAGTACGTTGACTAGCGGCCCGACAAGTAGACACGCTAGTTTGCGGTCCAGGAATGTGATATGCGGTCGCCTTCACTCTGTTTTCCTATCGATTTCATGTTTTGCGAATTTAGTTACTGTACGAGCAAACGTACCTATTTACGTAGTACGCAATGTAATTTTATAAGTAATAACATTTTGAGCGAAAATTTTAATAGTGAACATCAAAGCACTCGGCGTGTTCGGTTGTTTCATTTCAACAATAACAAATTATCGTAATACTGCAAGATACTCCCTACTGTGAGTGACACATTATTTAAAAATTAAATAATAATCTATTTATTAACCGACTTTAAATAAAGTAAATTTTCAAAAAAAAGTATTAACCGACTTCAATATCAATCAAAAACCCATAAGGCACTAAAAAGCGGAAAATAAATAGTTTATCAAATTAACCAAATTAAATAAAACATATGAATATGTGTGCTACCTAGAGATGTATTGGAAATCGGTGCCAACCGAAATTTCAAATTTGTTCGAGGTAGAAAAGTATTACAGAGACGCGAGAGTGAACTTAAACTTTTTGTACCTATGTAGATGATACGATTTTCAGTTGGCACCGACTTCTAATATATCTCTAGATAGCACACATATTCATATGTTTTATTTAATTTGGTTAATTTGATAAACTATTTATTTTCCGCTTTTTAGTGCCTTATGGGTTTTTGATTGATATTGAAGTCGGTTAATACTTTTTTTTTGAAAATTTACTTTATTTTTCATATTTGTGTTCTCTGAATCCACTACGAGAACTTAAAGTCAACTACAGTAAAGTTTAATGATGTTATGTGAATTTTAAATATTATCCATACACGATACATTATGTATAAACCCTCTTAAAAACAAAAGAACATAACAGACAATTGTCAACTAACTTCATGGTGTCGCTTTTATGTGTCAGTGTGCGCACGCGTTGTAAAAAATCACTCTCATGTTTTTCCCATACGCACCAAATGAAGTATAACTTTGAAAACGTATGAATTACTAAACAAAATATGGCCTATATAACACTCATGTATAATACTGCAGACTTAAGGGAAAGGGGTTCGTCTAACTAAAACGCAAATCTGAAAAGAGACGAAGTATGTAAGCCTGCGCAATTTATCGAACTACGTCGTAAACGTTATTTAGCTTATTTGGCGTTTTGATCTGTTCCGAAATAATGTGCTTTTACATGTACTTGCTATTGATTTACATAAGATTATTATATATGAAATTACAATTAAAATATCTAAATATGCAGTGAGACAATCTTCCATATGTATATATACTATTATCTAGATATTCTTGATTGAATATAATGACTATTAAAGATTTTATAGAAACGACAAAATGGTTTCAGGTATATATGAGACTTCATAAAAATATTTCTTAACCTCTGAAAACAATAAAATTGCTTCTCCTGTAAGTTTCAAATGAAGTACATTTGTCGAATCGTACATATCTATACTATCTATACTAATATTATAAAGAGGTAAAGTTTGTGACGTTGTAGGGGGTAATCTCAGGAACTACTGGTCCGATTTGGAAAAAATCTTTCATTGCTATATAGCTCATTTATCTAGGAAGGTTGTAGGGTATATATCATTACGCTAAGACCAATAGGAGCGAAGCACCAATGAAGAATATTTCAAAATCGGGGATTTTTCCTCTTGAGAGCTTCCGCTGCGTGTTAGCGTTAGCCCAAAGTAACTTTTCCACGCGAACGAAGTTAATTATATAACTTAAGAATTTTTTAATTATTTTTCATCCAATATTTCTTACATAAGTAGCGTATAATTGATTACATATAGAAAATTAATTAAAAAAGCGAATTGTTGCAATAAATAATTTTCTATTCAACTTTTATTTATACAATCGGTTAATATAGGGTTTATTATTGCACGCAAATTGATTGCATAAAATCGAGAACATTAAAAGCTACCAAATTATGACATAGAATAACCATTGAATACTGTTTATTTTAACAATATTGTGTTAAATGGGTTTTTGTAATGCAAATTCAAGATTTTTTAAAATCATTTTTATATGATAACTCATCTAATAATTTACAAAACAGATTTAATATTTGATTTATTTACTTACTATTTTTATTTATTGTTACATTAGTGTTTTAGCGAGCAATTGTACCAGGGTAGCAACAGCCTGGTAGATGTAATATATACTACCTACATACAAGCTCCAGTGACCGCATTCTTTGCCGCAATACACCACATTGAAAGTGGAGCGGGCATCCGTTTACAAGATTTAAAATGTATCACTTGCTACCCTTACTGATGTTACTATCACTTTGTCAGCATTAGTTTACAACGTCAATGCGCCTTTATTTAAATCTGGTATTGTAACTATTTATATTATCTTGATGATAATATAGAACAAATTGAAATAAAGTATAAATTCATCTATACTTCTATATCTATACTAATATTATAAAAAGGTAAAGTGTGTGAGGTTGTAGGGGGTAATCTCAGGAACAACTGGTCAGATTTTAAAAATTCTTTCAGTCTTAGAGAACTAAGTTATCGAGGAAGGCTATAGGCTATATATCATCAAGCTAAGACCGATAGGAGCGGAGCACCAATGAAAAATGTTTCAAAATCGTTTTTTTTTTTTCGTTTTGAGAACTTTTAGTTAAGCGATGTTTTTCGGTCATAGTATCAATAACAATTATGAATTCTTATCAATATGTAATGATAATACCTGAGCCACAGCAAATTGTCGCCGGTCAGCTAGTAGGCTATATTTTTATAACATTTTATAACGCACCTTACCGAATGGCTTTTGACTTTAATACAAAAGTCATTATCGAGGTATGTTTACATAATACGTGTATCATTAATACCAAGTAGACTTTTATTTAAAGTAGGAATGTTTTTAATTGAACAAGAATTGAGTTATTCGTGAGTGTAAACACAACTGTTTTTGAATACCTTTATGCATATTAAAATTCTTGTAACGGGCGACGATTATTATAAGAATCGCCACGCGAGCCGCTCGTGATTTTTACAATTAACACTTACTCTTTATAGCTATTAAAATTAAGGACCGCTGTTTATATTTTAATTATAAATTAACGTTTTTATTTATTCAAACAAAAGGAGACGAATCTCATGACGTACATAATAAAATCTAAAAACGACAGTGACAGCTTAGAGATACAACAATTCATAGCTGTTGTTATTTTTTCTTTTTATATCATAGGAGGTAAACGAACTTGTGGGTCACCTGATGTTAAGTTATCATTGCCGTGCATAGACACTAGCAACACCAGGGGAGTGGCAAGTGCGTTGCCAGCCTTTATTTGGGGAGGAGGAGGGGGAGTGGGGAGGTGAGGTGAGCATCCGGCGCTCTAACTGACCGAACGAAATGCAGCAATGCAAGCACTGTTACCTCACGTGGGTGTTTCTGTGGGTCGGGTGGAATTACCCCGGGCGAGTCGACCCATTCATCCTGAAACCAATGATAACTTCAGCGTGGTTCTATAATCTATATCGATATTCAGTAAAACTTCGAACAGATAGATAGATAGATATACACTGGTTCATCTCGGAACACAACGCGGCAAAGAGTGCCTCTGCTTGATATATAGTAGTCGCATTGTAATCGAACCCTACTAACATTCGGTGACTTGTAGTAAAATTCAATATGTTATAACATAATATCTAACTCGCTGAGATACCAACATCTTCTATACATATAATAAGAATGTAAATCTAACGTGTCTATACCTTTTCGATTTTCGTGAAAAAAATTGTTGCAGGTGTCTAGGAATAAGTAATAGAATACATTTTTACAAATGTCTATCTGTCATATAAGAAAATCATAAAGCATATCCTCGGGAGTAACTTAGTGTTTGTTTCATTAAAATCGGTCCACTCTATCAAAAGTTATTGTAATTTTAATGGCGCCGCGACTTAAGTACGTGAGAAAAGTAGATAAGCAAAAGGACTAAAAACGTTCAGGTGACTTTATTAGTCATTGTTTTGTACATCAGGTTCCACGTGGACGAAGTTACGGGCACAGATAGTTACGAACAAAACGACTGAAACATTCATCGCCGTGGAGAATTCATACATTCCGTAATAACAGTAGCTCGATTTCTATGAAGTTCTCGATCATCTAGGATTCTAAGGTCATCGGCACGTTATTCCAGTGGTCAGTCATATTCGCCCAGACGACATTGGTATTGTCCATGAATTATAAAACGATTTTTATAGACTAGTTCAAATAATAACAGCAAACACAGTTAAAACAAAACAAACAAGACAATAAACGCGAATCGGAAAACACATTGAACACGGCCGTTCCGATTCGACTGTGACATCAACGTTCGTTATAGAAACACGCTTGCGTCAAACTTGAGTAATAAGCAGCGCTGCTTGTAAATCAGATAGATCCTCGAACTTTTCAATCGATACCTTATTCAGAATAACGAATAATATAAGAGACTACTTGGTTCCTGCGACTTCGTTCACGTAAAAACGACTTTGTTTTATGGGAACTACGTATTTAAGTGAATTAATTTTGAACTAGGTTTACCGTTAGATATTGTTTATCTCTTTAATACCTTTTAATAATTAACCGTTATATTTGTTAAATTAATATCTGCTTAAGACAAGAAGCCTGTTAAAAAGTCAAAAGGTTGTTACGTAAATTATCCCGGACAAGCGACAGTCACTTTAATTTTATTTATATATATACTAGCCTCTGCCCGCGACTTCTTTCGCGTGGAATAGTTACTTTGGGCTAACGCTAACACGCAGCGGGAACTCTCAAGAGGTAAAAAAACCCTGATTTTGAAACATTCTTCATTGGTGCTCCGCTCCTATTGGTATTAGCGTGATGGTATATAGCTTATAACATTCCTCGATAGATGAGCTATATGACACTCAAAGAGTTTTTCAAATCGAACCAGTAGTTCCTGAGATTAGCCCCTACAACGTCACAAACTCACAAACTTTACCTCTTTATAATATTAGTATAGATACGCACTGCATTTACATTTACTGTCTTCTAATCTAATGTATATAATCTACAAGCTTCTGCCCGCGACGTCGTCCGCCTGGAATAGTTACTTTGGTCTATCACGCAGTGGAAGCTCTTAAAAAGAAAAAAAAAACTATTTTGCAACAATCTTCATTGGTACTCCGCTCCTATTGGTCTTAGCGTGATGATGTATACATACAGCCTTCCTCGATAAATGAGCTATCTAGCGTAGATAGAATTTTTCAAATCGGATCAGTAGTTCATGAGATTAGCACGTTCAAGCAAACAAACTCTTAAACTTTATAATATTACTATAGATAACATTTTCTGCGTTTGTATACATATTTGCGATAGCGGCTCGCTTTAGCGTTTCACATATCAAAGTCAGTCCAGTGTGTCCAATCAATCTTTTACTATCGTTCAATTTATATCAGATGGAATTTTAATGGGAAATTAACTCGTGTTTTAATCCGCAGTAATTACATCGTTTATGTTTTTACGTTATATATAAAATTTAAGTTATGTTAGAGGAAGATCGTTAGTCATGATCGTTTCATTCGCACCGACAGTGGTATAAATATAAAGCACCATATTATTACAAGTATAATTATAATGTATGTGTGGTCGTTGTGTACATGACCTGGATACACGGTCATCATATGTTCCGATAAAAATAGTGCCGTGACGTCGCTCGGGTTTTTTATCGGTGGCTGCGTTCACAATGAGTACACACGTATTGGAAGCTGAATTACATTCAATCAAGTCGGTAGTGTCGCAATCGGGCGGCACATTCGGCTTTCGTATTTGGTTTATTGTTGCAACGTGTGGAATCGCTTCGAAGTTTACATTCAAATTGGAGTTTGTCCACCGCGAATTTAGTAGATCTCTGACAATAATAACATTTCATGTTCAGTGACGGATGTCGTCGAATTTGGTAACGCGGTTTGAGTTGCACGATTTGTTTCCGTTGCTTTGATACGATAAATGTTACATCAATAATTACTAGTTTAAACTTTTTATATTATTACTATCAATTATCTCCGATTCCTAATAGTATAATTTTGTAGTGGTTTTAATGGGTTTTCTTGCCATAATAATTGATTTGTTGCTAAGAGAAACCCATAAAAAGTGTTTAGTTTGACCATAATCTTATATGATTTTAAGTGACGATGTAAGAGAAAATTACTCAAAACAAACCGATAAGTGCTTAACAGAAGAGATCGACCATATGAAAGTAGTAAGTGTGTGCCGCGGTTTTCCCTGTGTTTAACCTTAAAAATATTGAATTGCTGTACAAGCAGTTGGGTAACTTTTATCACATCCCATATAGAGTACGACTAATGAGTAAGATGCCAACTACACGGGTGAACCTAATAGCTGATATAGGATAATAGCTGATTTTCCTCAGACGGCCAACTTGCCCTCGTCTCCCGATACGTCACAGCGCGCCTCAACTCCCGTCCGCAATTTTACTTAATTCTCGTGAAGCCGATTTTCTGACCAATGTTGAGTAATACTTGCCCTGTTGCAAAAGGTTATAGCGTAATGTTAGTTAATCTAAAATTTGTTGATAAACAGACTATAAAATGCTATAAGAATTTTTTAAATCTGTCCGGTAGTTTCGAAGATCAGTGCGCTGAGACAAAGAATCTCTGTAACTTTATTAGGTACTATAGATATGATTTCAAATTGGACTATTTTACCTCTAATCAGTTTACAAGTTGTAGGTGTCTGTTATGGATGATCATATTTATTGTAATAGAGGCTTACGTATCTCCCACCGAGTCACCGATAAACGATAAGAGCGACTTCGCCCACATGCGATAACTAAATTACACTCGTTTTTATACAAGTGGAACATGATAATCAGTTTTCTATTTAATTCCAGTAGACATTAGTGTGTGTCTCCACGCGAATGTGATTTATAATAACATAAATGTGTAGTGAAACAATTAATTTATTAAACAACAAAACGAATATGGAACGTTTCAAATCGTTTTCATATCGATGGCGTGCTTCCTAATGTGGTGATTAAAAAAAATATATAATTAAACTAGTGTATAGTGTTCGTAAAGTCTGATATTTTAGACTGCGTTAAGTTATTTATTAAATAGAGTTTGTATATTGTGGATTATGCTGATTAATACGTTCTTGGACACGGAAGATTTCGTGCATTTGTACTATCCGGAGGATGAGCCTGCCGCTGCGCAGGGCTGCGGTGCCGGGGCGCGCATGGCTTCCAAGTACCCAGCGAGACCCCCTTCACCAGAATACTCTCAGGTATTGTACCCCTAAACACGATCAAATTACCACTTCAACCTTCGTAATATTAAAAAGAAATTATGATTAAAGAGATCTTATCGCGATCGTTTCCCTCACGCGATCACGTATAGGAGAGCGTTCCGGTAACTGCGCTTGTGGGCCAGTCACCCACTAAGTATTCTACCTTAAGCCATAACCTAATTCTGGTATCAATAAATAAGGATATCGTATTGTGTGTATTAACAAACAAAGGTATTAACAGAAAATGACATCACTATACAAAATTCTGACCATTTGGTTGTCGCACTTTTTTAATTTTTTTTCGAACTGACTACGCTATTGACCTAGCAAGGTCCTAACAGCTTCACCGGACTACTAGGTTGTCGCACGATGGTCAAAATAATATCGTCATTATTTTTTCATTTTTGTTAAAAACTATGTACTTAGATCTACACCAAAATTATTAGGACTTTGATGTATATATTTTATTTAATAATGAAAAGAGGCTTATAGTAGATTGCTATTATACGGAATCTGAACTACAATTAGACCCCGATGCTTCATCCTAACAGATCTAGAGTTGAAACTTGCATGTATTTATAGGTCTAATGGTAAGTCATTCCGCCAATATACTATACTTATACTACTTTTTTCCAGTACGTCTCCTTTTTATCACGCTTTTATTAGCTTCACCTGTATGTTTGTATGTATGTTTGTTTGTAACCGACCCCTTTGAGCTCGATTTTGTCCTACTTTGAACGATCAGATTTAATTCAAACTTTGCACACCTGTCAAAGGTCGATGACAATGCAATAATCCGAAAAAAAAAGTTAAAAAAATTTAACTAAAAAATGAAAAATAAATAATAGTTTAAAAAAACACGCTTTCATAAAAAATCCAACTAAAAAACAGAAAATAAAATTTTTTTCCCAGAGTGAGTCGCTGTTTTTTTTGTACTATGTAATAATCTATATATAAAAATTGTTTGGTAGGTACTCGCGTTTTGAGACAGCCGTCGATCCTAGGTTCTTGATATTGAAAATTTGCCTGCGACCAAAAATCTAAGTTCTAACAAAATATTCACTGTTTCTCACTGCGTGTAAACAAATCCATCTAATTAGGAATAATCTCTTGACTGAAATACAGCTCATACACTTTACGATTCTAAACAGACCCGTGTTTTGTAGTAAATTGGAAAATTGTCTACAAATTATACTAACAGTACTATGAATAACATAAAATATGTTGTGCGGCTATTACGTCTTCATAAATTGATGTTCTATCTATATTAGTAAATCTGTAGATTTTTGGATAATTTTATGTCCCGAATAACTAAAAAAACATAACAAAAAAGAAAAAAAAAAAAAAAAAAAAAAAAAAAAACATTAATATTTGTATATAAAAGTCAATCTGTGTTTTGGATTTTTTGATTAATATTTGTACAAAAGTCATGATCAGGAAAGCTTTGTCTTTCTTCATTTGGTAATAAAAATTTACAATGATACAATGAGAAATTATAAAAAAGAATTTAAAACTAAATTTTCGATTTGAAACTTTTAAGACAACAAGGAGATGCCATTTAAAAAATATATTTTATAAAACTATCAATGTCATTTATAGTTTTTTTTTTAAATATTCTTACAATTATAGTTTTTTGAAGTGAAACTTCTAATGCAACTTCCAACAAGGTTGCGTTAAACGTTTAACGCTACCATGGAGGGGGTATGAAAGCACTGTCGCGTTAAACGTTCAACGCTCCCGGGGAGGGGGAATAGCAAGAGACAGAGCGAGAGAAATAATCAAACATTTCGTATCTTACTTTAGTCATCATAATCCCATTGTAAATGTTATAGAAAGTGATAATTAAAAGATGCGATCAATTGTGAATTGTAAGCAATTTTAATAAAGTTTGTCTTTAAGAAATTATATGATTTCACTAAAAATCAATTTCTACCCCTTCCTATTTTCATTTCCACATTACGAAGTTTCACTTCTTCCGCGCGGAGGGACTCCACGCACTATTTTTTTTTTATTCTTAATCTATTTTAATAAAATTTTGTACATTGGAAGTCTATACTATTCCGATATTAATTGGAAATAAAAATTGTCTGTCGAATCGTAAGAAAAATAATAATTAATAACCGATTTCTATCCAATGTTATACACGGGGAATACATGTAAAAATATTCTTATTAAAAAAAAAAATACCTGATAATAGTAAACGAACAAAACATACGTGAAAAGCCCCGTGAGCAACTAATTTGTTATACTACCGCAGGTATTGTTTTTACTTTTGATAAATGTTCACACCGTGTTGAAATGTAGCTCTGGTAAAATGTAGACAAAACAAGATATGCATCGGTACTCACTGTACGGGTATCCTTCACCTTGAAACGAAATAATTGTCTACAGAAATAGGGTTGTCATAACGCGCTATTTTTAAATATAAAAAGTATTTATAACTAGATGAAATTTGTATAAGCTTTGTTATAATTAATAAGTGAAAAAAATTGATATGTAAAAACCCAGGATGCACACTTAACGTCTCAGAACCGGCACACAAAAATGAGTGCATAATTTTGGATTATGCAGTCATTTTAAATAGTTTTGCGTCCTTGTAAAAACAGCTTTAGATCATTTGATAAGGTTGAATGTGCAAAATCATAAATTTATCGCATAACTATAGCAACGTTTGTATATTGGGGAGTTTTTGCGACCGGTTTTGAGCGTTACGTTTATTCGAGACTATGAATCTTGGGTTGTTATATGTCAATGGTGAAAATACTTTATTTTATGTCACGGTTTCAATCAGTAAAATTGTTCATTAATAGATTCATTAATTTCGTATGCAAACAAATATTAAACTAACATATGCACTTCGTATCTCTTAATCGTCAAGTATGTGTGTGTTCTTAATTGGCTTCCAAATTGATATTTTTATCTCTGCTAACGTAACGATTGCTACCGAGAATCACATTGTACACACTGTTGCCGCTCTGTTTTTATGCTTTCCGTTTCAAACTACTCTAAATACGATGCTTTCTAAAAAAAAAGGACAACCCTATTAAAAAGTGACGTGTGCAGCGTACGTTGGCTACCATTCATTGGTCGAAAGGATGCGGCCGCTGCTATCTCGTTCGCTCAGATCCCCTTGAAATGTTAATTCTCTACAAACGTTCAGTCATTCATTATCATTGAAATATTTATGATTAACTAGCTGTACCCGCGACTCCGTCCGCGTGGAACCTAATGTAAAAAAGATAGTGACTAATAAAATCATCTCAATGTATTAGGTCCATTTATTTAACTACTTTCCTCTTGTACTTAAGTCGCGTCGTTATTAAAATTACAATCACTTTTGTGATTTTAATTAATTTTTTTTTTAATTACGATTTTAATTAAACCAAGACTAAATGTTACTCGATATTGGATATGCTATATGATTTTCTTTGAGGTTTTATCGTGAACACAGAAGTTTAGCAGTGATGCGTGTTCAAACAAACAGACAGACAGACAGGCAGGAATTTATAAAAATGATTGAAAGGTATTTTATTACATACTAGCGGACCCGGCAGACGCTGTCCCGCTCTAATTATAAAAAAATCCTGGACAAATCCTTATATACCAAAATGTTTCTCTTGAATCACTTTATCCACTGGTGAAAACCGCATAAAGATCCGTTCAGTAGTTTTTGAGTTTATCGTGAACAGACAGACAGACACGGTAGGTGTTTTATACTATGTAATGGTTCCTAGACACCTGCAACATTTTTTTTTTCACAAAAATCTAAAATGTACAGACAGACACGTTAGATTAACATTCTTATTATATGTATAGATTCAATTACTTCTACTGTCAGCTGTATTAGAGTTATGGGATTAATGTACTTATATTTGAGTTATAAATTATTTAATGTTCGAATGTAAAAAAAAATCATCAATTTAAAAAAAAAACTCATTGTCCCAAATACGCGAATGTAATGATAGAAGCAAATAGTATTTTGCAATTTGTTCATGAATAGGTTAGGCTTTATTTTACTTGTGCCTATACGCGAGATGAATCTATACAATATAATTCTTCATATGATATTATCACATTCATCATTCAATTATAAAACGGTAAACGTGTATTCCAAGTATTATTAACCAGTTAAAGTAATCGGCCACCCTCTTGTGTTTCTTTGTTTCGAGCTCACTGTGAGGAATCACATTGATAATAATCGTCAATACAAATTGCCACTGAATAGAATAGTCCCATTTTATTGCCTAGTTACTTGTACTTTACGTATATATAAATGTTGATCTATACTTAATAATCTATACTTCTATACTAATATTATAAAAAGCTAAAGTTTGTAAGTTTGTGATGTTGTAGGGGGTAATCTCAGGAACTACTGGTCCGATTTGAAAAATTCTTTCAGTGTTAGATAGATCATTTATCGAGGAATGTTATAGGCTATATATCCTCACGCTAAGACCAATAGGACTGGAGCACCAATGTAGTATGTTCCAAAATTGGGTTTTTTTTTCCTCTTGAGAGCTTCCGCTGCGCGTTACCGTCAGCCCTAAGTAACTATTCCATGCGGACGAAGTCGCTGGTAGAGGCTAGTTATATTATAAAGAGGTAAAGTTTGAGAGTTTGTAAGGTTGTAGGGGGTAATATCTGGATCTACTAAACCGATTTTGAAAATTATTTGTATCAATAGAAAGCCACGTTATTTGTGAGTGTCATAGGCAATATACTAACCCGAAAAATGAAAAGACTTTTTTGTGGTAGTCGGATTTGCAAAGTAAGTCGGAGAAGAAACGTTGGAACGAAAACGTTTCTTGCGAACGCTGCCTTAACGATGAGAGATATACGATTATATCGATTATATTACGATATGATATACGATTGTAGAGCTTGATAAAGTAAACATGTTTACCGCCCAACGAAGTGGGCACGGGTCAGCTAGTCTGTGTATGCACGTTCATAATAGAATTGTGTAAAACACTAAACATTTTTTTTCGCTGCCATTACAAATTATTAACAACAAAATAACTAGTAATGGAGAAACTACAAAAAGGTTAGTGTATTGATCTATATCATAATGAAAATAACAAGGTCCAATGGTTTAACTCTATCAGAGTTATGTAACTGTCTAACGTTTTAAAAGAAATGTTCCGCGCAAATCCCGAGTGCGAGGTAACTTACTCTGTTTCGCCCGTAAGTTGTATTAGATATGCGTTAATTATACAAATTAAGTTATATATGTATATGTAAAATTATTCATTTCGCCGCATCTTTAAAAAAATAGATTATCTTTAACTGACTTCAAAAACCTACCGACTTTTGTTTTAATGAAAATTTAATACTAATTTTATTTTTAAATTTTCTAATTATTAAAGTGAAACTTTTATTACATCGTCTCAAACTTTTTCGTCTGTGTGTTGCATGTCGCGTGATGGTCGGCCGTGGAGTAGGGATAAAGTGAAAGGCGCTCGTCAGAGCAGCCAGGGCCAATATGGCGGCGCCTATAGTTCGCAGCAGCTGACCCTGTAGTGTATAGACTATTATTAGTTAAATGTCTATAGTGTGAAAAAAAGTTTCACTTCTACCGTGGTTTCATAAAACCACACAATCCTTTTTTTTGTATTTATACTCGTTATATTTACGGCATAATGATTCACATGACTTTAACTTTTAAAAACATCCACGTGTAACGTTTATTAGTAAACCAGATTTTATAGCGCTTCAGAAAGTATTTTAACTAATTACTGTTTCATAATATGGATGGATCCACGATGGATGCAGCTCTTCCACGGTGAGGTTCTTAAGGTCATTTGAAATCGTGTGAAATCGACTCCCAGCGGCGGTGTTTCCAAACCATTACGAGTTACAAACCTTTAAGAAACGAGCGTAGACTTCTTTAAAAGGCCGGCAACGCACACACGACTCCTCTGGTGTTGCTAGTGTCTATGGACGGCGGTGATCACTTACCATCAGGTGACCCGCCTGTTCGTTTGCCTCCTATAATATAAAAAAAATGGTGGGTGGCCACTTGTACACAGCCTCGATTCTACTATGACCACTTATCGCTCTACTTCCACCGCAAAAGCCGAGTTAGACTGAGCTATATATAGCTGAATATCAAAACCGCATATTTGAACGTCATACTGTATTCACACAACGAGCGTTAACATTAGTAATTATATATCGATCATGGCGTCGCGTCGTGGTACTAACTTTACTCACTTATCGGCATATGCACTGTGTACACTTGACTCACTTATCGGCATATGCACTATGCCCCACGACTGCTTCAATGAGGCAACCGTGACTCATCACAAAGGCATGTTTACAAACTGTTGTGTGCTCAAATGTGTATATATTGTATACATATTTTTGTTTGATATCGTTTTTATATGCCGCCTGTTTACAGCGTCTGTTGTGTTCTTTCAAATCATCTATTCATTCTGACTATATTCATATATATATGCTATATTAGTTTATGAACGTCCGTTGCGGTTGCATTACATATATTACTCAGCAGCTTTATGATCGAATGAGAAACAAAGCCGTTGTATAGACAACGCATATTTCGTAAAAGTGCAGCCACGTTAGATTTACATTATTATTTAACGTAGCTGCACTTTTCAGATTTTTGTTAAAAAAATTGTTGCATGTGAATAGGTAATAAAATACATTTCAATCATTTTTTATAATGTCTAGTACTGTAATGTAAGTACTGAGAGTCTTTCTAGAAAATCGTAAAGCATATCTCCGAGTAACATTTAGTCTTTGTTTCATTAAAATCGGTTGTCTATCAAAAGTCATTGTAATTTTTACGACGACGCGACTTAAGTACGAGAGAAAAGTAAGAATAGTATTTGGACTGAATACATTCAGATGACTTTATTAGTCATTGTTTTGTACATAAAGTTCCAAGCGGACGATGTCTCGGGCACAACTAGTTAGTAAATAAACTAAAACGATCGATTCTCTTATTAAATATAAATTGAAATCGTTTTTTAATGTCCATTGATTGTCTATAAAATATTTGTTCAATATCGAATTCTATTTGATTAAGGGACGTTATTTTTCTATTATAGATTATTATTTACCTTTAACTTTTTTAATCACGAACCCTACAAATAAGTCTGCTCTTGAAATGTAATATAAAAGCCTTTTATCTCGAAATAGATAACAGGAGTACGTAACCGTGTCATTAAAATGTAGATTATTATGTTATTTTATATTATTGTAAGGTATACGATAAGAAGTCAACACTGAATACTAGGGTAACATAAATATAAAGAGTTCGTTTTTCAATAGTTTTATAAACAAAATTCATGATTCTGATGATAGACACTGTACAAGTTTATGCGGTAGTTTATCTATGTGACTTTTATGGTGTTCGAAAGTCAAAACAAATAGTTCCCGCCAAACCTTGAATGGGCCTTTCATTGCACTAGCAGGCGACCTCCAGCTGGGTGAATGACTCGAATGACAAACACAAACGGGGACTGAACGTACCATTCATCCTTGCTCTGACAGCGTACTGGTAACGCAATGTTTTTATCATAATATTTCTCTTGGCACAATATCCTATCGTTGCTCGCGCTTGAGAAGGTCGAGTAATCAGGATATCGTGTCTTAAATTGTTCTTACAACAATTATATACATGACATATATCATTTCAATTAACGATATTTTATCTATACTAATAATAACGATAATCACTACATAGTATAAAACAAAGTCGCTTTCTCTGTCCCTATATCCCTATGTATGCTTAAATCTTTAAAACTACGCAACGGATTTTGATGCGGTTTTTTTTAGTAGATAGAGTGATTGAAGGGGAAGGTTTATATGGATAATAACATCCATTAAATAGTGGAGAAATACTGTTATTTTTGAGGTTTCTAATGTGATGTCGTAAATAATTACATTTTTTCCGCTTACATTGCAACAAACGCAGGCTGAACCCTACGAGATTTATCAAAATAATGTACTAAGTATTGTACACATTGAAAAGGTCTACAGAAAACTCCACAATGGTATATGTCTATCTCTTATGGATATCCCACAATAACATTTTTTTGTCATTTACTTTTTACGACAAATAATGGCTAATTTTCGAAGCGATTTTAACCAATACAACATTAATCCTTATCCAATTAAATACCTTAAATACATTGTTGATTTAATATAGATCTATATGGCCCTTTACAGCATATGATTTAAATGAATATTTTCGATTGATTGATTTCGACGAATATTATTGATTAAAAGCTGTGAACGTTGTATATAAAGACATTCTGTAATATATGAATTGTTGTAAAAATAAAATAAATAGGTAAAATGTAAAAAGTAAATAATTAAAAATGTAGTGTATGAATTAAGATATTTCAAAAATAGCAGGAAATCTTCATGGTATAGGGAAAGGGGAATTGTTTTACACCAAATTTAACGCGCGCGGGCCACGGGCAGTAATGAATAAATCAAAACTACTGGATCGATTTTAATCATTTTTTCAGTGAATGACATAGGCTATATATTTTATACCCGTGCGAAGCCGGAGCGGGCCGCTAGTGATATTATAAAGAGGTAAAGTTTGTGAGTTTATTACGTTGTAGGGGGTAATCTCAGGAACTAATAGTCCGATTTGAAAAATTCTTTCTGTGTTATATAGCTTATTTATCGAGAAAGGTTATTGGCTATGTATCATAACGCTAAGACCAATAGGAGCGGAGCACCAATGAGGAATGTTTCAAAATCGGGTGTTTTTTTCCTCTTGAGAACTTCCGCTGCGTGTTAGCGTTATCCCAAAGTAGAATCCCAGAAGCTAGTTATTAGTAAAATTAGAGTAGTCACCGATATATAAGAGGCACATAGTTTCTTGACTTAAAAAAGATTTTATATGGGTAATGAAGTGTATTTTTCTAGAACATATTACAAGAGTACCTGTGAGCGAAATGACACGTGTTACCGCTCTCATGAGAAACCAATACCAAAACCAAAACCAATACTATTTTCCCGCCTTTCCGTTTTATTCTATAAAGCCCTTTACAAATAAGAAAATATAATAACTAATACATATAGGAGAGAGAATTATAGTATAATTGTATAATTTATACAACAAAACGCAGTTTAGTTTTAACTCGTCACTATTTTAAGGTATTAATTACGATGAAGTAAATAAGCAGTAACTTAATAATAATTAGATGTTACGTGATTCTTTTGTGTTTTATGTGGTACACGGAACTCCAATTCTAAGAATTCGTTCACTAATGGGATCAATATTGTATATAGATTAAAAAGTACGGCGATGAAGAATAAAGTATGAACTTCGAAATTTATCTCCTGGACTGTCCAAAAACGTTAAACGTTCCATACAAACGAATGTATATAACCTTATGATGCACCGGTCAACAGACTGTAGGCAGCATAAGTTCTATAAAATACCGTCATTATAACATTTCAAAAGTGGAACAATAACAGATCTTGTTTTTAAATACTCAGTCGAGCGGTTAATCGCCGCCGCAGGTTGTGTCCGCGTCGAACCGTACCCGCGGCCTCTAACGTCCTCAATATCCGTCCTCCTACACCTCGAACTTTCGGATTAGTCATATTCGGTGTTACGCAAGCGAGGGATTGCCCCAACTATGGTATCCGGCGTTAGTTAACACTGTTAGTGCGTATACGCGTATGTAGGTATCGTCCTTGCTTGTGAGTTGCGAGTTTGCACCGTGGCCGTGCTCACAGTACGCTCGCGTGCCGCTACAAACGTTTTTAAACCTGTTGCTGTGTTATATTATGTGGTAATTATTATAATCTGTCCTTTATCTCTCTTTAAAATAGTAATTTATGTATACAGTTAGTTTCTTTACGAATATTTATCACCGTTTTAGTTGTTCAAAGAAGTTATTATTTTTTTTAATAATTAGTATATAACTGTCAGTTCTGCGACATTTTTCAAGTACTGTGTAAACTCTTTATAACGAATTTTACGGAACCGAGCATTTTCTTTTTGTTTAAAGAGTTTTCGTTATACGTAGGTAAGAGAACAAATAAATGGATTTGTGGTAAACCAACAAAATTGACCTAATTTCTACCTTATAGAGAGTTACAACGAACGACGTTATAAAGAGTGCTTGTACACTGTGTATTATGTAAAATTTGTACACAATAATCTTCGAATTGTTAATTTTATTGTTTATCGAGGGAGGGTTCCGAATTAAGAAGTTGTTTATCTTATCCGATTTAACAAGCGTTTATTAAATTATGATATATTCCTTGGTAATTATTATAATCTTTTAATTTTAATACTTTCAAATCTATAAAATAACAATTTATATACGTACTAGCGTGCCAGATGGACGTTGTCCTGCCTTGATAATAAAAAAAATATCTAAAATTCAACCGCAACACCACCTACCGGTTCCAATTGTGAATCTAAACGATTCTCGGATCCACTGAAACACGCACACAAAATTTCATCAAAATCGGTCCAACCGTTTCTGAGGAGTTCGGTGACATACACACGTACAGAAGAAATTTATATATAAAGATTACTTTTATATACACTTTTACGGATATTTGAATAGATTTTTTTTAGCAATTGTTATAGATATAATTGCTAGTTCTGTGACATTTTCCATATATTATATGAAATTTATTCAATATTCTTCGAATTGTTAATTTTGTTGCTTATCGAGGGCGCGTTCCGAATAAAGAGATTGTTTATCTCTTACTTGTAACTAATTAAAACGATACTCATATTTTCGAGTAAACATATTTCACACGTGTATATTATAAAAAAACAAGCTGAGTTTACAATGAAATAAAATAAAATTGAAACGTATAATTTAATGAAATAATGTTCTCCTCGTAAGATCAAAGCCTGAGCTCAGATGTTGCTAATAGACGGGTGCGATGACCTGAGTGTCTAAGAGTGTAAATACGTTATGTATATGTGTTATAAATGTTATAGGTAGGTTTCGGTCGCGCACAATGGATTCCATTAATTCAGACAATGTTATTTTAACATGCAGCGATCACACTAAGAGAAGATCCGGTACGAATATGAATGAAATATTTTGTTATATTGTTTCCGTTGATCCATCCTGTAAGTTATGCTGTGGAGATATATTTTTTTTGTTATATTCTATCTTCTGTCTTTCTATATCATTACATAGTATAAAACAAAGTCCCCTACCGCGTCTGTCTGTCTGTCTGTTCGCGATAAACTCAAAAAGTACTGAAGGGATTTTCAAGCAGTTTTCACCAGTGGATAAAGTGATTCCCGGGGAACGTTTTGATATGTCATTTGTCAAGGATTTTTTTTTATAATTAGGGCGGGACAACGTCTGCCGGGCCCGCTAGTATATAATAATAATGTAAATCTAACATGTCTGTACTTAATAGATTTTTGTAAAAGAAATTGTTGTAGGTGTCTAGGGAATAAGTTATAAAATACATTTCAATTATTTAAAAAAATGTCTGTATGTCTGTTTGTTTGAACACGTATCACTCTTAACCACTTCAAACTATCCTCCTTAAATAATCGAACTATAATATTAGAACTTATGTTTTTATTTAATATATATTTCATGACAAAATTGACTGTCCACAAATTACTAATCACTTCAAATTTAATATTCCTCCTAAGTTTCCGAGATCGAATAAATACGTCCCATTTTATATTTCTCATTCATGTACTAATTTAGGCTTTTACTCTCCGGTCAACAGAATATCTAGGTCATATAACTCATACCATAAAACATGCGACATTTTCTCAACTAAACGAAATCATTTCAAAACAGCGATAGAGACATATCAGTCTGTTCACAAAATACAGTTATAATTGTTTCAGTGTTTCTTTTTTTTTTTTTCTTTTTGTTTCAATTTCCTTGTTTTTGTATTATTATATTATGTTGTATATTATATATGTTAAATTTTTAAATATGTAAAATAGTTTAATATTTAATTTATCGTTGGAGCACGCCGTGGTTGTCTCTAAATATGACTACATTTATAATGTATCACAATAGTCCTACTTTTTATATACTTACTAGTGTATTGTTATGTTGACGATCCTAAAATAAATAAATAAATAAATAAAATACTGCGTTCATGATAAAACCTAAACTTAAGGAAAATCGTAAAGCATATCTTCGAGTAACTTTTAGTCTTTGTTTCATTACAATTGTGGTCTATCAAAAGTTATTGTAATTTTAATGACGAGGTGACTTAAGTACGAGACAAAAGTAAATAAACGTAATGATACCCGTAAATGATATATTAACCTTTTCTTGTATTAAACTGTATTATGCGCAAGACCGAAATTAAGGCTATATTCTGAGTGGCCAAAAATATTTGTACGAGGATTTTCATAGGATTGTTCACACAATCCACCCATATCGTCCTCAGTCTTCCTCTACTCCTATATGCATTCGACTTGATATTTAAAACTTTTCTGGTCACACGAGTTTCGTGTCTCTCCATGACGTGCCCATACCTTGCCAACCTATTACTCCTCAACTTCTCTGTCACTTGTGCTATATTCAAATTTCCTCTGATATAATCATTCCTAATCTTGTTCATTCTAGTTACATGACATTTTATTATGTATTAGCTGTACTGTTTACTAATGTCGTAAAACCATATTATTTTTTATTATTTATAACATTATATTCATTTTGGAATCAAATTTTCTTATATAAATTGTTATTATAATCATATTTTTCAATATATTATATTTTTTCCCTACGCTATTGAAGTTATTATAAGGCACTTGCTATTATTTCAATGTATTTTATGTAATAACTTGTTCGTTTTGATGAATAAAATTAGCAATAAACAAATAAACACGTGAAAGATTTCAGTGGATACCTTCAATGACGTTATTCGTTCCTGGTATATCATCGATCTGCAACTGATACCGTTACGTTTCATTCATGTTACGACTGGCTTGTGTAAGTGTTGGTAGTGTTTCACACACTGTTGGCAGGTGTTACACATATACTTATAATATATTATTGTCCTTCCTTATATAATAAACTAGCTTCTGCCCGCGACTTCGACCGCGTAGAAATTGGAATAGTTACTTTAGGCTACCGCTAAATTTAACTCACAACTTCGTTTATGTAGAAGCTGGTCTTAGCGTGGTGATATAGTTGGTAGCCTTCCTCGATAAATGAGCTATCTAACACTGAAAGAATTTTTCAAATCGGACCTCAGTAGTTCCTCAGATTAGCGCGTTCAAGCAGACAAACACTTCAGCTTTATAATATGAGTATAGATAATAGTAGGTAGGGATTCATCTATATAGGTCAGTTAAGGTGCTCGTCCTACGACCGAGTTATATATCAATACTTGTTATTCATAAGGTTAGCATGAGCTCCGCCGAGTATTATTTCGACGGCACGATGTTAATAAAAACAATGTTTATTTCATGCCAGCACGTTCCATAATTACATGTAAACTATATTATCCACACATCGTGTGTATAACGAACGTAATTTTAAATTGTTTTCCTTTAACAGAGTTATAAAGAGTCGTGACCTTATGCGTACAAAACCGAGTGTGAGGTGAATGAACCCCATTTGAAATTTAACTATTACGCTACTGAGTTATATCGTATCCTTGTTTAGTTTATGCTCATTATGAGACGATGCTTTTTATCATTGTCGGATTAGTCGGTACTAGGCGCCCACCCGCACTGTGTCATAAAAATATTTATGTTTCAACTACTTTGACTGCTTTAAATTGAACGCTTTGTTTATAACTCAGTACAAAATGGTCTCGTTTTCTTTTCAATGTTGCGAAAAATGTACAATCATTGCCAAAAGAATACAAACAATAAAATAATATAAAGTTAGATTACGGCTAACAAAAACTTAGGTTTGATTTCAATTTGGTTTTTTTTTTTATTAAATCTCAGATCGGTAACGCCACAGCTGCCTTCTTATTTTAATGTCCGAATAACGATACTAGAGTTACCTACTCGAGTGGTCGGGCAGAAAAACCAATGACAGTGCCTCTTGTCCCCCGGTTCGCACCTTTTTTGGTGTGCAGAATTAAATTTGTTACAGCGAGGTGAATGCGCTGCTTCGTCTGGTGGGCGAGACTTCTATATGTACACCTAATTTTAATACGAGTGATTTTGTATTAGTCATTTTTTATTATAACATCAACATCTTACTTAGCTTAATGTTATTTTTTGTTCTATTTATAAAGGTATTTTTATTTTATTTTGAACCAAAACCACGACATATTCGGTTGTTATTAATGTAATAGAAGTTTTTGTATATCGTGTTTATCGTATTTTAGAATAAATTTGAGCTTTAAATGAAAATATCTGGATGAAAGTGTTAATATTAGCTCTCTTTGTTAAAACATTGACAGTTTATGTCAAATAAAAATTCTTGAAAACACTTGAACTAACAAGTTAACTCGGATTTTTTTTATGTTATAGGCGGCAAACGAACAGGCGGATCACCTGATGGTATGTGATCACCGCCGTCCATAGATTCTAGTAACACAAGAGGAGGCGCAAGTGCGTTGCCAGCCTGTGTTTGGGGGAGGGGGGAATGGGGAGGGGAGGGGAGAAGGGGCGGGGAGGTGGGTATCCGGTGCTCTCACTGATCGACCGAAACGTAACAGTGCAAGCGCTGTTACTTTACGTCAGTTTTCTGTGAGAGGGTGGTACTGCCGGCTGTACGTGCCGACCCATTCATGCTGAAACCAATAATAGCTTCAGCGTGGCTTTACCACCTACAGAAAATGTCTTTATTAATGAATTCATTACCGTATTCGAATTAGAGCAACATTTTTTTTGAGATAACTTACGTGTGTTATTAATAGAAATACTGGAGTTTTTGACGGGGTTTTGGCATGTCATGTAGTGATTTTTATATTTTATTTATGATCTTGTATTATCTGGCTCTATATTTTGTAATATTTATGATGTTTTGCGTAATATAATATTGGTTATTGTACACGAGTGAAGTGGATGAGAAATAATACCACTGGGCATGTATTCTGACTTGCCATAAAATCTCCGTGGAAAGTACTAGACAGACGTCCGTCGTCTTGTTAGTTCACTGAAATGTTCGCAAGAAATTTGTAATATCATTACTACTTATTCGACAATGGCAGTAACAATCTACTAGAAGACTGGTTGCCAAAAATAAAATACAAATCCGTAGCCGAGCATTTATAAGTGCGTTCTGGGCAACCGTAATTAAGAGTCAGATCTCTAGTTTTAGCGGTTTATCTTAGACCACGTGGTAATTAGAAATCCGATAGGACCTGGAACCTATTGAAATATAATCTATACTAATATATAAAGCTGAAGAGTTTGTTTGTTTGTTTGGTTGAACGCTAGGATCTCAGGAACTACCAGTCCGATTTGAGAAAACCCTTCGGTTTTAGATAGCTCATTTATCAAGGAAGGCTTTAGGCTATATATCATCACGCAAAGATCAATAGGAGCGGAGCACCAATGAAGAATGTTTCAAAATCGGGCACTTTTTCCTTTTGAGAGATATCGTTAGCGTTAATATTATATACGTTGCCATGGTAACGTGGTAAGTTATGTTTCAAAATCGGGCACTTTTTCCTTTTGAGGGATATCGTTAGCGTTAATATTATATACGTTGCCATGGTAACGTGGTAAGTTTCTAAAACAAACATTTTCAAAGTTTGTTTTCCTATTCAAAATTTGTTATCTATTACGTATTATAAAAATAAAGTTTGTGTATGTACAATTAAAATAACAACTTTTTGATGAATGTATATGGCTACAAATGACCAATAATTTTTTTTTTATATTTTGTCTATATTTTTATATTATTATATTTTGTCTGTTTGTTTGTTTGTTCCGGGTAATCTCCAAAACGGCTGGATCTATTTTAACGGGAATTTTACTGGCAGATAGTCGAAATTATAGCGGTTGATATATTGTAATTTATTTGTCCGCGGCTTCGTCCGCATTGCTATTTCCAAAATGGTTGGACCGATTTTCACGGGGTGTTCACTGGTAGATAGCAGACAATATAAAAAGTAATTTAGGTTTTTTTTATTCGCCTTCGGCCGCAGTGCAATATCCGTAATGCTTGGACTGATTTTCACGGGGCTTTCACTGGCAGATAACTCACCTTATAAGAAGTAACTTAGACTATTTTATTTTGTTACTCAAGACTTCGTCCGCAATATTCTACTATCTCCTAATCGGTTGGACCGACTTTCACGGGACATTTACGGGCAGATAACTAGCGAGCTCAGAAGACGTTGTCCCGCCCCAATAATAAAAAGAAAACCTTGAAAAATGATCTTAAACCTTCTCCATGAATCATTCTATCTACTGGTGAAAACAGCATGAAAATCCGATCTGTAGTTTTTGACTTTATCGCAAACAGACAATCAGAAAGACCAGAGGACTTTGTTTTGAAGTGATGAACTGTTACCTGTGCATTCGTTGGTGTGAACTTAATAAAAATAGTTTCTTTACTGTAAACAAACGCATGAGACATGCGCTGTACTGGACTCCAAGAATAAATGTATGTAATTTGAATTATATTATCATTTTGGTCAATTTGGCGGCCATTTTGTTTTATTTACCGTGTTTGCATCTACATAACTCAGTGATTATAGCAACGTATAAGAGTAATACAATTATATCGACAATATGGGCATGTTTTGTCTAAATAATAGACAATTTAGCACATATTGTTCGATAATGTATAGTTTAAAATTTTCATTACTTTCTTTTATAGTGTTAATGAGCACTGAGGGTGGTACATAGTAGGTTAAAGTTCCAGGTATGTTGCTGATGATAAATCCCATCCCATTCGATATACTATTCGTATTCACATATCTAATGTACACGTTACATGTTACAGTAGATGGCGTAATGTAAGATTGTAAGTAGGTGTGTATATTACCAAAATGCTTTTTCAAAAACATTTGTAACTATGACACCATAGTTATTTAATACATTTAAAAAAACGCGTGCGGAGCCGCGGGGGACAGCTAGTTAAAAATAAATTTACGTTTTACCATTAAGCGTAATATTTTCTTGTCCATATTCTTATCCGTTCATTGCTAATTACTATTCATGAAATTTGTACATTAAATTCAATAAAAGAAAGAAAGAAAGAAACATTTTTATTCATAAAGCATAACATAAAATACAAGTATACAAGAATGGACAAAAATATGCATATCTGTGCATTATGAAATGGTGTCCAGCTCAGCATATGCTAGCGTTATGAGAAACACTTCGCGCTGATTTTCAGCTGCAACCCAATGCAAGTCACGGTGCGTAAAAAATAAAAAATATGCATTAAAATTATAAGATATAATATATATAGGGATAGTAAGTAATGTACAAAAATAATACGGTTCATAATATATATAGGGGAAATTAATAAAATAAAAAAGTAGGATACATAAAACAACATACAAGAGAAGCAATTGCAGGCGTGACAAAAATATATATATATATGCAACTCAAATTGGATGCAAAACCTTTAGTTTACAAGCATTGCGATAATAAGAAAAACTTTTTATAATGAATTTTAAATGTAAGTAATGCGTTCGAGATTGCGCATTGGAGGGGGTAGGTCGTTCCAGCATTTGGTAACAGCGAACTTAAAACTGCCTCGAAATGAGGTGGTAACATGGCGATGAGTACATAACATATACTTAGAAGCTCTAGTTCTGTAACTATTCAGATCTCTTGCCCAAACTAGTTTCTCATAAAGATATTCAGGCTTCCCGGTTTTTATCACACCGAATAATAGTGTGGCTAGGTGTAACTGCCTCCTATTTTCCATTTTTTAACGATATTAATTATGCGCTCCATCTCGTTCTGCAAATAAAGCACTAAAATTCTTAAAGAGTTGATCATAATATAACTCCATATTAAATGAACACAAGATTACACTATGTAAGCTTTATTAACTTTCTAACACACGATTTATAGCATCTTGTAAACCGATAGTGCTGTGTGTACGCCATCGCGGCGGTGTGTGACATTGAATACTGGGCTGTGGGACAATTTACGGCATTATGTGTGAATGCTACTCCAATTATGTTATGGCCGGAGACACCATGGATTTTAAAATAATGAATTTTATATATAAACAAAGTTTTATTGTCTACAGAAGATGGGTTAATAATCCCTTACTTTGTTTTCGTGACATAATTTTCCGTTTCCTTAGTTTTAGAAAATGCTTACATGTACCTATATTTATTTATAGTTTATTGGTAAATAAAAAACACAGGTAAACTGTTTATGTTTTCATAATACACAGTTGTGTTTCCAGCACGTGTCGAAGCATACTTCACTTGTATCAAAACACATAATTGCAAGTTGTACTTTGAACCGGCGGCCTCGAAACACGCTGGCCGGTTTGCTCAATCAAACGAGAAAAAAAACATTTAAACATCGCAGTCTGCATACAGCAATATGTGATACAAATAATTAACAGTGATCTGTGGTAGATAATTGATTTGTTTATCGTTAATACATATTCGTTAAAGCTTGTATATGTTGTCCAACTCTGAGTGGGAAGAGAGCCTTTGGAAAAAGCCTAAGTGTGCACACATACGTATGTGCGATTTTGTCATTCGACACACGAAGTGTATTGATGAAATTCTTGCAACATCTCTTGTTCGCTATGCTTTCCTGGTGCTCGATGACGAGATACAAGTTTCCAAAGAATAAATAAACTTAAATATGTTTATTTCGTTTCGAATATCAATAATACTCTGTTTACTGATTATGTATATAGTTTTTAAGCTATTGCATAGCTTCTATCGCGGGCCTTGAGCGTGGGGACCGAATCCAGAAATTCCGTAACGAAAAAAACCTAACACCCCCCACTCCAACCGGCACAGCGGTGATACTTTTTAGTTTTTCCATCTATCGATAAATACCAGAACTTTTAATGACTTTTTGAAATATCACGCTTGTCTCTTTAGTTCAGCAACCCGCCTTTAGGTGGCATTGGTTGTATTGGAAAACTACCGTAATCAGCTGTTTGTGAGAAATTAACGATACTTATATAATACGCTGTATTCGCTGTACGAATTCTTTCGCTAAGAAAGCTACTGTAAATTACTTGAAAAATAGAACGATGATAAAGTTTACGAAAAAAAAACAAAGGAAAAAAAATACTGCATTAATAAAATAAATAAATAATTATAATTGCATAAGTTGATAAAAAATGCTATGCAATAGCTTTACCGCGGCAGTCTCCGAGTGCCACACGTCTTTTTTTTTAAGATAAACTTAAAAATTTATAGTTAAAGTGGTTTTTGTTCACAAGGATTCGCTTTTGAATTCGTCTAGACGTGATAATTAGTTCACCATATTTACCCAAGAAAAGGTAACAAACATACGTAGTCCGGTGAAGCTGTTAAGACCTTGCTAGGTCAATAGCGTAGTCAGTTCGAGAAAAAAAAGTAAAATACATACTTACTAATTAAAATTGGTATTAGAAATTATAAGGAAATGTGGTTATTGTATATTATTATTAAAAAATAGATCTGTACGATATTATATGAGAGTGGGGAACATAATAAGAAATTAAGTAACACGAGGTCGCTTTCTAACATGTCAGTGCCATCTAGTGTGAAGTATGCGCGCGGACACGCAAGCGCGCCCTTCTCCGACATTCGATAGAGCTAATTGATTTAATCGTGAAACTACTACAATGGTCAAATGCCGAATAGTCCATTTGTTATCGTAAAAATATGTAAAGCTAAGTAGACTACGTAGTATATGAATAATTTTTATCTATACAAAAGTTTTTTTTTTTATTTTTGGTAACCAATTTTCTAGTAGTAGATTACTGTAGATTACTGCCACTGTATAGTAGGCGATGAATGATGTTATAGGTTCTTTGCGATCATTTCAATGAACTAACAAGATGGTGGCCGTTTTGTTCCAGTTTCAAGAGAGTTTTTCTGGAAAGTCAGAATCCATGCTCCGGGTATTATTTCTTATCCACTTGTCCACAATAGACAAACTATATTACGTAAAACACCACCAATATTACAGAATACAGAGCCAAATAATACAAGACTATGAATAAGATATAAAAACCACTACATAATATACCAAGGTCCCGTGAAAAACTCAATTAAAGGCATTGACATATAAAAACCCAAGACGCACAGTCTCGACTAAAAGTAGCGCTCGAAAACTCCCCAATATACATACGTGGTTATAGTTATGCGATAAACTTATAATTTTGCAAATTCGACCTTACCGGAATGATTTAAAGTTGTTTTTACAAGGACGCAACCGACGCGAAACTATTTGAAATGACTGCATAATCCAAAATTATGCACTCATTTTTGTGTCCCGGTTGTGAGACGTTAAGTTTGCATCTTGGGTTTTTGTATATCAATATTCGAGGGCTTATTTTAAGGCAATATGATATCACAGGTAACTTGAAACAAAATTAAGGTGGCGTTTGAAACTTTGCCAAACGTCGAACGTGCAATTCACATACGAAGATATTATTGCAACGGAAATAAATAATTCATCGCGAGTTGTTTGCGAATGCACTTTAAAAACGTATAACAGCAACAATGGTTAAGTTTTATTATTGGGCAAGTATTATCAATGTTTGCTTGCGGCACATTCCTTCACGTAACATGGTGGTAACACGCGTATTCTTGTTCAAGATTTACCAAGAACTTCTTTACGCAATTTTGTTGTTATCAACTAAGTGAAGCTAGATTTATTTTTAGCGGAATCGTATATTTTTCATTTATTATTGATAAAGAAAAACGGAAGTCCAACTCTTAAAAACACTGAAACTATTTTAAATTTAATAAACGATATATTTCGTAGAGAATTGATAAGACATTTTTGAGTCACAAGCTTGATTCATTCCTATAATGAAAACGAATTTTACGGCGGTTTTTGAAGGGATCTGAAACTGTTGTATTTACTTTTTATTCTTAAACTTGGCTTATTTGACTCTATATATGTTATAATATAGTTATTGTGTACGAGTGAAGTGATAATAATAGACTGGAACAACAATTCCGAGATGTCATATTCTTTACGAATGTCTTATAGAGAACAGCACTATTTGATTGAAGTACTGATATCACCCAAAGCCGCAATCTTTAAAATACAAAACATTTACTGACTTGCTAATGACAATAATAACTTTCAATAAAGAGCATTAGTTACCAAACTACAGTGCTTCTAAATATTTTTGGTCGCTCTGAATATAACCATAAGTTCCGGTTTGCGCGTAGGTCAAGAGTTGAATACAAAACAAACGTAAGATATTCTTATAGGAATCTAAAGTTGGCATTTATTTATTCTTAAGTTGGCACGATGTTATACATGCAATATATTAATATTTCTACCTAAATTTGTGTTCTGTTCAACTAAATTCAGAGAGGTCAAAGAGTCGGCGTGGACTGTAAGTAATAAAGAAGAATCTAAGAACATCTTATGTATATTAATTTATCTAAAATTCGTCAAGTTGTTTATGGTAAATAAATAGACGTATATACATAAGTGCACTCGCTGCCAGATATAACATAAGTGATAACATGGGACACCTGGTATACAGACTAGAAATATAGTTCAAGTTATGATTATGGTTATGCCATTTTTTCCATAAAAATAATTAATTAAATAATTGTCATAATTATGGTTAAATGCATGTCAGTTATATCTGAATGGTGACCGATATAAGAACCAAATATTCCGTATCGAACAAAGTAAACAAAACTTCTTGATAAATCAACTATCTCTTTCCCATTCACGTCGCCCTCGTAAGTGAGAAAGAAATATAAAGATACAAGGAAGTGTTATCGGGTGGCAAACAATCAATTTAACAGTCGGACAACAGATATTCATTGTGGTGAACGTTTATTGTGAATGTTATGAATCGATTTCGATGAAAAATATCATTTTCCGATTTATCCTTTCTGTCTGCTTTGTTGCCCTACACAGTGTCTTAATAAAGCCGTGACGTGTTTGTATTTTTAGCGTCGCGATTCGAGTTTGATCACTCCCAACGTATTTAACAGGATCTGCTGAAGACGAGTAAATATTAGCTCTCTTTATTAAAATATTGACAGTGTATGTCAAATAAAAGTTCTTGGAAACACTTGAACTTTGTGTTTGTAATAAAGTTAACTCGGAAATGTCTTTGTTAATCAATTCATAACCTAATTCGAATTAGACCAGGCTTTTTTAAAGAAAAACTTACGTGTGTTTTTAATATAAGTACTGGTAATAATTTTTTACGGGATATGGGAATATCATGTAGTGAGTTTTATATTTTACTAGCGGGCCCGGCAGACGTTGTCCCGCCCTGATTATGAAAAAATCCTTGACAAATTATATACTAAAACGCATCATGAATCACTCTATCCAGTGGTGAAAACCGTATGAAAATCCGTTCGGTAGTTTTTGAGTTTATCGCGAACAGACAGACGGACAGACGCGGTAGGGAACTTTGTTTTATACTATGTAATGATTAATAATCTTGCCTTATTTGGATGTATATTTAGTAATATCGGTGTTGATACCCGGAATATAGTTCGGTTATTGTGTCCAAGTGAAGTAGTGGATGGGAAATAATACCCCGTAGCATGAATTCTGACTTGTCACAAAAACTCCCTAGAAAGTTCAAATAAGAGGGCCACCATCTTGTTAGAACATTGGAATTATCGCAAGTAACTTGTAACATCTACTCAAGTACTAGGATAGCATATATGGAAGTTGTTATTAATGGAGTGTTTTCTTTATCAGGTATCAGCAACGACATCATCGAGTGAGATGAGCGATCGCGAGCGCTACCGGGCGCCTCCGCAGCCCGAGCCGCCGCCGCACAGGGTGCGCGCCGCGGACCTCTATCCTCGTCTACGCACGCACTATGACGAGCCCGGCCTTGATGTTGGCTTCACTCCTATATGCGGCGAGTTCGTACAGGTAAAGGAATTTTATAAAACAACTCCGTCCAAGCACACCCTTTAACTACCTAAACATACATGTTACCCTAATGCAAAAAACTCACTATCAAACTAAAAATCAAACCGTTACGTAACCTACTCGGAATTATGTTTTGATCATCACTGATCTTTGATGTCGATCGATTTATAATGGATGTGATCAATGATGATAATATGAAGTAAGATTCTTCGTATAGTATCGACAACCTTCGAAAATTCCTTCCTTAAAAATATACAAATTTAAAAAAAAAATCTTTAGCTCGAAAACCACTATGCAAATATTTTGTGTATTTATCCGTAGTATAATATTACGTAAACTGATTTTTAATATATGAATATTTAAACGGAATTGAAGTTCAAGTTGTAAATTTATGTTCGATTTTCGATGTATTTTTTGGCAAAATTAAGATGAACTCGATAAAATATCATTATGCTTGTATACTTTAGTGAGGACTATAAAATATAATTTTAATAAGTCTACAGAATAATTAATTTTATCCTTATTATATAGAAAGAAAAAAATATATTTATTGTCATAGTATAAGTGTATAAAAAAAGCCTTAACCATAAAAAAAGTAAAACTATGACATGGACCTGGCGTCAGCGTATTGCCGCCTTTGAAAACGGCGCTGTTTTTTAGCTAGGCCTCAAAATTTCCCGGCTGAAATACAAGTAAACATTACTTATTTCGCGCCCAAGTCGAAAACATAAACTCAAAATATCTATCTATAGCTATACATATAAATAAATTAAGAGACCCAAACAAAAATAATTTTAATAAGAGAGAAAAACGTTGCAATATTGTTAATGATATTGTGAATTATGCGACAAATCTTTTAATGAAATTATAATTATAAATGCCCTAATCTTTGTCGCTCAAGAATTTCTTGTTTAATTATTTTTTTAAATATAAATATGTTTTTCGCCTGTATTGGAGGAGGTATATTATTCCAAATTTTTAACGCCGCATATTTGAAACTACTTTTATAGCCTACTGATTTATGTTTAGGAAGGGATACAGTGTTTCTTATTTTAGATCTTGTGTTAATATATAATATCAATCTTATAGATTAATATTATTTACTTCCCGATTTTGCACTTTAATACGATCGCTTGTAATGTACTTTTAGCTGGTGAATTTCTTTCACAAGTAAATGTCGAAATAAATATGACTGTTAATTATATGAAAATATTTCACATAGAATATTACAAGTAAAATATAATCACACAAAGATATTCAGGGCGTATTATCAACCGTTATACACTACAAATACAATTAATTGGTAATACAGACTAATTACCTAATATGCAAATGTACGTAAATGGCCTTCGGGGTCACGGGGCCGATGCGATGCGGCAACTGCACTTCGTTATCGAACTACAAACTGCAGATACTGTTCTTAGTATCGGTCCAGTTCGCATTCTTTGCAGTGCGATGCACTCTGCCTTATCGGTTATACGCACTGGTCAAAGGTAACACGAATCAAATGTTCTCGATTATACTCTGTTTGCCTAAAATAGGTAAATTAAAGAGATAATAATGTCAATTACAACAAGTGTATGTCTAGTGGTTTGACCCGTGGAACATCAACCCGATGTCCGCAGGTTCGAACCCCGGCATGTACCAACGAATTTTTCGGAATTCGCGTACATTTACTAATTTAAATTGACAACACGCTGGCGGTGAAGGAAATCTGAACATGAGATATGTTCTTATAGTAACATAATGTATTTGGGAAAATATAGAATTGTGGATATCTCGGAGTTTGAAATCTCCAATATCTCCATCATTCAAAAACGTTCCATTACGTACACATATTTGCGAACAATTTCAATTCCTGAACAATATTTTTGTTCAGATCTCTATTAAGAAAATTTACTTATTTTAAGTTAAATTGGTTATCATTATTGTGACATTTTAGTTAAAAGAAAATGATGTAATTATTGAAATAAGCAATTTATTATTTACTAGCCTCTGTCTGCGACTTCGTTCGCGTGGAACAGTTACTTTGGGTTAACGTTAACACGCAGCGGAAGCTATCAAAATGAAAAACCCCGCTTTTGAAATGTTTTTCATTGATGCTCCGTTCCTATTGGTCTTAACGTGGCGATATATAGCCTATAACCTTCCTCGTATAAATGAGCTATATAAAACTGAAAGAATTTTTCAAATCGGACCAGTAGTTCCTGAGATTACCCCCTACAGCGACACAAACTCACAAACTCTACCTATTTATAATATTAGTATAGATTAATATTACGTCAAAGTGCGTGAGGTCAAATAACAGTATCATGTCAGATTCATAAATTGTCATATGTCAATAGTGTCATATAGTAATAGTTATGATTTACTTGTGAGTCTCCAAAATTGTGTAATTTATTCAATTCTTCCAAATTAATTATATCCACGAAAATCGTAATTTATTACGAAACGTCTTTCGCCGGCAAGTAGGAATACAATTAATCACACAATAAAATAAGAACTGTCAACTTAGACAAGTGTTAGAGAATATTTGGAATTTAAGTAATGCTCATTTGTAAACAAAGGTAGGATACTCTTTTGTAATCAAACTTTTTTAAAGCAAGTATTCAATACGTATTTAACAATCTTATAATAATACGGAATTAGTATAAAAAACAAACGTACGAAAATTATGTTAGTGCATAAAAAAATGATGGTGGACAGGTGTTTTCCGACATCTGCATTTGAGAGCCATCTCTGCTCCAAGTTTAACGTGTTTACTAGTACCATCGTTATTCAATATCAGATTAGATTATAAACAAATGCTAGAATCTATGTAGGAAATATAGTCCCTTAGTATCTTAGTCCGCTTAGATAGTGGTAACTGATAACAGAGTCGTATTCTGTTCTATCACAATAATATTTATCTATTATCGCCTTCTCGTTACATATGTATGCGCCTTCAAGATCCATTTACGTGTACACTATTTGGAGTCTGCGGTGGCGTGCGTGCGTGCACCCCAATTGCGTAACTGCTTCAGCTGGTTAGAGAAAGTCGAGGGCCCACAATTAAAAGTGAGGCGTGAATTTGAGCTTTTAATTTCTTGCCCCTGTAACGACAAACTTCCTTTCGGGCCAGAGCGCAGTAACTGGCTCGCCGGTCATACGTTGCGCTCACATGTAATTTGCTTACCATGCCCTCGTGCCTTACTTGTCTACATTGTGTCCCCTATAACTATTATACTAGCGATGAGATATTTCTTACTAAAATCTTAAGTTACTCTAAATATCAATTTGAATTCTTTAACAATATTATGGATATATGTACATATAGAATGAGTAATATTTATTATGTTTACGCTCTTGTTTTAGCTCGAACTGTCAAACAAACGAATTTGTATCAAGTCACCCATAGCTACTTACTATGTCTATGCGTTTTTATCTTGTGATTAAATTACTCGCTGATATGTTATCATGTATCGTTGGGTCCTCACTTATCTTTGTTTATATTTGATTTATTTTATTATCTATTTTTTTTCTCGTGAGTTTAACCATTTTATTAGTGACCCAGTTGCGAAGTTCTTACGAAACTATTTATCGATTATGCAACTTTTTTCATTCACGTATAATAATAGATTGAGATCAATAACACAGTATGATGTGGTTATTTATGATTTAAGGTAATTAATGGGCAAAAGTTGGCCACGATTCGTTATTTTCTTAAGTTACAATATTATTCAGTTTTCTTTGCCATAGAGTGTACAAATATTTAAGATTAGTAGACATAAAGATCGTGAAGTGTGGCGAATAGAGTCTTATTACTAATTCGACTTAACGATTGTGTGAAAAAAAGTGATTACAATTTTTTCATTGGAGAAGGTACTTAAAGGTACAAATGGTTTCAAAAGGTATTTAATTGTCTTATCTTCGCTTATTTGCATTACAAATAATATTGTTAAGTCAAACCGTACGTCAAACTGTATTGTTATAACTGACTAGCTGTTCATGCGACTTCGTCGTGGCGTAGTTACTTAGGGCTAATGCGAACACGCAGCGGAAACTACGAAAAGGAAAAAAAAACGATTTTGCAACATTATTAATTGATGCTCCGATCCTATTAGTCTTAGTGTGATGATATACTCGTATAGTGATATATATAGCCTTCCTTGATAAACTATCTATCACTGAAAGAATTTTCCAAATCGGACCAGTAGTTCCTGAGATTAGCGCGTTCAAGCATACAGCAGAAGCTACCACTGGTTTCAGCATGAATGGGTCGGCTCGCCTGGGGGTAGTACCACCCTCTCACAGAAACACCGACGTGAAGTAACAGTGCTTGCATTGTTGCGTTTCGTTCGATCAGTGAGGGTGCCGGAGACCCACCTCCTTTAAAAGGCCAGCAACGCATTTGCGACTCCCCTGGTGTTGCTAGTGTCTATGGAGGGGTGGTGATTAGAGATGAAACGGATAGTGGTTTGGCCGGATACCGGATACCGAATATTCGACAAGCTGCGAGGCCGGAGTGCCGGATATTCGGCTACCGGATATTCGGCCCTTTCGGAAATATTCGTGCGCGTTCGGGTGTTGTCGGCGTTCTTGCTATGAAACCATTTCCAGGATCACATACTGGAGAAAATATAGTAAAGGAACTGAATGCTATTGCTGCTCGCTGGAATATTGAAAAAAATAACATCCACTTACTAATCCATGATAGTGGCGCTAACATGGTAAAAGGAGCTCGAGTTGCAGAGTATGATTCAGCTAGATGTTTTATTCATTCACTTGAGCGAGTTATTAAGGAGTCAATGAAGGTCCACGCTGAAGTATTAGACATGATTGCTACGGGAAGACGGCTAATAACTCATTTCAATCATTCAGGTTTAGCACAAGAAAAAATCCTTGCAATCCAAAAGGAATTAAATTTACCGCAGCGTCAGTTAGTGCAGGACATTACCACTATCATCGTGCTGAACTTAAAGCCGTAATCGGGACCGATCTCTCCATTCCAACAATGGCCCAGGCCATGGTCAGGGATGAAGTCAAATGGAATGCAGTGGTAACCTTCTGTGAGTGCGTTATAGCCCAGAAGGAAGAGGCTGAAAGGGTAAGGGAGAGAGATGCTGGGGCATCAGCGATACGTCGCGCTGAGACCGGACGCAGAAGAAGGAGTGGTGGTGGCCGTTACCATTGTAGGCCTCCCTAGAGAACCTCCCAGGTAGGCCTAGTAGGGTGGGGGGGATGTATAGGGCATCGCTAGCTTGCTTACTTAACAGTAAGGAAGAGTAGTGGTTAGGTATGAGTAGAAATATGTAGGGTTAGGAATAGGGATAGGTAGGGTTAAAAATAAGAATAGGTTAGGATATGTAGGGACAAGGAATTAGGCATAGGTAGGACAGAGGAGCCTCTACGGGGCCGAGATGGATGAGGAGTAAACCTCGGTAAAAAATCTATCGCGGGGCGCCTGACCTCCCATTGCACGGGTTCGGCAGGCTGGGAGGCAGTCTTGCAACGGGGCTGCCTCAGTCGGGTATGGCATGGGATACGCCTACCGCCGGGGGTGTACCGGAGCTTGCTGACGCAACCCCGAGACGCTCCCATAGTGCGGCGTAGGTTGTCGTGGAGTTTTAGTCGGTTAAAGTTGCAGAAAGGCACCGGCAGCTGCGTCCCAGCACGCAGTTGGCAGTCGACTCAGCTCAGACCCTCCCCCGGGGGCCTGACAGCCCATGAAGGACTTTCTCTCCACATTAAAAAAAAAGGACATCTCTTCTCTACGTTCTATATGACAGAACGCTTGTTGGAACAAAAAAGAGCTGTCACTCTTTATGTCGTTGAACATGACACACTCACTAATTTGACGATACAACATGGAGCCTAATGGAGCTGTTCATATATCTTTTAAAACCATTTGAAGAAATAACGAAAATTACAAGCTCTGGCCTCTCGTGTATATCCGAGGTGATTCCACATGTTTCTGCATTAAAAAACGTATTTAGACAAAAACGAGACTGCACAAAGAACACCGGACTTAGCTTATATGAGAGCTTCTTTGAAAGCTGAATTGGAGAGTTGTTTTAAATCCGTAGGAAACAATCCAAACTACCTAATTGCTACCTTTTTAGACCCAAGGTTCGAATCAGACTACTTAGGAGTTCTTGAAACTGAAAAAATCCGACAAAAAATTATGATAGAGATATTATTTTAAAAAACTCATACGACGAATCTTCTGACAGTAACAGATCTACGCCGACTTTAACACCTGCTAAACGAATGAAAGAAGATGAAACTGGATCTAGCTTCACACGTGAAGCTCATGACACTTTTTGGGACTGTTTCAATGAAGTGGCAAAGGATAATAGTAGTGATTTTCGCGATCAAGAAAAACAAAATCTAAATGCTAACGAGATTGACTTTTTGTTAAAGACATCTCGGATCAATCGCAATCACGACCCATACATTGGTGGTCAGTTAATTTAAATCAGTACCCGCAGTTGTCAAGGTTTGCTATAATTTATCTTTCAGCACCTGGCAGTAGCGTTTATAGCGAAAGACTATTTTCAGAAGCGGGTCTGGTATACGAAGCCAAGCGGAGTCGTCTGTTACCAACAAATGCTGAAAATTTGGTATTCATTCACCACAATTTGACACTTGTTAATTTTGAGTATTAAACAAACTAATTAATAAAACAATCACTTTTGACGTGCGATTATAAAAATAAAAGTTGTCCATAACCTATTGTGGTATTATTTGACTTTTGTATAACCATGAGATTTTTTTAAATTTTACTATCCGAAATCCGGCCGGATAGTGAAAACATGGCCGGATAGGCCGGATAACGGATAATACCGGATATCCGTTTCATCTCTAGTGGTGATCACTTACCATCAGGTGACTCGCCTGTTCGTTTGCCCTCTATAATATAAAAAAAATGAGTACGTGTAATCGTCGCACGTGATTGAAGTAAAACTTTTTAAATATTTTTGATTTTGTCAATAAATAGTTCATAAATAATCAATCAAAAATATTTGAAAGAAAAAAAAATTAAAAATATTAAATTGAATAATAATAAAAATTATACAATAGAATTAATTATGAGTATAGAGGCGCGCGACCGTGCTGCAATCTGGTTTCAATGTAAGTAAGTAACAAATTAAATCAAAGCTTCATTATCTGTAGTGCCATCTATCAGCTAATTCGGAACTTAAATAACACAGGAAATATTTTTAGCAACTCTTTGCTCTAAATTAAATAAAATATAGAAAAGTACGAACAGATTACTATGATAAGTAGCGAATTAAATTAATTATGATTTTGGTTATGTTTAATTATTATCTAACCGGATGGTACAGAAACGTGACGCCATATTGCCGTAACGGACTTCCGTTGCATTGTCGTCCAGTTAACTACCTCCTAGTCGCGCCTAAGGAAGTTTTACTTCAAAAAAACTCTTCAGCTTTATAACATTACTATAGATATTCGTATCTCAAAGATTGTTTGTCCACTGTTTCATTCTTAACTATTGTTTTGTTTCATCTGTACTACGGCAATCTCATAGTTATCCTTAATTCATTTATAACTTTTATGACAATAGAGTATACACAGGCTATGAGGATGGTTAAACCTACGACTTCGAGGCTAATTACTGATTAATAAAGGAAAAAAACATTCCATTATCTCTTCTTACTCTCTATCTTTTAAATTCTAATTGTGTGTGTATCATTAAACTAATTATGTACGGGTCATTAAGTTAGTGTAAAAACATACTCGGTGTGTTTAATACGAGTAAATATTTATAGCCTCATGGCGACACAACATGACGCGATGTATTGTAAAATATCATGTTAAACTAACTTATTAATATTGTTATCTGTCTCTAATCCTAATAAATAGATATTTTAATTAATTCCAATTAAATGTATAAATAACTAGGTGTGCCCGCGACTCCGTCCGCTCGGAAGCTAATGTAATAAAACAGTGAGTAATAAAATCATGTGAATGTATTAAGTCCATTTACTTATCTGCTTTTCTCTCGCACTTAAGTCGCGTCGACATTAAAATTACAATAACTTTTGATAGTGTGATCCGATTTTAATGAAACCAAGAGTAAATGTTACTCGACGATATACTTTATCGTAAACGCAGTATTTACCAGTGATACGTGTTCAAACAAAGAGACAGACAGACATTTATAGAAATGATTGAATTGTATTTTATTTCAAGACGCCTTTCACAAATATCTAAAAAGTGCAAACACGTTAGATTTACATTCTTATTATACTATAGTAATAGTCCAGTGATGATAGCTTTCAACTCTTTTCGACTTCTGGTCTAGTTTATTTCTAGATTACCAGGAACACATAATTAATCGAAGCGTTTGTTCGCAGTGGGTCGGCAGAACGGCTGACGGTGGTACAGTAGCAATGTCGAATTATCGTCTTCATACTCAACCTCGCCGGCAGAACGGACAGGGATCCTCGGTACCCGTCCGTCTCATCGATGCCGTGGAGATACGCGATCTGCTACATTTGGTGGTTCTTTGCAAGAACGGCCGGCAGCTTAAGTAAGTAAACTCTTATGATTTTATCCGCGCCTGGTATCTTGTTATCAAGTACGATACTACTTTGACCTAGTAACGACTCCTCATATTCGATTCATTACACATTTCAAAATGAGCTAAATCCCATTTTAATCGTTCCTATGACATGTTTGTTTTTTTTTTAAGTTTTCCAGTTTTTATACACCGAGAACGAACTTCAAATTTTGCTGTTCATGACGTTTTTAGTTTTTTTGAAGTGAAACTTCTTTATCGGCGTTGGAAAAAATTTACCGTCACATTTTTCCGTTACGCGCCATCTTTTTTTTTTGTATTCATGTCTATGATAATAAAATCCTTTTGTTTAAACTTTATCTAATTTAACTTTATTTTTTAATATATTAATGAAATTGTTTGCCATAAAGAAAGAAAGGGTTTTTTTTTTTTTTTTAACCAATTTCTGGAAAGTTGCATATAGATCATTTTGCGAAAAATAAGGCCTTAAACAAGTTTCACTTCTTACGTGTGTACACTAGTACACGCACACATTTTTTTTTTTTCATTATTCACTTATTTTACACGTACAAAATTTTAAAGTCTTGAAATATAACGCAAAATATTAAGAAAGGTTAAATTGGATTTAGGTCATTTTGAAATATAACAACTTATTTATCGACAGTGGCAGAGCTGACTAACATGCATAGGTTATGAAATTGGTATTACTTAATTAACTATCCAAAGTCCATATTGTACAATTTCGTTTAAAATCATAGCTAAAGGCATTAATTATAATGTATGTTAAAACCAGTATACTCGAATTCTTTGGATAGTTCATTAGATACCTATAACGCGCGATTATATTAACAGTGCAAACGCCAATAATGTGTATTTAATAAACTATACACATTATTCAATTAGTTGAGACTTGCCACTGACATTATCATTTTATACGATGTTTCAACGCCACATATAGAAATATTTTATCAGAAACACTGCAGTCCCATTATAGGAGGAGTTGTGTAATTTATTGACATATATTAGTAAGGCGCCCTAGCCTGATAAATTAAAAGGTTTATAAAACAAGAAAAATGACATATTAGCTCTCGTTTACTTGATACAATTAAATGTACCCAGTTATATGCTTATAATAGCGGCACGCTGTAATGGAAATTTTGACATAAGAATGACGTGAAGTGGCGATTTATTTTCGACAAAATATAATCAAATGCTGCCTTGTTTTCCATTAACCAATGACGCGAGATTGCTGGAAGTGATAGTTGCGCTGATTAGCAATCCAACATATGCCTATATATGTGGGGCATAAATAGTATATATAATTTCGAATTTTGAAATATATAAATTACTAGCTGTGTTGTAAATAAGTACACTATTACAGATTCTGTCAAACGGCGCTATTTTTTTATTAGTAAATAACAAGTAAAGATTTGTTCATGGGACTATATTATACATAGTAGTAGTTAGACAGTTATGTAGTATATAATATAGGTACATATGGTTTAGAAATAATAGTACTAAATCAACTTTGGGTCCTAAAATTCGATAACATTTAGTACAAACTGCACGTCACTATTGACAATAATGAACAGCAATTTGCTCCTTCAAACTTAGTTATTAGTTTATACGCAACTTCATGAGCGGACAAACGTCAAAACGGCCATCATTGCGTGCCGCTATTATAGCAACAATTCAATCGCTATATCATTGGCGTAAGCATACTGAACGCAGCGTGGTAATAAAACATATTTATGTGAAAACGTGTGATATTATCGTTATGTTAATAACTCGTAAAACCGTTTACATAATATCAAATTGTTGACAGTTAAATTTTTAATTTAACAACAATAAATATATCACTTCGTTATTCAGCTACTTTTCGATAACGCGTTTGTTGTTGTCATAATAATAAATCGGGTTACCGACAGATAACCCCGCTTAGCGATTGAATAAAGAAAGTCACAAAATTTTCCTTGAATATTAAGATAAGAATACAAAGCAAGTTTTTTATATTATTGTTAATATTTCGTTTGTTTCTTTTCATTTTATTTGAAGTCGAACATTTAGATAGTTTGATGGTTTGCGTTTGTAGCTTGTAGTACGGTGAAGCTGTAAAGACCTTAACAGGTCAATAGCATAGTCAGTCCGAGAAAAAAAAGCGTTTGTAGCTTACAGGGGTTATAGTTTCAAGAGTATAAGTAACTAGGTCCTGCCCGCGACTTCGTCCGCGTGGAATGATTACTTTGGGCTAACGCTAACTTTAACTCGCGACTTCGTTTACGTAGGTGAATATATTTTTAACGTACGTTTTGAAACATTCTTCATTGATGCTCCGCTCCTATTGGTCTTAGCGTGATGACATATAGCGTGTAGAGTTCCTCGATAAGTTAGCTATCTAACACTGAAATAATTTTTCAAATCGGACCTGTAGTTCCTGAGATTAACGCGTCCAAGCAAACGAACTCTTCAGCATTATAATTAGTAAAAGTAAATAAGTAAAGTAAATATACTAATAATTTCTGTTGATAGACGTATTTTCGAATCCTTTGTAAATGATCCGGAACTTTCAATGTAGGGAGACATCGTGATGACACTATAGCGTGGTCGCGTTTCGTGATCAGCCTGTGCATATCCAGCCTTTCGCAGGCCGGCATGACAGCGGCGACCGGCGATGGATACTGTGTCACTCGGTGGTCGCCATTGTTTTTGAATTGTACTGTGCTCACCATCAGGTACAGCGCAGTCATTTCGCCGTGCTACAATAAAAAAACATGGTGGTAGGGCCTTTTATAAACCCACCTGGCTACTAGCCATCACCCTGAAGTTGAAAATTTGTCGCCAAGCACTTATTACTATGTTCCGGCAACTACATTGCGTGTCAATCTGTATAGGATTGCAGTGTTTACTATTTCGGATAACATCGTCTATTAACTTTAGGTGAGATTGGGGACATACACTAAAACCTATAAATTGTAGGGTCCTAAAGTGCTCCATATGGATCCCCGAGAGTCGATTTCGAACTTTTAGTGTTGTATTTAGAGCTATTCAAAAGAGGGTCTACTCAATGCAGTGAAAAATGATAAGGGGCCTACGAGACAACAAAATTTGAGGACCACTGCTATAAAGTATAAGAAATCCACTAATGTGTCTTTGAAAGACTATACACGTTAGCAATGATATATAAAAACCCAAGACACAGAGTCTCGAATAAAAGTAGCGCTCAAAACGGGCCGCAAAAAATCCCCAATATACACATACGTGGTTATTGTTATGCGATAAATTTATGATTTTGCAAATTCAACCTTACCTGAATGGTTTAAAGTTGTTTTTACAAGGACGCAAGCGACGCGAGACTATTTGAAATGACTGCATAATCCAAAATTATGCACTCATTTCTGTGTGCCTGCTGTGAGACGTTAAGTGTGCATCTTGGGTTTTTGTATATCGATGCACGTTGTTAGTCAGTAATTTTTTCTACCATAAAAATAACTTTTTAAAGTGTTTCACGTTATATGTCCGTCGACAATAAAGTTTGAACTCCTATGAATACCTCAACAAATAACTTGTATTATTTCAGATTTTCGTTTAACACCGGTGACCAATGCGTGGAGTGGTGGCGGAGACTGAGCACAGCACTCTCTCCTATCGGTTCGGTTCAGGAAACCTTCGCAGCAGCGTACGCCGCCTGGGCGAAGGAACAACCCCCCACTTCGGTTCACAGAGCGCTACTGAAAGCGTCGCATTCACCGCAAAGGCACTGGTTTGGTCCGGAGGTAATTAATTATCTATACTGAATCCTTCTATTAATATGAGAGGCTACGAGTTCGATCGTTTTAAACCGATTTATGTGTGATAATTATAAGCTCTGAATGGTTAAATCTATATTGTTAATAATAGTATAAACGCGAAACTGACTTTGTCTGTTTGTTACCAACGTACCCAACCGATCATAAAGAAATGTTGCGTGCACATTGTACTGCGGTACAGATAAAGATTAGGGTATATTTCGTCGAGAAAAAGTGTATACTTGCCGAAGGATAAGTTAAATAAAAAGTACTCTATGCCCTGTCCTGTATCTCTGACTGCGTGTATGTAAAATACCATAACGATCGGTTGTGTATATTTGTGGCGTGAAAGCGTTACAAACAAACTCACATACGCATTTATAATATTATAGTAAACTAAGTAAAAGTTAAAGTAGTTAATCAATTACCGTAATACAAGCTATATTTATGTTAAAATCAAGTGGTCCTGTATAAATTTTTGTTCTCATATCATTACATAGTATAAAACAAAGTCCTCTACCGCGTCTGTCTGTCTGTCTGTTCGCGTAAACTCAAAAACTACTTAACGGATTTTCATGCGGTTTTCACCAGTGGATAAAGTGATTCATGAGGAACGTTTTGGTATATAATTTGTCAAGGATTTTTTTTATAATCAGGGCGGGACAATGTGTGCCGAGCCCGCTAGTAAAAAATAATATTAAATTACCGATGTATATTGTATATATATAAGAGATTCCCACCTATATATTGACTCATCACGATATCTCTGGAACCATAAGGCATAGCGACTTGAAATATGGTAGGAATATTCCTTTCGCCGAGTAGAGGTCAGCTAAGAACGGATTTTACGAAATTCCACCCACAAGGGGGGTTGCGGGGGCGTTAACAATAGAGTTTATTTTACTTTTCATAATCAGGGCGGAACAACGTCTGCCGGGCCCGCTAGTATTGTATAATAATTAATAATAATCCTTAAAATTTCAATATATTAGACAGAATATGACAATTCGTTAGTTCCGTAGACAAAATCGCGTTTAATTTTGCTTAGTAGATATTGTTTATTCTAAAATCTTACTCATTATGCACGTATCCTTCGTCACTTTGTAATAATTGTTAAGCAAATGCGATAGTGTGACTGATTGGTTACAAGAAACCGGATTGTTTGCTTATGCAGTTGCATATTAAGCCCGTACACATCGGTTATTGTGTATTTTACGTAAAGTATACATAGCATGTATATTTTCACTGTATTTTATACACATTATTTTTCATTATTTCCCAATATAAGAAGAATAATAGAGGTTTTCCCATTTAAGCTTCAAGAGTTTGAAATCATTTTGAACAATAGTCCAACCTTTGAACATTTGTTTCAGTTTAATAGTTTTAAAAGTAGGTCACTAGGAACTCTTTCATAATTACTAAATGTTAATATAACGTCCTAAATAAAAATGTCGGTCAATTACTCTCTTTCTCTCTGAATGTGAAACTTTCCATTAATACAATATTTTGAATGATCTAAGACAGGGGTTCCGAAACTTTTTCAATTCGCGACGCACTTTCAAGTTTTAGTATTCTATCTCGCCGCCCGCATCCTAACCTAGCTAGTTACTCGAAATTGATACAGTCGAGAGAATTAGATACAATGGTACTAATTAGATAGGTACAAGTAATAAAATACCCACAACATGAAACTTTTTTTTTTAATATTTAGGTTTTAGCGTTAGATTGCAATCTCATTTGATGTTAAAATGGCGATGTAGTCTATGATGCTAAACACGCTAGACCTGGAGGGAGCTGGCTCCCAAGTGCAGCTGCCGGACCACACCAACAGGTGTTTGGCGACAGATTTTTAACTCGAGGGAGGTAGCTAGCCAAGTGGACTTAGAAAAACCTCTATATTTTTCTCTACTGCAAGTTTAGACTCGGTTGCAAGCTTTCGAACCTACGTCGGTCGATGCATTATCCGAAGACGCTATTAACTTTGCCGTTATCGCTTCAAAACTGTGTACTGCTAATGGAAATGTTTACGTTCTACCTGCAAATAAAATCAAGCAAAATCGAGCTACCGTAAAATATGCAAAAGAGTGCTTTTTGCTGGTTGAGGAATACGCACACTTTGGGAACCTCTGATTTAAGACATAAGTGCGCTAAGTGGCAGAGGGGGTTTTAGTCAGTCTGTCACGGAATCCTCACGTTGTCCCCCGGCAGTCTGAGAGTAACCGATACAGGTTTCATCCTCTATAAAAAAAAAACATAAGTGCTACTATGGAGTATTTGATAGGATACTTAATTGGTTATGTTTGAAAAAAATTTTATAATGCGGTCTCTATCACATAACTACAAACTTAAAAGTCGAAACAATATGCACCATTCTTAGCATTATCTTTGTCACGTTTCTATTATCTATTAGTACTTAATGTTTTCCTAGTAGTCAGTGGTTTCCAAGACGATAACGTAATGTTGTGCAGGTTATGTTAATAGCTACCCGTATTTAAGTAAATATATGTAACAATTTAAGTATTAGTTAATTACATTTTTTTGTGAATAAAAAATCTGTGTATATATCATTACATAGTATAAAACAAAGTCCCCTACGGCGTCTGTCTGTCTGTTCGCGATAAACTCAAAAACTACTGAAAGGATTTTCAAGCAGTTTTCACCAGTGGATAAAGTGATTCATGAGGAACGTTTTGGTATATAATTTGTCAACGATTTTTTTATAATCAGGGCGGGATAACGTCTGCCGGGCCCGCTAGTATATACTAAAAATAGGCGGTGGAGAAACTGTTAATTAAGAACATCTCCCTCCTCTGTTTCTCAGCAAATTTTCTTCATTCTTTTTTGTTTTGTAGCTATTGACGAGCTTTAGTGTTATCAATTAGAAAAAAATTGGAAAAAGTTTTTGTTTTAGTTCTCTATGGACAAAGTTGTTTATGTGTCTGAGTAAATCTCCGAAATGGCAGGACAGATGTTTATTTAAGTTTTGCATATAGGCTTTTCATTGCGCTTTAATATAGAGGCTAAACAGTAATGCTAAAATTTACAGGGTTCACTTAAAATTGACAAAGATGCCACGCGAGGTTGCCTTGTGATAGAAAAATTATAATTAAAAAAATAAAAATATACCACAGTTAATCCGTGAGATAACTAAATCCTTTTACTTATTCAACACTTGGTCTTTATCTAAAATCACGATAGCTTAATTTCAATACTTAGTTTTTAACTTTTTAAGAGATTACAACTTTTATAACCACTATAAAATCAGTCATATGCGTTTTCTTACCGCGGAGAAGTGGGGGAAGCGGTGTTCTGCATATGTGTTTCTCTTCTCTGTACATTAAATATGTTATGAAGATAGTGAATGACGCAGACGAAATCGTCGTTATTACTATTAAGGACTACAGGTTCGGATTTAATTAATTGTTTACATTTTTACATTACACGCATATTAACTCGTAGTAGTAATCCGATGTTTGTAGGTCAGAATCCCGGCATGTACCAACTAATTTTTCGCGAACTCGCGAATATTTACTCATTTAAATTGGTAACAGTGTTGGCTGACGGGAGAGAAAACCATCGTGAGGAAACCGTTCAGAAATATTCTTAGACTATCGCCGTATGTGGGAAAATATAGAACTGGGGATTTCTCACAATTTGAAATTTCCGACACGTCGTGCGTTGGTGCGGGGATTATGCCCATACCTTCCTTCGGGTATGGGTCCTATGGTCCTCTAGTGGTACTCTTATAGACTGATGATGAAGTGCATCTACAATTTTAGTATGAATAGTGTTGTTTATATGAGAGAGGGGGGTTTGTGTTTGGTCCAGGTGGAGAGGCTGGGGTTCACGTGCAAGGGCGCGTGGCGCGTGACGGCCGCCAACGCGGAGTACAAGCTATGCGCGTCGTACCCGCCGCTGCTGGTGGTGCCCGCTACTATATGCGATGAAGACCTGGACTCCGTTGCGAGGTCTGGTTTTTTTTTAATTTATTTTGAGTAACAAATGTTTCAGATTATTACTCCCATATCGAGTAGATAAGAATTTTACAAGTGTCTTGCGATCGACGATATTATAACTAAAGACACGTTTCCTACATGATATTTTGACAGAACAAATGGCATGATAACGCACACGTACTTAAAGTATTATGATAACGCCACACTGTCTTAGTTAAAATGTGGAAGTAAGATGGCATATTCTCAATATCGGTGGTGAAAAAGAAATAGTTATATATTGCATAGATACGGGCGGATTGACGTGGCAGCCGTTAAAAATAAGCTAACCAGCCAAGTTTTAACAAGGCACTGTCGAAGCGCTTATGGCGTATCTATATAGTTATAATATCACTGCTTGCGATAAATTCTATGCTCGAATGCTACTCCCATATCTGCGTGGCGAAGCTTCGACTACTTGTCGCACTAAAATGAACGTCAAACATCATTTAGTTAAAGTCGCCAATTACACGTTGCCAAACTCGTGTCTTTCCAACAACACGAAATTAGTGTCCGCTAAACTCCTATGATATGTGAAAAAACCACCTGTCCAGGTGTCGTGCTGCGTCTATCGTCACGCAGCCCGATAGTTTAGACCTTACTAGGGAGTTTTTGTGGCATCTCGGAATTCGTGCTCCGTGGTAAAATTTCTCGTCCACTTCACTTGTTCGCAATAATCGAACTATGTTACGTAAAATGCCACAAATATTACTAAATATAAAGTCAAATAACATAAAATTGTGAATAGAATATAAAAGCCACTAAATGCCAGACTATGATCCCACTAAAACTTCAAGGCCTGTTAATTTACCTTATAAAGTACTAGCATTCGGCGGATGTTAATCTATACCCTAAACCTTCCTCATGAATTACTTTATCTACTGGTGAACGGCATGAAGATCCGTTCAGTAGTATTTAAATTTATCGTGAACAGACAGACAGATGTGGCAGAAGGTTTTGTTTTATAATATGTAGTGATTCACATAATATGACGTCGTATTGGCAATTGTCCCGCGACAACCGGAACACGGACATTCATTGCCATGGTAAATGAGTTCCGTGATAGGAAGTTGATATTATAATATAAAAACTTTAATCTTAGATCTCTAGATAATTAGAGGCATTAATCAAGCAATTACTCTTTCCAATTTATTATGAAAAGATAAACCAGATCGAGTTTCTTGCCGGTTCTTCTCGACCAGTGTGCTATTTCCCCGAACCGGTGGTAGTTTTGATGTTCATAAGCGCCCTCTCAAGACCTAAACTAAATAAAGCATTTTTTATTTGGAGTTCTATTCTGTTTATTGGTTTATAATAATATATTCCGGTTATACAAGATTTCATATTATTGTAGAAGTGTAACTTCTCGTGTGACGGCGTTAATTGAATTTTATGAAAAGTAAATGTATAATGGAAAAAAAGATAGCTATAAAATGTATATATAGGCAGTGAGAGAATGAGATAATATATTCTTAATGTACTCGAAATATATACAAAGAGAGGAGAGGGGAGAAATATTGAAATCTATAGCACATTTATTGTTGGATCGTAGTGACTATCGCGCACTTTAAAAAATATTCTGTGTTGTGTATTATTGTCAATATATAATAAAATATTACAAAATAATACCGAAAACTAAGGTTTACCATCTCGATAGTGTATTCATCTCGTTCTTTTAAAAGTTAATCAAAATAATCAGTTAATCAATTTTGTGTTCACTATTATGTTACTCCCGTAACTACTTGACGGAGCTTCGGTTGCTTGTCGCCTTAGAAAAGGTCACAAAATTAATTCCGATAAAGGTGCAGAAAAACTTTGAAACACCTTTTGTCATTCGAATAACAACTCGAGATTAACGTTTCCAAGTTCCTTTGATTTGTGTAAAAACCACAGGTCCAGTTATTGTATTGTCTGTATCGTTTAGATGGTCCGATATTTCGTAAGGCTTGACTATAATGTGTTCTCACACCTGCATTTATTGCGACCATAGAGAAAATATTGTTGCGGTACAGACATGTATGGGAGTAGCATTACAAGGCAAATGTCAATAACAGCGACAATGCTTGAATTTACTTTGATATCTGTACCTACAAGTCGTGAGAAAATATCACATATGCCAGCGTACATTCTTATCACATATGCCAGCGTACATTCTTGTAAGTAGCGGGCCCGGCGGACGTTGTCCCTCTCTGATAATAAATAAAACCTTGAAAAATTATATACCTAAACTTTCCTCGTGAATCACTGTATCTACTGGTGAAAACCGCATGATAATCCGTTCAGTAGTTTATCGCGAACAGACAGACGTGGCAGAGGATTTAGAATATGTAGTGATGATTTAGTCTCTGTATGTGTGTTACTTCGGGATAAATTTGAATACCTAATATGCTACTAAATACTTTTTGTCTTATTTATTTTGTTATAGGAGAAACTAATTAATTGCATAAAAAATTAATATTTCATTAAAATTCACATCACTTCCAGGCAAATATAAAAATATAATCGTTTTTATTTCATACGTTAATAAAATAAAGTCATTTTATCACTTTATGTTATATAAATTAGGTATATAATTTTAATAATAAAGCATTAATAAATTTTAATAGTATTATAAAAAACCATGGTTGATTTAAATGCCAGAGTGATTTATTACAGTAATACAGTAGTGGTTTATTATCTACTAGCGATCCGCCCCAGCTTCGCACGGGTACAATGTAAATATACAATTTAATGAAATATCGTTCAGGGCAGCTTTGATCTACATGGCATGTATAACGTTGCAATGTATTTAATTGGTAAAGCTTGGTTAATAACACATAATTATTTTTGTAAAAAGATAATAATGGTTACTGTGCGTTATACTTTAGAGATAAATATATACCATCGCGGACTTTTTTATCAATATTTTTAATATATACAATTTCTTAGTATAATAGCGCACAAAAATATGTTTGTTACGACATCACATTACAAATCCTTGAACTTTTCGGCTTTTCTGTACCTTACTATGCATGTATTCTTACATATGAACCTTCCTCTTGAATCGCTCTATCTATTCCTGAGAACTGTATTAAAATCCGTTGAATAGGTGAAAAGATCTAAGGGAACAGACTACGGAAGTGACTTCATTTTATACTATGTAAAGATAGCGTGTCTGTTGGCCCGTTTGTGTAATGTGCAGGGAATGTTGTAACTTGTAGTTGTAATATGTAGTAACTCTAGTAAAACGTTTCTTTGTCAGTTCCAAAAACGTATTTATATATATATCCATACTCCGATCGGTAGGAAATTTTGGTATTATTTTTTCTGTACTCAAGTCTGTGAATACTTAATTTAAGCATTTTACGATAGGTGGCGCCAGAGTTGTTTCACTTTGAATAGAAACTGCAATAAAGTCGCGGACAAACACTAATTGTTTCATATATGCGCTGTGACGATAAAATTTGACCATCAGTATTGTTACCCCCGTGGGTAACATATGACAGCTCTAGTGCACCGTAGCGCAATTTATAAACTGTTCAATAGAGAAGGATGGAAAACTCTGGAAGCCGGACGTCATTACTCGAACGATTCGATGAGGTTCAAAACGGGCTATTTTTGAAACCACCTTGTATTGCGTTCCCACGGTCGATGACTCATTCTTTGTTTATTTGTGTGGAGTTCACATACAAGAATAATACATTTGATTGGTTATACATCTATATAAATAGATTTCAGCTATGCCTCGGGAACAATACTTTCTTGTGAGTGGAAGATACCTAATATCTTTTTTATAATCGTGATAACGCATGTGCAAAATTTGGTGATGATCGGTTGAGTGGCTAAGGCGTGAAAGCGCACCATTGGTTGTTTGGCCTTTTCTAAGTCCGCCTGGTTAGCTACCCGTTTCAAGTTGAAAAATCTCTCGCCAAGCATCTGCTGCTGTGTTCCGGCAGCTGCACTTGAGAGCCAGATCCCCTCTATGTTTAGCGTGCTTATCTCAGAGCAGATCGTCATTTAACATCGACAGACGACAAAACCTACAACGTATAAAAAATACTTGGTGACCCGGCCACGCGTCGCTGTACCTCAGTTATTACATATTGAATTAAAAATATGATAAAGTAATTGCGTGGCACCGTCTCTGATATATCTATGACAGCCGATAAAACAGTTTTCTTTTAACAAACTAATTTAAAGCGCCATCTCTTCGAGAACGATGACACATACAAATTAATAACAATAATCAACATCGACAATCATTTCATTAGTAATTGAAAAATATCGAGGGCATCAATCGAAATATGCCAACGTTTTATGAATCGGTCGAGTAGTTTCGTAGTTCAACGTGGACAAACATCACGACACTGGATTTTTATATATTGAAGGTTATAATAGTTAGGGATTTTGAACAGGTTCCGAGCGATGCGTCGAATCCCGACTGTGGTGTGGCGTCACAAGGGCAACGGAGCAGTTATCGCGAGGTCCTCGCAGCCGGAGGTCGGCTGGCTCGGATGGAGGTCCAGCGAGGACGAGAGGCTGCTGGCCGCCTTCGTGTCCGCCTGCAACGCCGACCGCGGCCTCCAACCGCCTAACACTAATAAGGTATACTACCCTAGTAACAACGATTAATAACTTGGGGGGCGTCCAATAATTACGTGTGGGTTTCAGGGAGGGGGCAAGCTGAATCTCACGTGGGAGAGAAAGGGCAGTGTCGGCCAAATATCACATAATTTTTTTCGATCTAATAATATGAGAAAAAGAAAAAAAATACAGTCGAATTGATAACCTCCTCCTTTTTTTGAAGTCGGTTAAAAAACAGATTAATTTAAAGTAACGTAAACATGTGAGTCGTTTCAAAATAAGGGAAATCCAATTTTAGCTGTTTCTTAATATTTGACGTTATTTTTCAAGATATTCAAATTTTAGTACTTGTGAAATATGGAGATCATAAAAAAAAAAAAACTAAAAATGTATGAACGGCACAAAATTAGAACTTCGTTCTCGATGTATAAAAACTGGAAGTCTTAAAAATATGAAACATGTTATATGAACGATTCAAATTTGATTTAGTTTATTTTGAAATGTAAATCCTAGATTCAAATATACTGAAATCTGACACGATTCTGCTATATATTAATATCCGCGAATAGATGTATTTTGTTTAGTTTGGATATATCGAAATGTTATGTAACAAATAATAAAAAAGTTAAGTCAAAATAAAATATAGAAATAAATGACTTCTTTTCGATTATGCAATATCTGTCCGAGTAATGAAAATTTTACAACGTAATTTATTCTGTTTCCAGTTTTATGGCTTTATTAATTAGTAAAATTTAAATATTGTTTAATGACTTTAGGCGGGGCGTCTGAATGGCGATTACGTCAGCAATACTCACTTATTTACTTCTCTTTTTTTTCCCGTTTTTTTTTAACTAGCTAGCTGCTCTTTTCCGCGTTTTTCCCACAAGGAAAATGTTACAATACGACCATGAAATTAAATAAATATGCTTATGAACGTCGATCTGCCAATAATTTTACGCACTCCCTCACTTTTTTATATGGAGACTTTATAACCCAATTTTCTTACTCTGTGCGATTGTTCCAATATTTTCTGTCGTGTAAGCCTGGGCGATTAAATTTGACGATTAAAATGAATGAATTAGCGAAATAGGTACGGCCGTTGCGAATTGAAACACTTACATATATTTGGCAATTGATTTTTATCTATATACTAGAGGGTCCGGCAGACGTTATCCCGCCCTGATTATATAAAAAAAATCCCTTACAAATTATACACCAAAACCTTCCTCATGAGTCACTTTGTCCACTGGTGAAAACCGCATGAAAATCCGTTCAGTAGTTTTTTAATTTATCGCGAACAGACAGACGGGTAGCGGACTTTATTTTACACTATGTAATGATAATGATATGTAAGTGTTATTTAAACGACAACTTTTTTGTTAGTTCCGTAGCAAAATTTTATTGGATAAGTTGAAATTTGCCTGAAAAGTTTAGCTCTTAATATTAACTCTAAGTACTCTCTCAGAGCGTGAGAAGATTTCTCATATAAAATACACGTAAACTTTGGGGTTTTTTTTTAACTCGGCGGTACTTTATACTATCATATCGTTCGAACTCAGGAATTACTCAGGATCGAGCGCTTTACAATAGTATCTATTGCGACTTAACTGTAAACCACACCGGTGAGGCAGGTCACTAAAGTTAAATTTTTTTTATGGCTGTAAGTACAGGAAAAATGTTAATGATACATGTGTAGAAAGTTTAATTTTCTACAAAAAAGTATTTTAAATCAAATTTCTATCCATCGATGTTTCTCAAGCTATTGAGGTTTTACATTTTGTAGCATATAATTTTAACTGAATAAAAAAAATGGACACTAGCCCAATAACAATTGCAACGTTAATGTATTATAAATACGAGTGCTTGAACTTCGACATTAGAGAAAAAAAAACTTTTCCAATATTTTTACATACGATAAAACTCGTAAACTCGTGTTTTTGATTTAGACTGATAAGTGTTTATGTTGATAATGCAACGTGTGTGTGCGTGTTGCAGCAAGTGAAACTGCTGATAGTGGATGCGCGGTCGTACGCGTCGGCGGTGACGAACCGCGCTCGAGGCGGCGGGTGCGAGTGCCAGCAGTACTACCCGCTCGCCGACATACAGTTCATGTGCCTGCCCAACATACACCACGTGCGGCGCAGCTTCCACCAGATGCGAGCCCTCGCCGCCGAGCCCGGGGACCACGCCAAGTAATCACCTCACCCTTACACACTTACACCCATCACACTATTCCACCCTTACATACTTGCACCCTTCACACTCTTTCACCCTTACATACTTACACCCATCACACTTTTCCACTCTTACATATACACCCTTCACACTCTTTCACCCTTACATACTTCCAACCTTACTCTCTTACACACTTCACTTAGACACAATAATATTCATTCCCCTACACAACACTCGTTAGGACATTTATCACTAGATGGCGCTGTTATGTAATTTTAGCTCATTTGGATTGTTGACTAAACCTCAACTTCACCTCAACACACTAACAGTCCTCCAGCCTTGACAACACTATAGTCAGATATCTATTTTGAAATAATGTTACTAGTTATTTGTTTGTTGTGACATGTATCACTAGATGGCGCTGTTACGTAATTATAGGTTGTTTTTTGTCGACTAGACATCAAACCAATACTCTAGTATTATTTTATTAAAAAATAAACGTCGTCATATAACAAACAACACCGCGCAAGTCAATGGGACACATTTTACAGGGGAGTGAAAAATCTGGTATAATTTTTTTGGATATTAGAATCTTAATGCAGTAATGGTTATTTGAATCCAAAAAAATCATGAGAATCTATTCCACAACCCACGATTCGGATTGACTTCAAAATCGCGTATTTTTTTTGCGAAGAATAGCCATTCCTAAATCAAGCACCCGGCCCGCCGCTCATACTTTTGCCTACGTAATATCTGAACGGCCCCTTTAGTATAGGTTTCAGTGAAATGTAATAAATATACAAAAAACAGACGGACGTGCAAAAAATCATGATCTGTGAATAACCGAGACCGCTTTTTTCGCCGTTATCTCTATGAACCCATTAACTGCGGTAACGTTCTGCCAGACGCGGTAAATGAAATGTTTTACGCTTTTTCATTCCGCAGACAAACTCCTAGACACGTCCTATATCTAATTGGATAGTCGCTAAATAAATTATAAAAGTCATCAATGAGAATGAGTTTCTAAATCGTTTGTTACTCTTTGTAATAAACTTATTTATTACGATGTTTTTTTTTTATCACTACTTACGATTTTTTTTTACACTTTATACATTTAGACCACAATCTCACCTAATATTAATTGATTGATATGCTGTAAGATGGTAAATACTCTAAACCTAGATAAGGCTGTAATACATTATAATGTAGGAATTTTTTAAAGGAATCGATGCTTTACGTGAAATATCTCTTCGTTCATATCATCGAATTCATTGCATAGCAATCGACATTAAATACAGTATAAACTTTTTATAACGAATTTGAAGGGACCGAGCATTTTTTTCGTTATGAGGAGGTTTCGTTATATGCGACTAAGAGAACAAATAAATTGTTTTGTGGTAAACTAACCAGATTGAAGTTATTTCTACGTTATAGGAAGTTTTTCGTTATAACGAACCACGTTATAAAGAGTTTACACTGTATAACTTGCCTTGTTTTAAATATACGTTTTCGTCATATTTGTCTTTGTTTCACTTTTTTTTTTTCAAAAAAAATGGGGAAGTAATTATGTATGTATGTATGTTTGTGGTGCAGCTGGCACAGCAATCTGGAGCGCACGCTGTGGCTGCAGTACGTGTCGGGCGTGTGTCGCGCGGCGAGCGTGTGCGCGCGCGCTGTACTGGCCGCGCGGCCCGTGCTCGTGCACTGCTCGGACGGGTGGGACCGCACGCCGCAGATTGTCGCCGCCGCGCAGCTCATACTCGATCCCTACTACCGCACGCTCGACGTGAGTACCCACACCCGACCCGCATCACACATCGCATCGATACACTGCACCCCCTCCCTGTGACGTCACCGCCGCGCAGCTCGTACTCGATCCCTACTACCGCACGCTCGACGTGAGTACACACACCCGACCCGCATCACACATCGCATCGATACACTGCACCCCCTCCCTGTGACGTCACCGCCGCGCAGCTCGTACTCGATCCCTACTACCGCACGCTCGACGTGAGTACACACACCCGACCCGCATCACACATCGCATCGATACACTGCACCCCCTCCCTGTGACGTCACCGCCGCGCAGCTCGTACTCGATCCCTACTACCGCACGCTCGACGTGAGTACCCACACCCGACCCGCATCACACATCGCATCGATACACTGCACCCCCTCCGTGTGACGTCACCGCCGCGCAGCTCGTACTCGATCCCTACTACCGCACGCTCGACGTGAGTACCCACACCCGACCCGCATCACACATCGCATCGATACACTGCACCCCCTCCCTGTGACGTCACCGATAGATGATAAGTCCATTTATATCATTTGAAGAATATTTTAGTTAATAAATATTATAAAGGCCATGTTAAATTATTAAAATTAATTACGAAAATAGAAATCGTTACAAAAGGGAATTATTTAGCAGATTGAATGACTAAAGTAAATAATAATTTTCTTTCCCAGGGTTTCCGTGTTCTGATCGAGCGCGAGTGGCTGGACTTTGGGCACAAGTTTGCGGAGCGATGCGGACACCAGTTCGGTCCTGAGGATCCCAACGAGCGCTCGCCCATCTTCCTACAGTGGCTCGACGTCGTACATCAGATTATGGTCCAGTACCCTTGCAGCTTCGAGTTTAACGACGCTTACCTCGTGAGTATTTTTTTCATTAGCATTTTTTTCGCCCCAATTGTGAGAGAAAACTTTTTTAAGATTTCCTATTTTTTTATGCCGAATATATAGGTCGTTGTGAAATATAACGACACGATTATTCAATGGTATTGTTTTTGTGCAGATAAAGTTGGCGACGCACGTGCACTCGTGCATGTTCGGCACGTTCCTCTGCAACACGACGCGCGAGCGCGCCGAGTGCCGCGCCGGGGAGTGCGCCGCGCACGTGTGGCACCTGCTGCGCGCGCCCGCCTACCGCAACCACCTCTACGCGCCCGCCTCCGAGCACCGCCACGACCAGGTACGCGCACCGACACACAACCAACCAACCAACAACTACCAATCGCTACAACCAACCAACAACTACCAACCGCCAACTATACACGACAGTATATAATTAACTTAACGGGCAACCACGTTGCTCTCTCGCTCCACCACCTCGACCAGGTACGCGCACCGACAAACAACCATCCAACAACTAACAACCGCCACAACCAACCACCAACCCCCAACTGTACACGACAGTATATAATTCACTCAACGCCCAACCACGTCGCTCTCTCGCCCCATCACCGCGACCACGTACGCGTACCGACAAACAACCAACCAACCAACAACTAACAACCGCCACAACCAACCGCCAACTATACACGACAGCATATAATTCACTCAACGCGCAACCACGCCGCTCTCTCGCCCCATCACCGCGACCACGTACGCGCACCGACAAACAACCAGCCAACCAACAACTAACAATCGCCACAACCAACCGCCAACTATACATGACAGTATATAATTCACTCAACGCGCAACCACGTCGCTCTCTCGCCCCATCACCGCGACCACGTACGCGCACCGACAACCAACCAACCGACAACCATACACGACATTACATGATAAACTCATTCACTCAATGCGCAACCACCTCGCTCGCCCTTCACGCTCCACCACTTCAACTAGGTACACATCCTTAACAGCATTATTAAATGTTTTACTTCAAAATTTGTAACATAGGTAATATATGGTCAAAATTAAAAAAAATCGTAAATAATTCGTTACAGCTTCATCGATAAACATATTAGAGAGTGCCATTTTACACACTACACCGCTTGTCCACTTCACACATCGCTGAACGCGTGGTGTTTACAAAAATCAGGGTATTTTAAATCTTTAATAGCTCTACATTAAACAAAGATGACATGATTATTCCTTTTTTTTCTAACTAGCAATTGTTTCAAGAGTGAAACTAAAAAAATTATCGAAATCAATCGAAAAGTTTTTGCGCGAAGCGTGTATAATCTGCAGAGCTCCATTGTATTTATAAGGATGTTAATATAGATTGGTACACGTCGTGGTGGTTGAATGTTTTGACTGGTGCAATGTCAATTCGTAGTTCGCAGGTTCGAAGCCCGGCATTATCAACTAGTTTTTCGGAACACACGTACATTTACCGATTTAAATTGGTAACGTTATTGACTGACCGTCAACAAAAAAAACAACCTGAACCTGAGAAATATTCTCGTAGTACCACTATATGTGGGAACATATAGAACTGTGGATTTACCCGGGGTTTGTGGTGAAATATGCCCATATATTCCATCAGATAGAGGTCTATGGCCCTACAGATGGTCTCTTACAGGGTGATGTGATGATGAATATGGTTGTCGTGATAGGTGATATGGCCGGAGTGCAGCGCTCGCAGCATGCAAGTCTGGACCGGAGTGTTCGGTGCCGAACCAGAACACCAGGACCAACCGCCCCCCAGAAGGCAGCCACCACAACATACCACTAACGGTTCGGTTTTTTTTTAAATCACATCCCCCTTCTAATGTACAAAAAGGAATTTTCCTGTGTTATTTATATGGGAATATTTAAAATTCATTGGGAGACCTCTTAAAATTGAAATTAAAAGCAGTCCTTTGGACAGAATTTTTGTTTGGATATATCCTATGATATTTTGTGGTAAGAGCGAGAGAAAATACGAAACATAAATTGAGAAATTAAAAGAAAGTATCAATATGATACTTTGGTTATTTTTCCTACACGATTTGCCATTTTTACCGTTGGCCATTGGAAATAATTTATGTTAAATTTGAACAAAATACGTGAATTGATTCCAGGGATGATGACGAAAACAAGGTCCTGTGATAATCTACTGAACGAATGTGAAAAGAGAACGACGCAGAGACGATGCAGCGACCCGAGCATCGCGCCCGACGTCATGTAAGTATGAACTCATCAATCAAGAACAGAGTATATTAGCCGTCTCATTATTTTTAAAGTGAAGCGTTTTCATTTCCATCGCCTAAAATATTTTCGTCCATCTATCGCATGTCGCATTACAGCCGGCTATAGCAGAACAGTCGACGCCAATATGGTGGTGCCCATGGCTCGCATCAGCTAACCGTGTAACATTCATATTCTCACTTATTCGTACAATACCATTTCTGTGTTTTGATCAACGTGTTGTTCACTTGATCGTGATGGACAACAATACAGCTAGTGAGTCAAATAAGCGGTTTAAAATTTTTGTAGGTGGTAGAGCCACGTTGAAGCTATTACTGGTTTCAGCATGAATGGGTCGGCTCGTCCGGGGTAGTACCACCCTCTCACAGAAAACCGACGTGAAGTAACAGTGCTTGCATTGTTGCGTTTCGTTTGGTCAGTGAGAGCGCCGGATACCCACCTCCTCTCCCCTTCCCCGTTCTTCCCCTCCCCATCCCCCACTTCCCCACTCCCCTCTCCCCCAAACACAGGTTGGCAACGCACTTGCGACTCCCTTGGTGTTGCAAGTGTCTATGGACGATGGTGATCACTTACCATCAGGTGACCCACATGTTCGTTTGCCTCCTATAACATAAAAAAAAAAAAAAAAAAAAAAAGCGGAAAAACCAAAATTATAGTGTTAAAATATCCCATGATGAATTAATTTTACCTCGTAAGAGACAGAATGCAGAGAGAGTTTGTGCTTTTAGAGTTTGTACCATGCCTCTATCGTCTGAATATTTGTGTGTGTGTGTGTATTCCGTACTCTAATATTCAGATTGGAATTAAAATGTATACTTGGACATCTAGTCTACTATTGATTTCTCATTATCGTTCCCGTTTTCCAACTATGAAGTTAAGATTAAAAACGTGATTTTAGTACCCTGAATCGAATAATTTTCCAAAAATGGTTCATATTCCGGTGAGTGCGAAATATTTATAATTGAAGCCTCAATGTGTCTTTATCTCCCTTTTCTTTAATTTGATTCTGATGGTATCTTATCCTTATCTTATACTATTACTCTCATGTCTTGTATATATTCAGGTAAACATATGTGTCGTTACTTTTTAAAATAACCTAAACTTAATTGTAGCCGTTTCTAATATTCTATGTTATTTTTCAAGTACTTCAAGTTTTGTACATGTGAAATATGAAGATCATAAAGGAAACTAAAAACCTTATGAACGACAAAATTTAAACTTAGTTCTCGGTGTATAAAAACTGGAAATCTTAAAAAAAATTAAACATGTTATATGAACAATTGAAATTGGACTTAGCTCATTTTAAAACGAATAATATTATGAAAAAAGACGATATCTATACATAACAATCTTGTTTGTTGAGTGATTCCGATAGATATCGATTTCAACAGGAAGCTGTCGATGGTGGTGGGGGAATGCCGGTCCGCGCTCACCGACAGCTGCGTCGACTCGCTGCCCTTCACCGACAATACTACTCACGATCAGGTACATTGAAACTTTACTACTTGCCCAATAACATACGTAAACTATATTTCGTAAAAAACTACGAATATTATAAAATATAAAGTCAAATAACACAAAATTATGAATATAATATAAGCGGGGTGGTAGGGTGTCTGTACCCGACTGGATCGCGACCACCGTACACCAGGTGGAACACCCGCCATAGTGGCACGTTTTGGGCGTGTCGCGTTCCGGGATCAGCCGATGTATATCCAGCAACCGGGGGGGGGCTGTCCCTGACTGGGTCACTTTCAGGCCGGCATGACAGCGGCGACCGGCGATAGATAGTATGTCTTTCGGTGGTCGCCATTGTTTTTGTATTGTACTGTGCTTACCATCAGGCACAGTACAGTCACTTTGCAGAGCTACAATTAAAAAAAAAAAAAATCCACTACATACTAGACACACTACAACACTACTACACAACAGATAGTACGATCCTGGCAAAATCTCTATGATTCTGACTTTCTGTGGTCTTTTTGTTACAATCTCATCGGATGCCAGGTGGCTTAAAATGGTAGCATGCTGAATCTAGACAGACCATGGATACGCCTATAGGGGCCATTCAAGTATTACGTAAGAACTGATAGGGTATGGGGGGTCCTTGATTTGCTTATTTTTGATGACATGGGGGATAGCGCTGTATGGGTAGCGATTACGTCAGCATTATTTATTTATGTAAACGGGACAGATTTAAAAATACTTACACAAATGTTTACGTAAGCATGGGAGGGGGGATGTAAGAGCGTTGCTTACTTTTTCTGACCAGAGGGAGGGGGTGTGGTCAGAAATTGCGAACATTTGGCTTACGTGATACTTGAACGGCCCCAAGGCACTTTGCAACAGATTGCGAATTATTGTGAACTGAATCGAGCTTCTTGGAAGTATTTGGTGGGGATTTTTTTTAAAAATTATATTTGATTTGCCAGGTGGACGGATTACACCCTGAGCATTTTGACAATAGCAGCCGGTTATCACATGACATCGCCAGCGGATCCTCCTCGCTGGAACGCGAACTGGCGGACGTGCCGCACATTGAGCATGTTGCTGATCGCACACAAGCCTCGGTAACTATCTCCTCTAATCCTTCTAATTCCAAGTTAATTCATCAGTATCAATACTCAATGCAATCACAAACCAATAGTTTTGTTTAAATAATTATATGCAGGGCTATTTATATATATATATATATATATATATATATATATATATATATATATATATATATATATCTCAAGTTGCTTGATCGATTACATGACGATGGGGCGCGTCATCTATGTTTGACGTTATACCTTTATAACTACGGCCTCCCAAAGTCTGCATCCTGGCATTTCCCAACATATATATAGTAGTCGTATGAGATAGTGTACTGTACTGTGTCTACACTAAACATAGTATATTTATCAGACGGCGAACAGTGAACCAGCAGTCGTCGGCTTTCGCTGTCTGACAAGCTTCTCGAAATCAAAATCAAAAATACTTTATTTAGACTCTAGGAAGGCGTTTATGAACGTCAAAACTACCACCGTTTCGGAAAAAAAACTCGGAACTGGTTTATCTTTTCATGATACATATTTTTACAAGCATTTTTGGCGAATGCACAGAGAGTGGCGTCATTTCAGGCGTTATCATCGTTCATATAATGATATTTCTCGGCTTCTGCACATACCCTGGCTAATCTTGAAATACGACAAATCACAAAAAGGTTTACAGGTTTGTCATCCTACTACCTCATTTCGTTACTGGGTATATTCAACTCAGTATGCGGTATTCCCAGGTGTGCCACTGTGATCAGTGACGGTTTGGTACTAACATGGATTGAAACTGGTTTTAGAGTAATATGGATTTAAAATGGGTCGAGAGAAACATAATTTGGAATGGTTTGAGAATAACATGAATATTTGTTATATGTGAATTGTTTGAGACTAACATGTTTTTAAGTGACAGGTTTAAAATGGTTTGAGAGTAACATGGGTTTAAAATGGTTTGGGAGTAACATGGGTTTAAAATGGTTTGACAGTAACATGGGTTTAAAATGGTTTGACAGTAACATAGGTTTAAAATGGTTTGAGAGTAACATGAGTTTAAAATGTTTTTAGAGTAAAATGGGCTTAAATATGGTTTGAAAGTAACATGGGTTTAAAATGGTTTGAGACTAATAAATTTGGAGACTAACATGGATTTAATTTGGTTTGAGAGAAACATGTGTTTAAAATGGTTTGCGGTTAATATGGGTTTAACCTGGTTTGAGAGTAATATGAATTGAAACTTGTTTGAGAGTAGCGTGGATTTATACTAGTTTGAGAGAGTAACATGTGTTTGAAATCGTTCGAGATTAACATGAGTTTAATCTTGCTTGAGATTAACATGAATTTAAACTTGCTTGAGAGTAACATGAGTTTAAACTTGCTTTGGAGTATCATGCGTTTGAAATGGTTCGAGAGTAACATGATTTTAAACTTGCTTGAGAGTAACATGAGTTTAAACTTGCTTTGGAGTAACATGCGTTTGAAATGGTTCGAGAGTAACATGAGTTTAAACTTGCTTGAGAGTAGCATGAGGTTAAACTTGCCTTGGAGTAACATGCGTTTGAAATGGTTCGAGAGTAACATGAGTTTAAACTTGCTTGAGAGTAGCATGAGGTTAAACTTGCCTTGGAGTAACATGCGTTTGAAATGGTTCGAGAGTAACATGAGTTTAAACTTGCTGGAGAGTAATACGAGTTTAAACTTGCTTGAGAATAATATGAGTTTTAAATGGTTTGAGAGTAAAATGGGTAACATAAAGGGCGGTGTGCATGCAGATGGAGTGCTCTGTGGATGAGAGTGCGGAGGGCGCGGCGGAGGGCGACACGCCGGAGGAGCCGCCCGTCTTCCTCTGCGACACCTACACAGACGTCGTCGGGATAGCCGATGTCAGTATACACACACACAAACACTCGCACACCTTTAATAATCATATATCATCTCTCATTATTAGCACGTTTTAATGTTACAAATCTAATAACTCGAAAGAAAAAGACGATTATACAGGATTACATATGACTCGTAACGTGATAACCGTCGGATTTCGTTTTAACGCCATCTATCTGTTTCTTATTCGCATTACATACAAGCTGTATATATTTGATGCTTACTATGTATGCTATTATCGAATTTGTTGTGAGCGTCGTCTACATTTCCCATCTTCCAAAATAATAAAAATTATTTATACTATTTACCAGTAAATGTTTATGTCATCAGCAAATATGTATTTAACGCCATCTACATTTTCATATTTTAACAATTTGACTTTTTTTTTGTTTCGTTAATTCTGCGAATGATTCGATCTCACGGTTTTGTCTCTTCATCCGTTTGTTATAAATCGATTAGCTAACAAAACTATTTTTTTTTATAACTACGTACGTAACAGGTGGACTTTAAAACAGTATTTAATATAAAAATATTGTATTAATTATGCAGGCAGCGAAAGAAACCGGACGGACTCGGAACATAAGCATAACTTGGAGATCGATATCCGAGTCGAGCAACCAGTCCTCCACCGGGTTCGACATCGAGACCGCGCCGCAGAGCCGCGCCGACACCAACACCGCGACCATCGGGACCATCGGGACCAGCGCGACCATCGGGACCAGCGCGACCATCGGGACCATCGGGACCATCGCGACCATCGCGACCATCGCCCCACCGGTCGACAACCACAACTCTACCGAGGGCGACGATGCCAACCACAACCGCGACACTGATCACATCACTAACGGGACTAATGTGACCAACGGGACCAACGAGACCAATAGGACCAACGGGCTGTCCAACGGTATCGAAGATGTCTCCGCTAACTTCCTCGATATCGATTTGAATGGTTAGTGGGTGTATACTACTATATATGTTATTATTCATACGAAATTATCTAAGATAAATAAGTTACTTATTTTCTCATAAGAGGTCAAGATTTTTTAATTTCTATTCATAAAATGCTTATTTAAAGTCCTTCCTGCCAAAAACCAATGCGACTATTTGATGACGTCACACGTGGAGTCGCATCATGGAGTTACTGCTTCCATGGGGAAACTGAAATTGTATCATTTAAATTTCTCAAAGACGTAACTATATTATCAATTGCACAAAATTTGAAATAAGTATTTTATTGGTTTATTGTTACCAAAGGGTCAAATTGCAGCATTTAAAAATGATACATTATTGTGTAATTTTTTTTATAAATAACTTCAGTAAAAAGTGGAAAAAGTTATTTTTTCTGTGATCAAAGTTCGAGCAGTCGTGTACATAAACACCCCCAATCATATCTTCCATGATGTCGATAGTAATTGACCGTCGATGATTATATATATAATACTAGCGGGCGCGGCAGACGTTGTCCCGCGATGATTATAAAAAAAACCTGGACAAATTATATACCAAAACGTTCCTCGTGCATCACTTTATCCACTGGTGAAAACCGCATAAAGATCCGTTCAGTAGTTTCTGAGTTTATCGCGAACAGACAGACAGACGGACGCGGTAGGGGACTTTGTTTTATACTATGTAATGATAGATATGAAATTAGTATACGAGTGTAAATGTAATGGTAAGTATTTCGTGTGTTGTACAGGGCGACGCGCAACACGCGGGTGGAGCAGCGCGAGCTCGGAGAGCGACTGCGAGCTGGCGGAGGGGCGGGGAGGGAGCGCGGCGGGGGCGCGTGTGGGGGAGGGCGGCGGAGGGGAGCGGGGCGCGCGGGGCAGGGTGCCGAGCCAGCTGACGCTGTGTCCCGCCTCCCCGCGCCGCCTGCCCTGTTGCTACTGCTCGCGGGCGCACCACGGTAACTACTTCCCCCCTCATGTTATAACTTTACGCCCCAACATTGTACGTCTTGCGGTGAATCTCGCTCCCGCAACCTCCCTCGCTGGCAGCTCAAACCTAGGTTCGAACCCACGGAGTGGAGTCTTCGAGCACGCTGTTAGCGCGATCATGTTATACTGAAAATTTACACTCACTAGCTTAACATACATACAGAAAAAGAGTATTGTTGTCGAGGGATATCTGCATGAATACGGTCTAGTATTTGTATATTTGGAATGGTTACTTTGGACAAACGCTAACACGCAGCGGAAGCTCTTAAAAGGAAAAAAACCGACTTTGTAACATTCTTTATTGGTGCTCTGTGCCTATTGAACTTAGCATTATGATATATAGCCTATAGCCTCAGTCGTTGAATTCGCTAACACTGAAATATTTTTTCAAATTCGACCAGTAGTTCCTGAGAATATCATGTTCAACCAAGCAAACAAACTTTCTAGTTTTATAATATTAGTATAGATGAGCGAGTGTCGGCTATAGGATAAGTTGTAAGTGAGAGTGCGGTTGCGGTTGCAGGCGGTGAGCCGGGTGTGGGCGGTGTGTCGGGTGCGTGCTGGTGCGGCGTGTGCGGGGCGGCCGTGGAGGCGGCGGGGGGCGTGCGGTGCGTGTGCGGCGCGCGCTCCGCACTGTACGGGCCGGAGCCGGAGCCGCCGGACGGGTTGCCGCCGGCGCTCGACCCGCTGCAGGCGCGCCTGCACCAAATCATACTCTACCAGAAGGTACACCAACCATCCCACATTTTTTTTTCTTTTTTTTTACGGATACCCACCCCACCGGGCCGCTGAGGATGGGTTATGTCCGATGTGCAGAAACCAAAACCCCATGGTGCCTTCATACACCTCTTACGCGGGGAGCAGGGACTGCCGACTGGCACTACGTCTGCTCCCCCGACTGCGGTCTGAGGTGTCAATATGGTAAACCCCTCAAGGGGTAGTAGGTGGTAGACCCATAATGTGCCTCCACGACATGGGCCTGTGCAGTTTTACAAACCCACACACCTGACAACCTTCATCACATCACCCTGTAATATACCCACTGCAGGACCATACGCCTTGTACAGTTACCGTACATTTCATGTTGTCCTAGTTATTATGTGCGTATCAGCAAACTTAAATTAAGATTATATCTATTAAATAGTTGAATTGTTGGTCCCGTTCAAGCACTCAATTCGGTTGCAGAACAACACCACTGTAACATAACAAATAAAATAATTATAATATAACAAGCGAATATGGGTATAAACTCCACGACAGCCCACGACGTATTGACCATTTCAAACACAAAAATCAACAGTTCTAGATTTTCCCACATACAGTAGTACTAAAAGAACATTTCTCAGGTTCAAGTTTCCTCACAATGTTTTCCTTCACCGTCAACCGATAGTGTTACCAATTTAAATTAGTAAATGTATGCAAATTCTGAATAATTCGTCGGTACATATTGTGGTCCGAACGTGCGGACATCAGATTGATATTTCACCGATCAAAACACTAGACCACACACCACGACTACTATCTACTAGTAATCTTAGATACCTCTGTACTCTTAGAAACAATTCACGAGATATCTCCCCATAATGAAAGTCTATACCTATACTTTTATTTAATCATATGATTAAATACAGTATCCCTCTTTTATTAAGTTCGCCGAGAAATTCAATTTATGTAGAACAGTGCAGCGGGCAAAAATTAGTTACTCTTTGGCACGATCTGGGGAGCACGTGCAGAGGAATGAGAGGTACACTCCCTGCGGACGCAAATAACATCATTCCCTATACCTATACTATAAAGCATTTTAATGTATTTTTATTACCAGAGATTTTGTTAATACTTATTATTGTCAAAGGAATTCTGAAATGGACTATGTGAACTAATTTCAATTTTTAATGACGTCGTTCAGTTGGTAATGTCTCTCGTAGAAATAAAACGCTCTTTCAGAGCAACATGATCTATTCACTTTTTTTTTTCTCGAACTGACTACACTATTGACCTGGCAAGGTCTTAACAGCTTCACCGGAATACTAAGGCGAGCGCTTAAGGCACTCAGCCGAAGGAGATCTATTCACAGATTTATTAAGATCGTTATAAAATCAAGAAATAATCTTGATAGCGCGATTTTACAAATGTTTATACAACGCCATCTTTCGAGTACTAACGGTCGTAAGTAGAACGGTTTAGACAGACGTCAACTGCTGAGTTCGCTTTAATTGTAACGATTGTCTTTATAACAATTACTTGATTTGATTTTTAATTTGTTTAGTGAATATTTATATACCATTGGCATATAAAACATATGTGTGTTATAGAAAGTTGTGGAGGAATTGAGTGGGCAATTGAGAGAGGCGCGGGAGGCGCTACGGCTGTCCTCCCCGCCGCCCGCGCGCGCCCCGCCCCCGCCGCCGCCTCCGGCACTCTCACCCTCACAGGTATATTATATTATAGACTGTTTGAATTTGACCCAATCTCTAGTCCTAATAAATACAAAAAAAATAAAATTGAAGTGTTTGTCCGTAATGTCAAAATAATAGCTTACCTCGCACTAGCACCTACTGCAGACTTTCAATGTATTTGGTGAGATTTAAAAACAAAAACTGTCCGGCTACTAAGATAAACATTTTGTTATAGGTCACCAAATATCGTATATGATATTCAGATTTTATACTATTATATAGTTTAATCCCGCAATATTTTAATTAATATATTTCGTCAAAGAGATTAATTTTCGCGATGCATTCATATTTGCGATAGAGTGGAACCGAAGAATTCATTTAAAATTTCTTCATTCGGCCTTGTAAAACCGTAAAATGAAAATAATATTGTCACGAGGATTCCAATGACATTTAAAAACGCAGTATTGTAGTTTATCATGTTTCTTATATACATTTGACTATAATTACTGTTATCGTTATTAGCTTATAATGAAGATGGTCCCGCATGTTTTTATAGTGAATACTGAGTAGTCACTCAGTAGTTTTGGTAGGTGGTAGAGCTACGCTGAAGCTATTAATGGTTCCAGCATGAATGGGCCGGCTCGCCCGGGGTAGTACCACCCTCTCACAGAAAACCGACGTGAAGTAACAGTGCTTGTATTATTGCGTTTCGTTCGGTCAGTGAGAGCGCCGGAGGCCCAACTCCTCTCCCCTTCCACTTCCCTTACTTCCCCTCTCCCCCAAGGCAGGTTGGCAACGCATTTGAGACTCCCCTGGTGTTGCAAGTGTCTATGGACGGTGGTGATCACTTAACATCAGGTGACCCACCTGTCCGTTTGCCTCCTATGATAAAAAAAAAAAAAAAAAAGTATAGTAGTATTGTTGTGTTTGTAGAAGAGCCGCAACAGCGCGTCCCGCAGCGGCAGCGGCAGCCGCAGCGCGTCCGGCAGCAGCGGCAGCGGGAGCGGCAGCGCGTCCGAGGTGGAGGTGGGCGAGGAGGCGCGCGGCGTCGTGTGGCTGCCGGACAGTGCGGCGCCGCGCTGCCAGCACTGCCGCAACCACTTCTGGCTCGCGCGACGCCGGCACCACTGCAGGTACACCACCCGCCCACTAATAGTGGAATTAAAAGAAATAAATAGAAAAGAAAAACGGAAGTTGCAAAAACAAAAAAAAAAAAATAATAAAATAAAGAAAAAAGTTTCGAAAGAAATATTCATAAACAAATATATAAAGTCTCGGATAATGTTCGGGGGGAAAAGGGACTTAAAAAAAAAACCCACTAGTGCCCTTCCCCTCCCCTCTCCAGCCGACCATACTCTAATCGAGTGTTTTTCAAAGTGTGGGTCGCGACCCCCATGCGGGTCGTGAATGAAGCCTCTTTGAGGGGGTCGCGAAGCTTCTATAGCGGAGTTTCAAAAGGTTGGGAAAGCTACTGCAATAAAAAAAAAAACAATAGTTTTATTAAGAAAAATGTTAACTAAAGGACGTAATCATTTGTATTAAATAAATATAATATAAAAAAAAGCTTACAAGAATTCTTATGTATTTATCCGAACCCTAATTATGAAAATGACGAATGTTAAATTGAATTTGTCACAAATAAAATGCATGAAAGAAAAGTAACAGGTTGGGGGGTCGCGACATATTCTATTTAGTATAATAGTCATGCTAAAGGGACCGTGTCAAGAAGTTTGAAAAACACTGCTCTAATCGAACGGTTCTCAATCTTTTTGCTAGCGACTAACCAGTCGCGCTCATGTGAAAGTTTAGACAGTAGTAATATTTATGGAGGATACTCTACACTCGACTCTCGATCAAATCAATTTAAAAAAATGGGTGCTTAATATTTGACCTAATTATCTAAAAAAATCAGAAATTATACACAATCGTCTATTCGTCTATCGTATTATTTCTCATAGAACAGTTGCACAATTCAAAGTCAAGTGTAGTATGTAAAGTCAAATTACATAAAGAAATATCTTTTTTATTAATAAATCTAAATGGAATTACACAAAATTTCAATTATATTTAGAGAAAATCAGGTTTCTCTAAACCAATGTTTTAAAAATTTGTGCTCAAACTCTTTTAACTGTCACACAACATACATGCATAACATAACCAATGTTACTAGAAACAGGAGTAGTACGATATTTTATTTCGAAACGGAAATCTTTACATATAAATAAACGATGTAATAATTATTATTGTGACGCAGACGCTGTGGCGGTATATTCTGCGGTTCGTGTTCGGAGATGAGCTCGTGGGGCGAGTGCGGCAACGTGAGGGTCTGCCGGCGGTGTCGCGCGCTGCGGTGACGCGCGACCGCACCCGCACTTCCCGCAACCGCAACGCCCGCAGCGGCAACCGCAACCGCAACGCCCGCAGCGGCAACCGCAACCGCAACGCCCGCAGCGGCAACCGCAACCGCAGCGAGGCGCGCGCGTCCCTACGTCGCCGCACTCCTCAGGCACACCCTCAACTGACCCTTTACTAATTCATATAACCTTTAATCGAACTACTCACGTAATAACTCAATAAAAGCTGCAATTATTATCCTACTAGAATATAAATTGCTTGCATCATTATACATTTCTGTTAGGTTCTAATAAAATTTATCCGAAATGGGCACGTCCATATAATATTTCCTCTTTATACGCCTAACATATAAGAGTATAAGTATCGGGTGTTGATATCTCGAATGTTGACTACTTTTAGGTAAAGTGTTTAGAAAATAAAAACACTTTTCTGAGAGATTCAAAATGTTATGAGAGATTTTATACCTTCATAGAATATATGACGTTTTAAATTTCCTCTAACTGTGCCTGTTGTAAGATGGAACAACGAAACGTTTAGACGATATGCTGTTTGTGATGTACATGGGAAATATCGATATTATTACGTTGTTGCAAATATTAAGAATGTTTTTGGACTGGATGTCTCATATATTTACTGGAACGTTAAATTAAATATTTTATCTCTTACAAAGAAAATATTCCATCGGGTTCAGTCTAAACGGATTTCACCTTAAAACTAGTCATACCGCTTCGACAATTTGCAGAATAAATATCATTATGATATATTAAATAAGTGTTATAATTTGAATTTATTACACTATATTGTCGTGAGATTGTGTTATCGACTCGATGTTGTACAAATATCGATAAATAATGACAACTATTTTAATTTGTTGAATATGTGATTGGAATAAAGTTTGTTACCAGGTGTAAAATCTTTATTACATTGTTTTTTAACAGAAAATATATACATTTGTACATCAATTGGCAATCATTATAGAAATATTTGAATAGAGAAAGTTGATTCTATCGATAGTTGTATCGTAAATTTAAAAAAATCTTTGCTATCTAAAAATGTATGTAATAAAGAAATTTCACCTGAAGTTTGGTAATTTCCTTCACGTATTCGCTAGAACTATTGTATTGCCAGGTTTTAGAATACAATTCGATTCTGTTGAATAAAGTAAGATCTAGTCTCTGGGCTTTTTTGGTACTGTTGTGGGGGGAAGTTGGGGGATTTGGCTGCTGACTCGGGGGGAGCAGACTATTAGAGGGTTTCATTACGCGCCTGGTATTAGAAAATAAAGTAACGAGTTACTGTTACGCGAAGGCTGAATATAATGATAATATTTAATTTCGTGTATAAATATATGTATTCTGTTTTCTTTCGTTCAGGCAATTTAATATTGTATTTATTATTAAAAATAAAAGTGGAGAATTAATTTATTTATTTGGATAAAGATGTACAAATTGACCCTAAATGAAAGCTGATACAGACGACACGGAGACTTGGTGTAAATTTGTTTGTTTTTTTTTTTCTAATTATTTTGTACTATAATGTTTAATTTTATTGTTCTAATATTAATATTTTGTACAGTAAAGTTTTGTTTCACTCAGTCCAATACGTTTGTCTCTGAAAACGGGAGATCGAAAGAGACAGACGCATGAATAAGAGTGAAATGGCAGAGTATTTCAACGCGCGGTTAAGACGTTACGTTACGTTACGTTACGACGAGAGTTCCCGAATAAAAGATATATTTAAATAAACATTTCGCTAAGTATTAAAACGACTGAAGCTGGTTAGGGATAACTATGGATTTTTTATGTACGATAATCTATTATTCCACGTTAAGCATTATATCAAGTTGATAAAGAGATATTAGCGAAATATCAGGACGGTATAATATAATTAATTAATATTGTTACTCCGGAGTTCGTTTATTTAATTTGTGATATTGATTGATAACTTTTGTATGTGTAAGAGTTTAATAAAATGTTGTTAGAAAGTTATATATCACTTGTGATTATTTTTGAATACCTGCGCTGTGCCTAATAGTATCTATATTAATATTATATGTCGTCGAAAGAACATATTACGAGTTAAATGTATTAACATTTTTTTTGTTTGAATTTAATTTAACTAGCTTATATACATACATATTTATCGCAATACATGAGTCTCTTATATTGTTGAGTATTGATAAAATACATGATTTTATGTTGACTTTTATTAAACGCGAATATTTTGTGCTCAAACAGTCTGCACGAACCGACCACACAAAAAAAATCCCCAATCCGTTTCAGATATATTGCATAATTACTTTTTTTTATCATGTTCGTAACTAATAGTATGCTGAAAAGGCTTTTTTAGTATTATAATCAGTTTTCTAACTTAATTAAAAAACAAAGTGACTTTGACAGTTACTAATGTCAAACTTGAAAATAATGTTGCCACATTTACATTTCTAAATTTGTCATTTCGTTTAGTTCCCTTTATTTGAATCGTAAAATTTTAATATCAAATTTAGTTTTTGTTCATTAATTGAAATATTTTTTTTATTACGCTCGATATTAGAGTAATGTACATACGATATATTTAGAAAAACTCTGGAACAGGAAAAATATCTATTACTACTTCTCCTGGTCAGTGTGTATTAATTAAATTTAATTGAACTAGCACTATTAAATGTAATTTTACTTAATATAATAAAAACTACCTATAGATTAACTTGCAATATTTAATTTTTATATTAAATGACTTACAAATGTAAAAATATTCCACAAAATCTTTAATCGACGAAACCAGCGATGCGTAAAGCGGAAAACTCCAATGAGTTAAAATAAAACAATCGATTTAAATAACGCATTTAATTAACTTTTCTATATCATTATCGACGAAAGATATTTCTAATACAAATAATTCATATTTACAATTTTAAACATATACCAAGGTAACAGCTATTCATTATATCTTGGTTACTAATAAATACATAACAATTTAATTTAGACATCGAGTTCAAATTTACACCTAACAGTTATTTTTATGAATTATTATTCTCTATGGAATGGCAGACACTACACTTATATATTGTGGAATGCACTATTTATTAGAAATAAGCTACTATAATTCAAAACTTCAAAACATACTATCACACGTAAATAAAAGTAATATTATAATCGGTGAAAAATTTCACTGGCCTTTCAGATATTGTCCCCCATTCGGTAACTTTGGGGGCGTCCATAAATTACGTGAGGTGTTTTATTAAATTTTCTGTCCCTCCCTCCCCCCTGGTGAGATGTCGTGAGATTTTATTCAACCCCCTCCCCCATCCCCCAATCTCACGTGAGATTTTTCAAAATGTGGATTTCTTACGTAAACGCGTTGGATTGTTATTGTAAAAAGAAAATGAAATTATTTTCTGTCAAACGAATTAGTGAATGATCTTAATCGTATTACGATTACGCTTAATATTAAATCTTCAGCATGTACAATCAGGATTAAATGGACCAAAACAGTATTTTTTTTTTGTTTCAATCAGAAGAAAATTGCGTGATATTTGCCGAGACCCCCCCTCTCTCCAACTTAAGATTAGATGAGATTTGACTCAACCCCCACCCCCCCCCTTAAACATCTCACGTAATTTATGAACGCCCCCTTTCATGCTTCAGGACACTGCATTCTAACCTCAAAAATTCGAATAAAGTTAAATAATTAAATAATAAGTTAAATAAAGTTAAATAATTAACATCCGACTATTTTATGGGCATGAATACTTTATGTTCCATAAGTCCGGAACGACAAACACAATAACAATATTTTGCGCACAATATAAATACAGCATGATTATGTATGTGCTGACAATTCATTTACGTGTAAGAAACTGATTCAATACAGTATTTTAATATAATAAGTCAAAGATACACAGATTTCAGTTTTTAAACAAACTAAATGGAAGACATAATATTATAACGTAATCTATACTATCTATACTAACTAGCGGGCCCGGCAGACGTTGTCCCGCTCTGATTATGAAAAAATCCTTGACAAATTATATACTAAAACGTTCCTCATTAATCTTTCTATCCACCGGTGAAAACCGCATGAAAATCCGTTCGGTAGTTTTTGAGTTTATCGCGAACAGACAGACAGACAGACGCGGTAACGGACTTTGTTTTATACTATGTAATGATATTATAAAGTTTGTGAGTTTGTGGCGTTGTAAGGGGTAATCTCAGGAACTACTGGTCCGATTTGAATAATTCTTTCAGTGTTATATACCTTATTCATCGAGAATGGTTATAGGCTATATATCATCACGCTAAAGCCAATAGGAGCGGAGCACAGATGAAAAATGTTTCAAAATCGAGATGTTCTTTTTCTTTTTGAGAGCTGCTGTGTGTCAGCGTTAGCCCAGAGTAGTAACTATTACTACGCGGACGAAGTCGCGGACAGGAGCTAGTATATATATATTACTGTCAATCATAGTCTGTTTCTTCCAATGTCTTTTAAAATTATTAAAACTTAATGTTACTCGAACCCCTCTAATTTTACTGTTTTTTTAATATAAGTATATGTTATTAATTTTATGAAAGTGTATTTAAAGGAATTTCTCAATAAATATTGACGATATATCCACAAATTTCATATAACCGTTAGCGATAAAACATCCAAAAATTCATGTGAATACATAATAGCTTCTAATCCAACCACAAAGATTATTTAAAAAAATACTGTGTAGGTCAATACTCATACTGTCTGCGAGCGACGTGCCTTTTCTTTAAAAATTCGTCAACATTGTGTGCTATGTTATAAAACACATTAGCAATAGTGCATTGTAATGTGTGTGCCTAAGTGAGATTACTGACTTTTATGTTTTCGTGTTTCCTCCTTCAGATTAGTTTGCTGTATATAGCAAAGAACCATAGTCCATAGAAAAGCTTCAATTTTTTCTACTTTTCTAAACTTCGTTTACACCATATCGCCATTTTAATTCTAATATGCATTTTGTTACATCAGGTATCAGTTATATGAGAGACTCTTGTATAAAACTGCTTTATAAAAAAATAATATTTTGTAATTTATTCATAAACAGATGGAATTGTTGTTTACTTCATATATTTTATAGTATAGAGCCTCGGAGTGACGAGTTTCATTGTCCAAATTAATAAGACAATGATGAATATAATGACAGATGTGAAATAAAACATTATTTAGTTTTAAAATGCATATTATTTTACTGATAACCCATAATTCCAATATCTATTAGATACTTTCACATGAAAGGTACTAAATAATTAAAAGCAAGAAATCCAATGCAGCTAATGGAACACTGCTCTTCCATGTTGGAGAATGTTCTAATAAAAAATTCTCGTTAACTCATCCGATTTATTATTACATACTAGTAATCGTCTTGTTGTCGAAATTCGACCATAATTAATTAATTTATCCTTTTTAATTAGGTATCAAGGAAAAATATGACTTACTTTTTATTGATAACCCTAGAGCTCGTCAGTAGTTCCTAAACAGAAAAAAGTACAAGAAATCGGTTAACAAAAAGAGGAAGATGTTCTTAAGTGTTTTCTCTCTGTCGATTTACATAGCGAAGACTAGTGCTCATTCAGTGGTCGGAATTCTGTCGTAACTGATTAATTTTTCAAATTTGACTAACACTTACAGATTTATATTTTGTTGTAAAATAAGCCTGCTAGATTTTTTAATATTTTAAATTTTCTTTAATTTTTCCAGGTTTGAGGTAAATGAAAGAATAAAAGTGGCACACACGTCTAGAAATAATTTAGATTCGAACTGTGTGAGCACAATTTTCATATCTCAAATTTTGATAACGCTATAACTTTTTCACTTTGAGGTACAAACGAAAATAAAAGTGGTACAAACGAAGCACTATCGAATGGTATCTTCTTATTATTTTATTTTTGAAGTGGGGTACCAAGTTCACATGGCTACGTTACACAGCGCTCGCGGAATGAGAAGGTGTTTACGTCGAGACTTAGTCAAATGCGAGACAACAGATATCGCTACAAGTGTACGATGGAACTGACATGTTCTTTTTAGACCAATGAAATAAAGACAAAAAGAATAACTTTCAAACAACGTTTCAAAATCTATACTATAATAAAACTGTAGCAAGGTCAAATCTGTACATTAAATATTTTTTGAAAATTTTTATCGAGGTAGACTTTATTATCGATATAGAAGCCAAAAATAATCTTTTTACAATTTTTGTCTGTCTGTCTGTCTGTCTTTCTGTCCCTGTGAACACGCATCACGCTGAAAGTACTGAACCGATTTTAACGAAACTTGACACAGTAATAACTAATATTACAAGGTTACATTTAGGATACTTTTTGTCCCATAAAACGCAAGGGGTTCTCCGGGATAACGAAAGACAAAAAATTGTAGGTAATGTAACTAGACTTTTTTGCGACACCTTAGTACAAGAGCCAGCAACGTTGGAAGAACGAGAATTTTAGAAAAGCTGGTTTTTTAATATGAAGATATATTATGCCCTTCCAAACAGGATTCAGAATACCTGGTAGCCGGTTAACGTTGTGTTTTTTAATGCGCATCACACCTTTACAGGTCAAAATTTTGAGTTATAAATAATTTAAGGAACATTTTTTTTCAGTAAAATTTAAACGATATTAAAATCAAGAATTTATCACTGTCAGGCAATTTTGTTATTGACAATAATGTGCCCGATGATATTCTTCATAAATAAAATAATTAATTTCAAACCATTTTATTTTTTTCATTGCAAAAAACATATTTTATTTTATTAACCATTATGATATTGAGATTTCACCGTAAACAATGAAAAACAACGATAAACGTAGACATATGACTTGGGAGTGACACCATCTTGATTACATGCGACTATAACACGCGCTTCTACAAGTATCGCTAACTTTATGATACAAAAAATGGGGTAAACATATCAATGCAGTTGCAGAATCTAGCTCTAAGTCTCTAAGCGTTTTCAAAGCATTAGCCGGTTTTAATTGGGGTGTTCATCCATAACATTTAGTTCGTCTATACTTCAATATTACACGGAGTCGAATTGACTATGCGAGCTTTCTTTATGATAGCAGTGCTCAGGTAAACCTCTATAAACTTGAAAATGTCCAAAACCAGGTCATGAGAATTATCGGGGTTTTCATTAAAAGTACTCCAATTCATGTTATGGAAAGCGAATTGAGCATATTATGTCCGTTACATCTTAGGAGACAATATTTAGCAGGTAAAATCTATTTAAATTTAAGTCATTCGAAAAAAACGAACTACCTAATTTATTAGAAGAACTGTCCACCTCTTTCCAATCACTCTATTGGCGTAACAGAAAAAAACCATTTTTAGTTTCTATTTTTTGTCAATATAAAAATACTCCAATTCAAACAAGTATAAAACATGAAATGTTCACTTTACACACCTGGGTCGATAACATTAATTTGCACAATATAATTAAAATAAATGTAGATGGTATTTGGAAGCCAAAGCGACAATATGATGTTCTTAAAATAAAAGATATTTGTCTTCAATATATAAATAAATATTATCAACATTTTGTTAAAATATACACTGACGGATCTAAAGTTGGGAATTATTTAGGAGCCGCATTTTTTGAGTCAAATTCCAAAACTTTTATGAAATTTCAAATTGATGAAAATATTTCAATTATGCACACTGAATTGATAGCAATTGCAGAGGCCTTATCATTTGCACAATCAACTGAGTCCATTAAGATTGTTATTTTATCCGATTCAAAAACGGCTCTTTAACACGTAGCTCGATGTACCTTGAGTTTTCGAAGAATACCGATAGCCTACACTATTTTGAAGCAATTACTAGATTTCAAAGCAAAGAACAAAGTAATTGTTTTATAATGGATCCCTTCTCATATAGGTATAACTGGGAATGAAAAAGCTGATCTTTTAGCTAGAGAAGGATTCTCCGATTAATATTTTATCAACTTACTTGGATGTATGCTCAGTATTTAAAAATAGCTGTTACTCGCATTGGAAGAAATACTTTGATGACCGTTCTAAAACAAAAGGAATATGATATAGAACGATTCAGCCACATCCCTTAAGGTCACCATGGATTGATGACAGTACGATTTGCCGTCGGGAAGCAATCACAAGAATGAGATAACGCTCAGAACACATCCCATGTAAAAAATTCGCCTACCTGATGCGTAAAGTACCATCAACACTCTACCAGAGTTGTGAGCTCATCGATGACGTGCACCAAATCTTGGCAGAATGTGTTCGAAGCTAAGATATTAGATCTCGGCTTAATGCTTCTGGTTCGTTCCACACTGGTTTGTACAATTCATTATTGTCTGACCCTATTTCGAAAGATGCTAAAGAATTGTACAAAATTAATAAAAGCTATTGTTAAGTTTATTGTCATTCTTATTGTTATATAGTTGTATGTCACTTAGGCGATATAGTCGCGCAGGCGACTAAGCCTTCATTTGAAAAAAAATCATATTAAAATTACAGCTATCTTAACATGGTTTGAACATACTTATTTGATTTACAAAAAAATAGCATCGGGCACATTATTATCAATAACAAAAACGTCTGGCAATAATAATTTCATGTTTTAGTAGCGTTTCAAAATTAGTAAAAAATAAAACATTCAAAAATTATATAAAAATCAATATTTTGGCCTGTAAAGATGCGATATGCACTAATAAACGCAACGTTTACCGGCAGGCAGGTAGCCCGCACGCTGTTCGGAAGAACATAAAGATATATAAAAACTGGCTTATTGAAATTCTTTTTCGAAACCATTACTAGCTCTTAGACAAATAGTTATAGGCAAGTGACATTTGACGCGTCGTGTTCATATCTTTTTAATATTTATATTTTTCTTCAATACCATGGAGTGTGAAAAAGTTTTAATACAAGTTGAAAATAGTTATGATATCATTCAGTGTTTCATTTATTATTATTTATTTTATGAATATATTTTATCGTTTAATTTATAATTTAACTCTATCAACTTGATATTTTATAATGAAAACTCTACTGACTGTATAGTAAACGTCTACAAAAAAGGGAAAGGAACTTCGTTAGAAACTGGGGGGTCCATAGACTTCTAAAGCTTTTTTTCACATTACCGCCAATATATGTAGTTGGGCTTTAGGCTGTAGTCGGGTTGTAGGCTTATTTTAAAAGATTTCTCATATATCATCTGGGTTTGAGGGAGTCCCTTGATAGTTTGGATTCACAATTGGAAATCGATGGTGTGGCTGCAATAAGGTTTTAGGTATATTGAAATTTTTCGCGTTTCAAAATACAATTGACACCAGTGATAACCGATTTGGTGCAGACGAAGTTGCACGGGTCAGCTAGTCAATCAATAAAAAAACGAGTTCATTTCTGAAAACATTTATTTCATCTTCTACATAGTTCTAAACATACATAGTAAGTACATCGCATTAGTACATAAACATTTCAATAAACAACATAGGTATGTAGAAACAACACAATAAGATTTACATACCTTTAAACGTAACTCATGTTATAGTAGCAGTATGTTCTCAAACTTTTCTACGAGTTATCGGAAAGATTTGAGTTAATAATTGCCCATTTATTCCCCTGAAAGTTATTTTTTAGCACACCTACTTTGACTTTTCATAGAGAAGTTCTTTATGCTATTTAACTATAACTCCTTACTAGGTGGCCTTAAATTTTATTGTTATTACCTCTTGTAATAGAATATTTAACACGGAGTTATTCGTTTATACATGACATTAATAATGTGACACTTATATGTACTCTAAATACTGTCACGTGTTTACTGGGATCAGATACATGACTAAAAGTTATCAAACTCTGCTATTATTAAAAGTTGAGAAATGAGAAAATGCTTGAGAAATTTCTTGTAAACCAAATTAAAGATAATAAATCTTTAAAAGACTCTTTAAACCAGTCATAGTGGTTCTTTTTGGTTTGTCACGTGACAATCAGTGATCTTGCAGGTCGGCATGACAGCGGCAACCGCTGATCGATTGTATATCTCTCAGTGATTATAATTTACTTTATGCCAAATATTGTATGCGGGGGAATATACAAATGGGAATTTATTGGCGTTTGAAATCGCCAATATAGTCCGTGCCAAAGTTTTTGACCGCTCTGATAATAGCTGCTCAGTATACATGTTGTATATATACGTATTATTAAAGTGAAACTTTTATTACATCGTTTCAAACTTTTTCGTCCGTGTGTTGCATGTCGCGTGATGTTCGGCCGCGGAGTAGGGATAAAGTGAAAGGCGCTCGTCAGAGCAGCCAGGGCCAATATGGCGGCGCCTATAGTTCGCAGCAGCTGACCGTGTAGTGTATAGACTATTATTAGTTAAATGTCTATAGTGTGAAAAAAAGTTTCACTTTTACCGTGGTTTCATAAAACCACACAATCCTTTTTTTCTAAATGTGTAACATCGGGACAACGTAAGTATTAATACCAATTTTTACTTCCTATAATTATATTTTGTTATATCATAAAACTTTGTTTTGTATTAAACTTTTGAGGACATAATGCCTAAGCCCGAAATTACGGCTATATTCAGATCAGATTTACTTTAATTTTAACAGTTTTCTTCTCTATTTATTAGCACCAAACAGAAATTATTTTTTTTTAATATTCTGTTCTTGCGCAGAGAACTTTGTACATTTACTTACGTATGCGAATTAAGGTATAGATTATGTATTTGATGAACAATTACAATTAAGCTACACGTCTAGGCCATAACATTGAAATTAATACTCGTTAATTTGAACACTTAGACCAATATTTTAAAAGCATTTTTAAACAATACAATATAACAACAAACACGACAAAACATTTTACTTAGACATAGCATAGACTAGAATAAATTTAAGCCTGGAAATTATTTTTAACACAATCTAAAATTATTAATAAAAAAATATACGGAAGAAGTTCATTCTTCTAAATCAATCAATATGTTAACACTTTAAGAAATTATGAAATATTACAAACTTACTTAGGCCTTGAATGTAGGAACTATAGCGAATAAATTAATTATTTCTAATTAAAAATACCCTTAATTATAGATAAAGCTAGAATAGTAACAATTAACGATTGAGCTGAATGATAAGTATTATCTTAAATCTCATTTAAAACTGGGATAGAATGTTATCCATCTTAATAGATCAAAAGGATCAAGATTTAGTGTAATGCTCTATCAAGAAAATGCACACTTATGGAATGTCATTTTTGTAAGAGAGACTAACTTCTTAGCCCTCCATGGATTCACCGTGCGGGTGCCGGGTCCATCGTGTGGCAGAGGGAGAAACTCAGAGCAGTTCCCAGGACTTGCGACCCAGGTGTGGGTTTAAGGAGGCCCCCTTTGAGATGCGCATCAACGCTCACCTTCACTGCTCGAGTTTCCCGCCCTGCCTAGCCAAATTTGGTAGGAACCTGTTAGTGCAGCCTTTGATACTCGTTCTAAAATAGAACTTACTGCAGTTCTCGACAGGCCAAGGTCCTTCAGAAGGTTGTAGAGAGATTTTGCTGGTATACCTCTCGCTCCTACTTCTACCGCGTATAACTTAACCACATAGCCATTTTTACTTAGTTCGTTTGTTAGTTCGTAATATTTATTTAATTTGATTGTGTGATTAAGGATTAAGGATTTTTCTTTTGTAATTATTCATAAAGACACTAGAATTATAGAATATTCTAGAGTCTACAAAACTGATTCACTAAATTACTCTTACAATTAATATGCTTCACTCTATTAACTACTTACTTCACTACTACTTACACACGTTTGTACGTTGAATGAACAACCTAGCTTCACTAAAACTACGATACCTATATACAGTGTAAATTCTTTATAGCGAATTTTAAGGGACCGAGCGTGTTTTCTTTCATTATAGAGAGAGTTTACGTTTTTACGGAAGAACGAGAACCAATAAATGGTATTTGTGCTAAACCAACCAAATTGAAGTAATTTGTACATTATACAAAATATTTAGTTAGAACAAACGACGTTCTAAAGAGTTAACGTTGTATATTAAAATGTATTTGTACTTTTTTTTCAATAAATATAGTTAGTGAGGAATTGTATTAATACTGGAAGAATTACATTATCTATCAGTAATTCAAAATATGAACAAAGGATTTGTTAAGTGACAAAGAGAATTCTAAGAATTAAATATGATTGGTATTGGCTCATCAGAATTATGCGTTTTATATGGTTATAGTAAAATCTTCTATAAGAGTTCCATTAGTCATTAAATCTTTAATAGCTTTTCACTTCACATTAAAACGACTTTTCAAAATAGTAATTATATGACTGAGTGTTGATATCCTACAACATTTTTTTTATACCGATTGTATTGTAGTAACATTACATATCATTCCAAATGTAAAAATAACGTATATGAATAGATTTTTTTTGAAGTAAAACTTCTTTAGGCGCTACTAGGAGGTAATTGGACGACAATGCAACGGAAGTCCGTTAAGGCAATATGGCGTCACGTTTGTGTCCATCCGGTTTTTAAATATTTTTGATTTTTTCAATAAATAGTTTATAAAACAATCAATCAAAAATTGTTGAACAAAAAAAAATTAAGAAAAATATTAAATTAAATAATAATAAAAATCACACAATAAAATTATTTATGTATATATGAGCGCGCGATCGTGCTGTCATCTGGTTTCAATGTAAGTAAATAACACATTAAATCAAAGTTTCATTATCTGTAGCACCATCTATCAGCTGTGAGAGATGTATCTGTCGTTTTAGTCCAGTAGTTTGACCGTTGTAATATCAAAATATAAATAAAAAGTTTTTTAATATATTAAAAAGCCTCGTTTGACAGCTGGCCTTTGTGACTTTCACTGTTCAGAAATATGTGCGTTGCAACTTCAGAGCGAACTAGAAATTTGGCGATACCAATACCACACCATTTACTTAAATCAGTCATTGCTACGTATAATTTGGACCACATCATTGTGCCAATAATATGAAGATTTATAAACATATGCATTAAAAATACAATCAGTATTGAAATAATGTCACCATGTGTTATAGTTAGTAAACTGAGACACAAAGAATTAAATGAAGAACACGCATTGAACTAACCTAAGTACAACTTAGATCTATTTAGGATACTAGGAGAGATTTAATTGTCAAATACTGCTAAATACAATTAATTTTTAACCATAGTATTATCGTTCTAATAGAATTATCAACAGCCAAAGGCGTAAATACTTATAGATAGCCCTTACTTCTGGTATTTTGGTGTTTTTTCCTATGGTCCAAGACCATATTGAGGACTCTGTTACGAACTTCCTCCAACGCGACGTACATCTCTTTACTGAAGGGATCGAAGTCCTGGTGTTTCTTCTTGCGTCTGTAGATACCTTCTCTGTTCGTTATCGCGCATTCCATGCTCTCCTGCGAGAGTGGAATTGGAAAATCCTGTTAACGTTTTAAACGAGAAAGTACGAAAGCACGGGTGGATGTTTATTATTATTTTATGCAAAAACTACCCACTGATTTTGATAAAATTGAAAACAAAATTGAGTTCGATGAATAAAAATCTACGTGAACTCTGCTAAATGTGAACACGACATTTGTACAAAATAAAAGATAGTATTTCGTCGCATTAAAACAATGACAAATTAATTGTGTCGTTATATTTCAAAATGAGCTAAATTCAACTTGAATCGTTCATATAACATGTTTAATTATTTTAAGATTTCCAGTTTTTATACAAAACACCGAGAACGAAATTCAAATTTTGTGGTTCATAGGGTTTTTGTTTTTTTTTTATCACGCTTTTATTAGCTTCACCTGTATGTTTGTATGTATGTTTGTTTGTAACCGACCCCTTTGAGCTCGATTTTGTCCTACTTTGAACGATCAGATTTAATTCAAACTTTGCACACCTGTCGAAGGTCGATGACAATGCAATAATCCGAAAAAAAGAAGTTTAAAAAATTTAACTAAAAAATGAAAAATAGTTTAAAAAAACTAAAAAAAACACGCTTTCATAAAAAATCCAACTAAAAAACAGAGGTGCTGATATTAACATGCGATGCGTCAATGTTAATATCAGCACCTCCAGATATCAGTATTTTTATCATTTTTTTATCACTTTTTACAAAAATATACATTTATTTCTAATTTACACTATTCTTAATCCAAATTTATTAAATTTTATTTTCTGTTTTTTAGTTGGATTTTTTATGAAAGCGTGTTTTTTTAGTTTTTTTAAACTATTATTTATTTATTAATATAATCTTTATGTTTTACGTGTACATAATTTGAAGATGTTGAAAAATAACGTAAAATAATTAGGAACGGCTAACATTGGATTTAGCTCATTTTGAAATGTAGCGATTCAATTTCTTTTAGCCGCCATAAAGACGATAACCTCTATGAAAAATAGGTGATATACTATAATGTAAAGTAACGTAACGGAAAGTAGTTAACGTAAAAGATGTAATAGTTAAGTAGAAACAATAGTCGCTCACGTGCAAAACGATTTATAACTAGACTAACAGAATCAGTGACAGCAAAAAAAAGTGCGGACCAAGAGTCTGCAGAAAAAAAAAATCTAGTTTACGCTAAAGAAACACACTTAAAGATCAGATTCGGAACGTAAGCTATTACAAAAAGAAAACATGCGATACAAGATGAATTGTTGTCCTATGTTGTTAGTTCTAGCTAATGGTACATTAAAAGTTTGCCAATTAACTGATTAATTACAGTCTATAGTTGGGACACTGAAGTGTATTTTCTAAAAAAAACCTGGATATTGTGTCATATTTTCAGAAATATAATGTGTGGCGTCATATTTACAGAGAATGTTCCTTACCTCGCTGACGGTATGGTTTAAAAACTGCAGTATCTCTTGCAGCGTGCGCTTCGTGTCCCGCACGAGAGGTTCGTAGAACACTATGTGTATGGGGGCCGGAAACCGCGTCAACCACAGCCTGTGCAGGGACTCCCAAACCGTCAGTTGGGTTGACACATACGTGCTCCAATCTAATCGAATTGTCTAATATTATACAGTGATCTAGTGCCTAGTTATTAACTGATACATATTTAGGTGACCCATCAACAACAAAAAAGAATCTCATAGTTTATAAAAACACACCAGCAATCTATACTAATATTATTGTAGGTAGTAGAGCCACGCTGGAGGTGGTAGAGCCACGCTTTGTAGGTGGTAGAGGCACGCTGAAGCTATTACTGGTGTCAGCATGAATGGGTCGGCTCGCCCCCGGTACTACCACCCTCTCATAGAAAACCGATGTGAAGAAACAGTGCTTGTATTGTTGCGTTTTGTTCGGTCAGTGAGAGCGTTGGATACTCAACTCTCCTCCCCCTCCCCACTTCCCCTTCTCCCTAACAGTCTGGCAACACACTTGCGACTCCTCTGGTGTTGCAATTGTCTATGGATGGTGGTGATCACTTAACATCGAGTGACCCACCTGTTCATTTGCCTCCTATGATATAAAAAATTAAAAAATAAAGAGGTAAAGTTTGTGTGTTTGTGACGTTGTAGGGGGTAATCTCAGGAACTACTGAACTGATTTAGAAAATTCTTTTACCAATAGAAAGCCACGTTATTTGTGAGTGTCATCATTACATAGTATAAAGTAAAGTCCTACAGGGGAAAAAAAAAACACGGATTTTATCGGTTTTGTGAGTGTCAAAGGTAAGCTATATATTAACCTGAAAAATGTAAAGACTTTTTGGTGATAGTCGGATTTACAAATCGGAGAAAAAACGGTCGAACGGAAACGTTTCTTACGAGCGCTGCCTTAACGATGAGAGATATATGATTGAGTTGTAGAAACAAGTTATAGAGCTTCATAATGCCTACAAAGAAGTCAGCGATAGCATATGTCTCACTTTTATGTTCAAGTCACAAAGAGTAGTTTTTTTATATTAAAAAAATAATTTAAATCGTTGAGTGATGTTTATTGGTCATATTATCAACAACAATTATGAATTCTTATCAACATGTAATGATATAATAACTGAGCCACAGCAACGCATAGCCGGGTCAGCTAGTTGTATATATTTTCGCAAAACGTAACACACATAATAAGAAATTTTAAGCGAATTTACACAAGTGTCGTGAACTCATGATAAAAATGTATTGTGAACTCATGATACAAATGTATTGTGAACTCATGATACAAATGTATTGTGAACTCATGGTATAAATGTATTGTAAACTAATGATGCAAATGTATTGTAAACTCATAATGCCAGTGTATTGTAAATTAATGATACAACTGTATTGTTACTCATAATGCCAATGTATTGTAAATTTGCAATTGAGGTTATTTTTTCTCAAAAGAAGGCAACAGTCTTGTGAAACTATTTATATTTTTATTAGTGTAAATATTATACTCTAAGTTTTAAAAAAATTAGTCAATATGTCCCAGAGACCAGCAAAAAAGGACGCAGTATAAAACGAAGACTTCAAAACTCTTACCTGATTTTCTATTTTCATGTGATTTTTTCATGAAAGCTGATTTTGGAGCAGTTCCTATATGACCTTTATGGAGACGGTTAAAGTCAGCCTGTAAAATATAGTATATAGCATGTAAAATTCATATCAATATATATTTTAATGATAGATAATGAAAAATTTCCAGAGGCAAAGAAATTGAATGAACTTAATAAAAAAATTTTTTAAAGTATTAAAGAAATATTAATTTCCTAAACAAATATCTCCTCCAGTACAACACTTACAAATTTGCATTTCTAAAGATTATTTCTTAGATAAAAAAAAGTTATTAAATCAATTACTTACTTATTACTTATTAAACAGTAAAAATGCAAATTAACAATTTTATTTGATATTATTCTGTCAAATTTACAGAAATTACTGTACTATATGAGTTAAGTTGAATATTTGAGTTACCTAATATAAACATAGTGCTGGAAGGCAATTCCTTACTGTTTATGTATTTGAAACAAATAACATATTTATAATGAGTCTTCCATTAAAATTAACCTAAGCTCAAAAATCTGTCTAAATCTCACAAAATCTCATTTAAAAGAGGATTCATTCGAGATCCCCTTTCAATGTTTAATCTTAAGTATGAATTTATGTCTAATAAACAAAAACACACCTTTAGTTTCATATCTTATTACATGTTAAGCTAAAAGGGGTTTAAATAAAATTATTTATATTTAACACTAGTTGTGCCCAGGACTCCGTCCTTTTGGAACCTAATTTAAAAAAACACTGACTAATAAAATCATCTGAATGTATTAGGTCCACTTACTTATCTACTTTTATGTCATAATTAAGTCGCGTCGTCATTAAAATGAAAATAACTTTTGATAGAGTAAAGCGATTTTAATGAAACAGAGACTAAATGTTACTCAAGGATATTCTTTAGGATTTTCTTGGTGAGGTTTCACGGTGAACGCAGTACTTTAGCATTGATGCGTGTTCAAACAAACAGACAGACAGACATTGCTAAAAATGATTGAAATGTATTTTATTACTTAATCCAAGACACCTGCAACGATTTTTTTTATAAAAATCTAAAAAATCCAGACACATTAGATTTACATTAGACATTCATTAAAAATACCTAATAAACATTAATGTATATATATATATAGTAAACAAAATAAAACAAAAATGTATAATTACCTAAAACAATGAATGTAAATGACATAGAGGTTATGAAGCTTCAGTATCGTACACAGCATGAAGTGATAGAGTTATGTTCATGGGTAGAGCAACTGAATGTTAAAAATCATAGTCATTCTATCTGCATCACAAACTGTAAAAGCAGACACAACATATAAAGCATTACATGAGGCCTTAAATCAAGAGAAAAGTAAGCATAATGTCTTAATAAACATCAAAGAAATAATGGCAAATAATTCAACAGAAAATATATAATTAAATAAAAAAATTGTGTGGTTTTATGAAACCACGGTAAAAGTGAAACTTTTTTTCACACTATAGACATTAAACTAATAATACTACTACACTAATACTACACGGTCAGCTGCTGCGAACTATAGGCGCCGCCATATTGGCGCTGGCTGCTCTGACGAGCGCCTTTCACTTTATCCCTACTCCGCGACCGACCATCACGCGACATGCACCACACAGACGAAAAAGTTTGAGACGATGTAATAAAAGTTTCACTTTAATATATGTATATTTAGTTTATACTCATTATGGAGATATGGAATTATTATATCAATAAATGCCAATGATTTGCTCAAAGTAAAATTGTAATATAAATATCAACAAAATATAGTCAAGTAAAATGTTTCTCATGAAAATATACAGATTTGTCAACATTCTTGACAATTCCTCATAGGGAATCAAGTTTAAAAAAAATGCAGAAAGAGCAATAAGGTAAAATTTTATAAAGTTAACTCTTATAAATAGTTTATAATCCTTTTCCTTCCTCCAAAATCTTTTTCTTTTATTTGGATAACACTACAGTGCAACAGAAAACTTTCAATTATGAAACATAATGGGATATTAAATTATAAAAGAAGCAGTAATCATTTTCTTTTTATAAAATTAAAAAAAAATAATGGTTCTATAAGAACTCACTAGAATAGCATCCCTTGGATTCCGTATTAACAATATTGCAGATTTGAACTTATCCCCTTCTATTGGAGGTGCTTCATGTGTCTTCACTACAAGAACTGAACCATCAGTTACATTCTCTCCAGGGAACCCATGCACTCGGAGACCATAATCCATGTAGATAGAACCAGTAATAATACCTAAAATTTAGTTTTAATACTTTGATTAAAAAATAAATAATGTTTGTTGCATTACGTTTTTTACTTATTATTATAAACAATAACAATGGTCAGCAGATGTAATTATGTGTGAACAATAGGCTGGTCGTTAAAAATTAAATTTTTTGCAACGCCCCCTGAAAAGCTTCCTTTTGATGAGAAAACACTGGGAATTTTTTTTTTTTTTTTTTAATTCAAAAGAACACGTGCCTCTTGACGATCTAAGTTAATTTTTGGGTATAATCATTTTTTCTCTGAAAGTATCTTATTAAATTTGAAATAAATATTATTTTAGATTTGAAAATAGTTAACAATGGAACTCCTTCATTTTTGGGCTTTTTATACTTCTGTGAGCAGTCACGTATGAATTATTTTCATAAAAAGATCTTAAAAAAATATCAGATGCGCATGCCCTGGACGTCTTTTAATATACCAAACAACTGGGAAAATTTTTGAATTTAGATTTTTGTTTATTGTTAATTTGATCAAATATTGTTATTTTTATTGATTTGAGTTCTATAATTTTTTATATTTCGAATAAAATTGTATTTTTCCTGAAAAATTCCCAAAAAAAATGATTATACCCAAAAATTAACTTAGATCGTCTAGAGGCACGTGTTCTTTAGAATTAAAAAAAAAAAAAAAAAATTTCCCAGTGTTTTTTCATCAAAAGGAAGCTTTTCAGGGGGCGTCGCAAAAAATTTAATTTTTAACGACCAGCCTAGTGAACAAGCAAGCATTATGCAACAATAAACATGTATGAAAGAGACAGATACGACTGCTATCAGTATAACCTTCAAGAGTTTATAAGAACTAAGACAAAAAGCTTAATTAAGAGGGTTTAGGATCTGCTATAAGTTGCAAGGTCTGTAGTGGATAATATAATAGCTGGTTTGTGAGGACAAGTGAATAAGGACAACATGTGTGTAGGTGGTAGAGCCACGCTGAAGCTACTATTGGTTTCAGCATGAATGGGTCGGCTCGCCCCGGGTAGTACCACCCTCTTATAGAAAATCGACGTGAAGTAACAGTGCTTGCATTGTTGCGTTTCGTTAGGTCAGTGAGAGAGCCTGAGACCAACCTCCTTTCATAAATCTACTTTGTTTAATAAAATCCTCATGGCAGGTAAAATTTTAAATACTTGAACATATTTATGTAAAGCTTGTTATGATAATCAAATCGTCAGACCAGCAGAATATCAATTTGATGTCCAATTTCAAACCGTAGTTTATTAATGTATGCCTTGAAATGAATTGAATTGAAAATTGAAATTTATTAATTAAAATTAATGATAGTATTGGCTGATACCGAAGGACATTATTCTGAGCAAACCTGTCAAATTTTCTTTTGATATCACATTGTGAGAGGGAAAGGGGCTAAATATGTATAAAACAACAAAATTATATTATTATAAATCTTAAAAATGCGCATCTGAAGGGAAAATCATGTTTCGTTACACATAACTTCAAAGACATAAAAAAAAACTATGCGACTCCCCTACACCCCCCCCCCCCCCATAAAAACAACCCTTAACAACCCCAAATTTGTAATGCCAACTGTAGTTGAGTTTTGGATAAAACATAGAAATAAATCAAAAACTACAAGATCTGGAAAACATTATATTTTACGTCATACAAATAATTTATATTTTCTAAAGGGGTAATCTACCCCTATAAAAGCAACCTTTAACAACCCCAAATTCGTGATGCGAATTTTTAATGCCAACCCGAGGGAAATAACGAATTGTTCAGTTTTTGGCAGGATTTTGATCTTTCATGTAGTGGATTTTATATTTTATTCATAATCTTGTGTTACTTGATTCTATATTGTGTAAAATTGGTGATGTTTTATGTAATATACTTTGTTTATTGTGTATAAGTGAAGTGAATGGAAAATAATACCACGGACCATGAATTCTGAGATGCCACAAAAACTTCATGGAAAGTTCTAACAACATGGCCACCATCTTGTTAGTTCACTGTAATTATATCAAGAAACTTGTAATATCAATAGTCACTTGACAATGGCAGTAATAGTCTACTAGAGCACTGGTTGCCAAAAACAAAATAGAAGAACGAATTGTTGATTTATCACGGTTTACATTTAATAAATATCACTAATTCATATTTGATGACTGAATTAGAGAACTAATTTAAATTGAATAGCATTTTAAATTATTAATTACATTTGTTTTTTTTTTCACTACAGATTGATCACAAGTTACAGGATGTTGAATACATAAGGAATAATATATTTTTTACCTGTAGTTTGCTGCAGAAGGTACCTCAACCATGTGTTACCACTGCCAGGATAGGAAACCAAAGCAATCGGTTTCGGTAACGGTGGAGACTGCCAATGTAACTCCTTACACCAATTAACACTTGGCACTTGCCGAAGCCCGAAATTATTCATATAATTATTCCCATAATATAAACCTTTTGTCCCATGAAGGGGACTAAGCATAAATACAATTATTGAAAAGTATAACATCACAACAGCCGCAGCGAGCATAAATATTGATCTGCGTGACATTGTTGTCTTTATAATCTTATTTTTAAATCATTTCATACTTTGAAAAAGAGATAAAATCAAGGATTTCCATTTTTTGTAAACATGTTTCAAAATTTCGTTGTATCGATAGTACTGATAAACACACGCCGTTTTACAATATAAATAAAATAAATGAGAAATAAATTGTCTATATAATGTAGAATATAATTCCAATTATATAATGTAACATACGCCAATACATTATCCACAATGTAAACAAAATGGATAAATCATAAATCAGTGAACAGAAACTAAACAGAATATATAATTATACAATAATGTCAATACTACCACAGAAAATATATACATATAGGGATGCAAACGATACATCGATATTTTATTTGGTAAATCCATGTTGTATCCCATATAATTGACGATAACTCATTCTGGAGAACGATTTTTTGTGATTTGTAGCGTGATCTATTGTATTCCCTACCCACTCACTTCCTCAGTGACGCGTAAGCATACAAAAGATACATCAATGTTTTAAAATACCAATTTATCGTTCATAAACATCGATCTTTTATTATTTACGGTGAAACCCCCTGACATTGACGATACATCGCATTTTATAAACGATGTTTCCTAAATGTCACGCCATCTGTTGTATTATTTGCGGTTTGTTTTTAGAAACGGGCTACAATTTACCAAGAAATGAATCGCTTTTTTTATATATGTATATTACTTACCTTACTTTATATATGCATTTTCAACATAATTATATTTGTTTCATTTTTTGTAAAACATCGTTGCTTGCAACAGGAAAACATCGATGTTCTTTATAAAGTATGTTGTATCGCTTATTACACACTCTGTTGTCACTTTGTCGCTAGATCTAGCGGATTTTGGGTATGTTTAACGACTCTTTTTTTCAATCTAGTGACTTAAGAAAAATTGACGAATTCTAGCGACTAATTGAATATTGCAAATATATAAATATTTTGGTACTAATTTAAATATATTTACTGGTAACAACATGAATTGTTATTGCTTTTTGGAATTCTCCTACCAGAATGACGTTTAATCGGTTGAGTGCCTTTCACTCTATCAAATGGTACATCAGATATCGTTTTCACTTTCGTTTATTCACTACCACCGCCAAGAGAAATAAAAAAATCAGTTAATATGTTACGTTTTCGCAAAACAAACCTGTCTTTCTTAGTTTCTTTGTTCAGTTGTCGTCATTGATAACAAAATCTATTCGTGGAAATGGAAATCTCTTTAAAAAGGAAGGCCTCTATGTTCAAAAGTAAAATATATAAATAAAAGTAGACACCAGAATGGAAACAGCAAGAAGAGTTATAATGTGGCTAAAACCTGTTATAACTGATCCAACTAAAGCCTTTGCTCGTTTTATCACAGTGAAATATACGCAGTATAGTATTTTCACCATATTTTTTACCATGGAATATTATGATATATTTAGCGACTCTAGCGGATTTTTTTAAACATGTATTTTTCAAAATCTAGCGATTTTTTAATTGACGTCTGGAGACTTTTATATTTCTTAAACGGCAACACTGTCTGTTGTGATAGATTTTATAGTAGGGATGATTTGTAAAGATAATAATAGCATTCTACAGTCAATGATCACACATATGATACGAATTTTAAACAGGTTTTTGTCCTGACTAGCTTTTTAGCTTTGATCACATTTTTTATATTTTTAAAATAAATTTGTATAACAAAATTTCTAGAAGGGAAAAGTAAAACATAGAAAGTGAATCATACAAATAAAAAAAAATTAATAAAGTTATAAATTTATTACAATATAGAAAAGGTTTTTACGAAGGATTTGTTAACCTTAATTTCCTTAAAATCGTATGACAATTTTCTACATTGCCTGTACAAATTTCCAAATACATTTGTAGGGGTAACACACGTGGAGAATTGATTTGTAAGAGTATTTTTCTTGCTGTGACTAAGTCTCCCCTTAATATATGGCATACAGCAGCCTTCGCCCATACTGAGACAGCTATCATATCGCTCATCTGATACGGGAGTACCGAAACTAAGTCATTAATCATAGGTGGGTTCAAATGTTCAACTGCATCACCTATTCTGTCCAAATTTATAAGGGCCTCTGCTGCATATATATGTGCCCAGGCTTTATGTGAGCTTGAGACATCTGTTTGACTTAACAACTCATTCGCACTAACAAGTGCTGATAGGGGATCTTGCAAACTTAATAAAACATATGTCTGTAGAACTAATGCCGAGTTTTTTATTTCGCAACACTGCTTCCAGTTGAGAGGGTGACCAGGTGGAGCTTGAATCAATGGTAATGTTATATCAGTGGGTTGTTCTTGGATTGGTAATAATGTCATTACATTTCTCAGGCATAATGCAGCAAATTCTAGAGAGAGTGACGGTATTGCATAGGACTCTCCTGCTAGTGAATATTTTTCTTTGCCCTCTTTTGTGAATAAAATACGTGTGTGTGAACCGCTACCTAATTTTTTTACTGTGTATTGTTGATTGTCCTCATTACAGCATTTTTTGACACAACATTCGGCCAAATGCAGCCAGACTTTGGGATTGTTTGGATAATGACGTGCTGCTTCTACTAAGCATTCAAAAGAGCCCTCACAGTTGTTAGTTCCGAGTAAACCTAATCCTAAATTGTACACATAAAGTGGTCTATCACGACAAACTATTAGCCTATCACCATCTTCATTCTCTATACCTCTAAAATGTTCTTTGACAGCGTGTTGGAAATATTTCGAAGCTAGATAAGGCTTTTTCATAGAGAGATATATTACACCTAGATTATTATTTATAGCTGCCCATATGTCTTCACCTTGTGTTTTTAGACTGTAATTGTATTTTAAAGTTTTATACAGGGCTAGAGTATTGACGGCTTCTTTTACTTCTCCATTGATATATTGTTGTTGTGCTAATATAAAAACATTCTCTATTGAGTCTGCTTTCAGATTTATTTTGATTTTTTGTCCGTTTAACAACTGAGCTCTGTTAAGTAGTCTCTCATACAACTCACTGTTTTCGTTATTCGATTTAAATGTATCAGCATAATTCTTCGCTATCTCTATAGTTTTATCATAAGTTCGTCTACATAATGTACCCTCTAATAATAACAATATAATCTGTTGCATTAGTTTACTGTCTTTTATATTTTTCAAAGTTAATAATCGTTCCAATATGACAACACACTGATAATAATAACGGGAGTGATACAATAGAACAGCGTAATTGTAGAATAAACAGGGTGAACTGATATCTTTTAAATCTACCTCGGGAAAAGTTACTCCCGCCAATTGGACTAATGTATTTTTAAACTTATCAATATTCTTCATATCTCCAGCCATAAATTCAACGACGGCTTTATTATGTTGAACTCTCTTGTTGGAGTTGCCGACCAGATTCTCCAATTCATTCAAATGCTGTAACGCACCAGTGTAGTCTTTCTTTAGGTAGCATTGGTGAGCTAGAATTACTGGTTCTTCACGATCTTTATTGCTGTTCATTTTGATGACACTGTTTTGTATCTATCTATGTATTAGAGTATGATTTTTTAATATATAATGTTTGATTTCTGCACAATTTGATAATAAAACAAAACCAGTAGATATAATTACACTGAATCAATCGTGTGTTGACAACTCAGATGACAGTAGTAATAATATTCGTCCAATAGGACAGGCGAAGGAATTAATCCATACTGCCAATTCTGAAGTTGTCAATGGTAGTTTTCCAATTACAGAGCATAGTGCGACTCAGTGGCGCACAATGCCGAATTATGCTGAAGCTTAATTGGAACGTGAATTAGTTTTCAAATACACCGGTAGAGTGCGCGAAGTTCAGTGTTGAAAAAAAAATCATAACATCATTTTTTTAACACAGGTTGAATTAACTTTGATTATTTCCAAAAAACCACAACGAAATGAAAGCTTTAAAAATGTTTTCAACAATAAATAATATTACTAAAGATAATATAAATTAAATATTTCGATCAATGTCAACTTAAAGAAAAAACACTTATTAATCTCCTGTCACTGAAAATTGTCTCTTTTACTACAAAATAGAATAAACAATGAGTATGAGACAACTACGTTGTTGAATGAACATACAAATTATTTCGGTGCATATATTGTACACCATTCTATGTCCTTTTTCTATAATCATATAATAATTATTTACAAACAAACATTTACAGGACTTCAAACTCTCATTTCTTACCCTCATGAATATTATACAGGTGAAAAAAATACTGTGGTTGAAATGATAATGCATTAAATATGAATGGTAATAAAACTGATTATAAAAAACAATGTGTTTTTTTATTTCACAGGTTCAAGCAGATGGTTAATAAAAAGTATCTCCAAACAGTTTTATATATTTTTAGAATGAAAGGGAATTTCATATCAATAATTTTTAAGGTATTTTTTCTCCAATTATCGTTTAGTTCTACCCATTGTATAAGTTAAAATCTCTATACAGAAAATATCAGGAGTCTTTTGAGTCATTTTTTCTTTTTGTATAAATAAACGTTTTCAACCTATTTTACAAAAAATCTAGAAATCTTTTGTGTATATTAATCTCATAGTTTAGTATTGATCATCTTAATCAAATGATTTCAATTGAGCAATAAACTTTGAAAACTGCAAATATCATTTAGTTCTTGGTTTTAATATTATACCATGAGTAGCAATATTTTATTTTATGGAATAAACCAATAAATAAAACAATTTTTGTACAGTTTAAAACATCTTTATTAAATTAATTACTATAATATTCATTTACAAATAACTAGTCTAAGTCAGGATGAAGATGACCTTTGAGTTTCTTTGTTGAGCGTTCAGCAGGTCTAGCACACATAAGTTTACCAAATAAAGTAATTTTTAAATTTTTCAAATATATTTCGAATACACTTTGTCTCTTAGGTATTGTTATTACACTATTATCATTTGATAGTATTTTAAAGGTATTTCTCGTATCCATTATACAAATGCCAATTTTCCCAACGTAACTGGGGCATTTCGATCTCGCTACACTTATAATGCAACCGTGAAAATCAGCTTTATATAATGACTGTGTGAAGCTTTCCCAATTTTTATCAGTGGGTTCTGGTATATTTCTATCAAGTTCTAAAATTTCGCTTATATACTCATTCCATATTTTATTAATAGGTAAGATATCATCATATTGTAAACTGTTTCTTGCTATGTTATAAAATCCTAAACCCTTTTTTTCTCTTCGTGTTAGATACTGAGTCTTCTTTTTTATAGGTTTATGTCGTAATTTTTTACCTTTCTTTTTTGCAAGAACAAATTCATTCTTCAAAGCAGTTTCTATATTTGTAATTTCTGATTTAGGAACATTAGCTTTTAGAAATGCTACAACTGTTTTTGCAGCCTTATCATTATATACTTTTTCATTGGACATTTTATTTTATCTATTATAGAATTTTAAAATATCAAGTAATTATTTAGCTATGTACGTATATTTAGCTTTCCTATAATACAAAGTACTCTGTGTATTTAGCTTTGTTTAGAAAAGGTTAACATAAAACTTACAATATTTTGACATATGTCCAGTTAAATTATTGATGCTACTGGATACAAGTTCTTTAAGCAACATATAACCAACTAAACCAATGTTCCGAATTAGGCTAAATCAAATCACAGAGTATTTAAGGAAGCAAAGGCTGTTACATAGCGGGTTCAAGTTATTAGAATTAGAATACATATAATTGACATATAAGTTTTCACTTACTATTTCTACGACAGGAATCGTAGATTATCTTTTGACGACTACAATAATGTAAATTTGTAACACACAAGTTGCTTGAAGTGTGACAATTTTTGGTTGTTAATTACATAACGTGACTTTCACCAACTTTTGAAGTAATAAAAGCTTGTGCCTGTTCAAACAGCTTAAACTTTTTATTGAAATTCTTCGCTTCTCTATTTGTGGAACTTTTGAAAATCGTACTGCTTTTAGTTTCTATAAATGTATATCGTTCACAAACAATACACATAAAGACTTCACTGTATGAACCCTAATTTTAGAGAGGGAGAGATACCGTAGAAATTAGAAATTAAACAGGATATGGTGCAATATTTATTGCAGAAAGTACTATTACAACAAATTAACATTATTCTGTCCTCTATATACACTATATAGTATCGGGATATAGTACACACTGTTCATATTATCTAATGCACGAATGTTGTAGATGGACATACGAATTGTTGGTGCCATTTCAAATCGACGATTTTCAAAAATAATTTTATTCGTTATAATATATTTATTTATATAAACGATAGATCGTCATAACGAATTAAAAACAAATTGATAAAAATATCGATGTCGTAAAAATAATTACTTTCGGTAAACATCATCTATCCCACGGAAGAAAGAAAAGTGATCCTTGTTAAAAAAAAGCTTTTTTTTATATCATAGGAGGCAAACGAATATGTGGTTCACCTGATGTTAAGTGATCACCACCGTCCATAGACACTTGCAACACCAGAAGAGTCGCAAGAGTGTAGGGGGGACGGGGAGTGGGGAAGGGGCGAGGGGGAGGAGAGGTGGTTATCCGGTGCTCTCACTGACCGAACGAATCGCAATAATGCAAGCACTGTTACTTCACGTCGCTTTTTTGCGAGAGGGTGGTACTACCCCGGGTGAGCCGACTCATTCATGCTGAAACCAGTAATAGCTTCAATGTGGCTGATCTACCACCTCTGAAAAAAAGCTGAAAGCATCCCGCGCTCGATGCAAGAAACTTTTGAGAATCAGCGATATTAAGTTCTATTTGCATTTTCGTAACGTATAATATCAGAGATTATTACTATAAAAGAAGCATGATAGCTACTTTTTTACGAAAAAGAAAACGGCAATGATATTCATTTATTAAAAAAGCGAAAACTACAGAGTATAATAATAATATCATTTGTTTCAGACTCATCCTTACATCCATATTTGTGGGTACAATTGCAAGTTTAAAAATTAACGTTAGTAATAATAATAAAACAGTAAAAATAAATTGTAAACATAAACACAGAACAGCACAGAGAGAGAGAGAGAGAGTCCCACTGGCCCGCCAGCGCACGCTGTATGATGTTGGAGCTGTTACGCGTGCGACGTATGATAGAAGCGCACCATTTGCGCATGATCGCCGCAAAGCCGTCAGTATCAGCATCCGCGAACATAGCGGAGGCGCTGCAATGGCGCGGCAGCCCTATCGACACCCGGAAAGTGTTATTATATTGAACGCGCAAATCGCTGTGTGCCTGTTGCGTATAGTCAACCCACAGGCTGCAAGTGTAAAAGGACTGACAGTACGCTTTTAAAAGAGCAACCTTGACAGTCTCTGTACACCGAGAAAACCTGCGGGCCAACAATTTGCATCGGACAGACAGCGCCCTGCGCTCCCTATCCACGTCCACATTATCCTTAAGGTCTTCGGTGACTCAGTGGCCCGAATACTTAAATTACTTGACTTTGTTTAGAGCTGTACCACATAAAGTCAAATTCGGAACGAGAGTGTATCGTTTGTTATCCAGCCTGAAAATCACTATTTCATTCTTTCCACGTTCAATTTAAGTCCATGAGCCACCGCGTGTTTCCCATTTTGTGGTTCCCAAATTTTTAGGAGCCTTCGTAAAGCGCCGATGGAAGGGCTCAGCAGCACCATATCATCTGCGTAACTGATGTTATTCATACACACTCCGTCTATATGACTTCCAATGCCGATGTTGCTAAGCTCGTCAATCAGTCGGTTAACGTACAGATTGAAAAGCTTAGGAGAGGTAAGTCCCCCCTTCCTCACCCCGCAATCTAGTCCGTATTCCTCCGAAAGAGAGCCTGTCCACATGACAAAGCTCTTTTGGTTCTTATACCAATACATAAATAATAACACGATTTCTCCAGGTAGGCAAGTTTCATGCCTTAATTTACCCCAAAGGATATCGTACGAAACCAAATCGAAGGCTTTCGATAAATCAAGATAGACAACATATACTGGGGTCTTTATACTCGTGTAATACTGCACAGTTCGCTTGAGGCACAGGATAGCACTCTCGGTGGAAAGACCGGGTCTGAAGCCAAACTGCGCGTCATTTAGCGTGACGAGTTTGTCCAGGTGCTGACTCAGCAAACTGTCCAGTACTTTAGCGGCCACTGCGGCTAGAGAAATCGGTCTATAGTTGTTTATATCTGATACATCACCAGTTTTATTTTTGATGATTGGTACAACTATAGTACGTATTAGTTTCTTAGGCAGGTGGGAGTAGTCCAAACACAGGGTAAAAAACATAGAAAGCACTCTGGGTATGGGTACACCAGCGTGCTGCAGGTGCTCGATACTAAGGCTATCATGACCCGGGGACTTACTCCTTACCATGCCTTTAATCACTTCTTTCGTAGTAAAAGTAAGAATACGCTTACCACCATCCTCAACATCGGGCTCCTGCCGTGATAGCCCCAGGGCAAAGTCCATCTTGAAAGAGTGGGAGAACATAGTGGCAATCTCGCTAGGCTCTTGCACTCCCACCATGCTGACGTGAAGACTCGGCTTATGATTCATTTTATTGGTGTTTTTCCAGAACTAACCGAATTTTTTCTTTGAGTGAAGTTCAGTTATTATATTCGTTTTTATCGGGTGTTGATTGTTTTGACACCATTTTAGTTTTGATTTAGAAGCTCGCCTACTTTCACACATATCATTATAGAGACGACCAGCCCCTGGCTTACCCCCATACAACCAAGCCTGAAAACATAGCCGAGCCCTCCCATGAGCATCACGGACGTATAAGTTCCTCCCGGTAATGTATTTCCCTCTACGCTTCCCTGTAGTATTATAACTACACTAGCGGGCCCGGCAGACGTTGTCCCGCCCTGATTATAAAAAAATAACCAGACAAATTGTATAATAAAACCTTCCTCAAGAATCACTTTATCCATTGTTGAAAACCGCATAAAAATCCGTTCAGTAGTTTTTGAGTTTATCGCGAACAGACAGACAGACAGACGCAGTAGGGGACTTTGTTTTATACTATGTAATGATATAGCAGCCTCCGAGAGTATACAAATAATCTCCTCATACAATGTTATCTAACAGGAACCCTTATTAACTTAAGAGATTTACAGACATGGAAAAAACTTGAGACATGGGCTTTATATTAATAATACTAAAGCTATATAAAGGCATGACTTTACCTTTCAAATTAATACAAATTATGAACTGACATCTGACTTGGCTGCATGACATTAGTACCTTTGCCTTTTTCTAAGGATGAAAGGAACAGAAACAAAAAAAATCTATGACCTTGAACCTGTGGAAGTTTGAATATTATGTTTAGTAGGTAGATACAATTACGTTGATATAAGTTATTGAATGAAATAATTGTGAAATAAAAATGTTTGCTAAAATTCCTAAGATCAAGTTATCTAGTGGACATGAAATGCCAATTATTGGGTTAGGAACATATGCGGTAAGTAATTATTATTGGTCCTTAGTAAATTTATAATCTTAAAAAAGCTTTGACCTTCAGTTAACTTCTTCCATTTAGTTTGATGACCATAATTCCGTGGCTTGGTATAAAAGTAACATTATGTGTATCTGTGGTTTTACACTGAGATAGGAGAAAAAGGAAAATATATACCAATTCTTATACTTTACAGAGAAAAGCTGTACCAGGGCAATTTAAACAGGCCGTGGAATGGGCTATTGAGGTGGGCTATAGACACATAGATACCGCTTCATGCTATAACAATGAAGAGGAGGTTGGTGAGGCCATTCAAAATAAAATCAAAGAAGGTCTGGTCACCAGAGAGGAATTATTTATTACGACTAAGGTTACTGAAAATTTTCTATTTTTGTTTCAAAACTTTTAGGATATTAGATTTAAGCTAGAAAATATCACAGCATAGGAAGTTTCTACACAATCATTACTTTTACGTTTTGTGGTAAACCAACCAAATTAAAATAATTTCTAAGTTATAGAAAGTATTTATTATAATGAAGGCGTTATAAAGAGTTTACACTGTATACTGAACCATAAATAAGGTGATTATAATCCGTGCATGTAATAATGCAGTTGTGGCACAATTAGATTTTAGGGCTCAATTGTTATGTTTGATTTATGCCTTAAAATAAATATGGCTCCTTGATTTACCATAAATGCAGTCCAATAGTGTTTTTTTATGTGATGTGGTATTTAGAATGTACTGAGTAGTACTAAATGTTTGCTTAAAATCCTAACTAATATTATAAATGCAAAAGTTGTTTGTTTGTTATGGTTTTATGCCTTAACTATACAACAGATCAACATGAATTTCTGCATACAGTTTGTTTGGGAGACAGAAAATAGGTTATGTTTCATCCCCGAGAAATACTATTGTTCTCATGAGAAAGGTCAAATCTATATTACAAACAAAAAAGTTTGTGAGAATGAATAAAAGTTTGTTACTCTTTCATTATAAAACCACTAAACGGATTTCGATAAAACTTTACAATAATATTGTTGCTTATACATGGAAATAATATATAGAGATATATATAAAGATATAGTTTTATTGACCAAAATATAATGATAAGTACTAAGTAACTTTGAAATAATCTTGCCATTTAGGAGCTATCTTGGCGTGCATTGTATAAGCCATTTGAGTTATAAAAAGATGATGTTTGATGCCATTATTTAATTATTAATAATATACTTATACAAATACAGACAAAGTTGTGGAAGACTTTTAGTTTTTTTAAATATTAATTTATTTATTTTTATTCTATATACATTTTGTTGTCTTGGAATCCTAAGTATGTTTGTAAACGAAAAATAAGGTATTGATTAATTGATGCAAGATGATTAGCAGTGTTATCAGAATTAGTAAAATTAAGTTGAAAGTGTTTATTTCAACACTATAAATGTATTTTAATATATTGTATTATATGAAACTAATATATAACTTAGTGATGTCTGATACAACAGTTGAAATCCATGTAATATGTATTTTTTAGCTGTGGAACAATTCACATGCTCGGAATGATGTGATACCAGCATTGAAGAAGTCTCTAGAAAGGTTGAAATTGGATTATGTTGATTTGTACCTAATACACTGGCCGGTATCCGTTAATGTAAGTTTCTTAAATTGTAATCAGACTAAAAAGTTAGTAAGTATAAATCATCAAGTTGTCAGTGTAGTCTAAGTTAATATGCAAGAATATCTAATTATATATGAGTATTGAGTGGGCCTATTGACTGTACTAAATTATTATTGGCTGCTGACATGTACTAAATTGTTATTGGCTTAACAGATAGTCAATCTAAACAATGGATAGTTATTATTAGCTAAACATCCAAGTCTGTAAATATCTATTTGCTATTTTTTATTGACTGGACTGAAGGATAACCCGAAAACTATGCATGATACACCTAATCTACATAGATATTCCATATATATTTATATTCAAAATTGTATTAGTGTACCTGCTGTTTAAAATACAGTGGAACCTGGTTAATTGGGATTTCAAGGGACCGAGAATGTTGTACCATTTATTGAGGGTTTCCATTAATCCAGTTTTCCAATTAGGCATGTTTAAAATTATAGTTGTCTCATTTACAAAGGCTCCCGATTATAGAGGTCGAAAAGTATGGCTATTCCATTTATGCTATGCTCCCTACAAAGTTCATCACGCGACTTTCCACAATCATAATCTGATAGAAGTTTTAATTTTTCAGATACTGATAATGTTTTATATTTACGTTTAGGCATTTTGTACACTTTTACTCCCTTGTTTTTAGGTCAAAACCTGAGATAGTACTGACAAACAAAGCGTTTGCGAAAGACATTCTAATGTTTGTAAACAAAAGTGTCAAAACCTGTCCCAACCCCATTAATTTGTCTCAGTTATAGAGGGAATTGAGTTACAGAGTGCCAATTATAAAGGTAAACATCGAATAAATCCTAGAAATCAGATCTCATTTAACCAGGTTCGAAAAGTCCCATTAATAGAGGTAATTCAATGAAAAAGAACTGGGACGTCATTGCAACTCTCAATAATAGAGGTTTCTCATTTATCCAGGTCCCATTTAACCAAGTTTCACTGTATTTGCTTTTATTATTAAAACTAGCTGACCCGGGCAATTTCGGCCGAAACAAATCGGGAATTACCGGGTTCAATTGTATTTTTAAAAGAAAAAAATCTTAGAAAACCTAAAACCCTATTGCAGCGTTAACCAGCACTTCCAATCGGAATCCAAAAAAACCAGGGAATCAATCAAAAAAAAACCCAGTGGGAAAGGGAGAAATCTTTAAAAATAGGCTAAGAATCTGTTCGCAGAATTAATAAAAGTAGAGTCATCAAAGAGAAGATCAAAAATAAATAAAAATATGCGGAAAAAGGTCTCCCAGGAACCCCTGAAATTCAACACGGAAAAAAATGAAAAAGGTGAAATTAAATAAATAAACCATTTTGTTTTGTTGTTTGTTTTATAAGATTTGTAAAGTTCGTGTCTGCCATTTTAATTTGGCCATTTTTTTTTTGCATCACCCCTTATGAGTCTGACTTGGGATAATCCTAAAGTGAAAGAATTTTTGAAATCGGCCCAGTAGTAGGTACCAAGCATTCCTCGAAAACAAAACTTTACCACTCATTATAATATTAGTATAAATACAACATAGTAACTGAAAAGAGTCCGGGAAGCTGTTAAGACCTTGCTAGGTCAATAGGTGGTAGTTGAGAAAAAAAAAATAACTGAATACACCTAAATTGATTTATTTTAATCTTAGATTCAAAAACCTGAAACAAAATAGGTAAAGGGTAAAAAAAATTAGAAACTATTTTTAAATATTAACAACGCTGTGCCTGTTGGTCCCTAATGCAATGTCTTTCTGGTTTTGTTTTAGGAAAAATTTGCCCTTGTTTGACTATAAATAAAATAAAGTAAAAAAGTGCAGTTTCGTTTTCGTTTTTTCCTTAATAGAGGTAATTCAATATGAGGCGATAATTCGCAAGAAATGTGATATAGCCGTGCTCAGTTATAACGTACTGGACATTTGTGGTCCGCCGGAGCCGACGGTTCGAATCCCGGCGATTTTTTTTTGGTTTTTTTTTAAAGTAGCTTAGGGAAATTGCTTCTTTTTGCTTCTGTCGCTATATATAGCACAATGAAAATTTACCAAAATCGTAAAAAATTATTACTACAAATTTTTATTTTCGTCCGTTATCCTGGAGTCCCTTGGTTTAATGAGATAAAAAGTATTCTAGATGTAACCTGTAATATTAGTTATCACTGTGCCAAATTTCGTCAAAATTGGTTCAGTACTCTCAGAGTGGTACGTGTTCAAAGGGACAGACAAACAGGCAGATCCTGGAGAATCCCTTGCGTTTTATGAGATAAAAAGTATAATAGATGTAATCTCATATTATTCAGTTCTCACTTAACCAAGTTTCGTCAAAATCGGTTCAGTACTTTCAGAGTGATGCGTGTTCACAGGGACAGACAGACAGACAGACAGACAGACAGACAGACAGACAGAAAAAAATTGTAAAAAGATTATTTTTGGCTTCTATATCGAAAAAAAGTCTACCCAAATAAAAATTTTAAAAAACTGTAAGATTTGCCTCGCTCAGTTTTATTATGTATAGATTAAGTCTTGGTTATCTAAAGAACTAAATTTAAAGATGACGTTATTTCTGTTAAGGATATACTTACTTTTAATACTGTCTTGTCATTGTTTATGGTATGTAAAGAGTGTTAAATGTTGAAAATGTATCTATATTGCAAGGGATAAAATGTCTCCTTATATTATCAATAATCTTTACCCAATTTACATTGATTCTGTAGTAACACTGTCTCATATGGACATACGCATGTTTGTTGAGCATAAATTATTGTTATCTTAATGATATAAATAAGTATTTTGTCGATTACACTGTACAATTTTTAAATTAATTTAAAAAAAAAACCTTGACAAATTATATACACCTAAATGTTCCTCATGAATCACTTTATCTATTGGTGAAAACTGCATGGAATTATTTTCAGTGGTTTTTGAGTTGATCACTAACAAACAGACAGACAGACGTGGCAGAGGACTGTGTTTTATAATATGTGGTGATTTTACAAAGTATATCCCAACCTATAAAAAAAACAAAACATATTAGGCTAATAAAATTTATTAAAAATCTTAGGGATGAGAAAAAGCAAGCTTAAAAAAAAAAAATAAAAAAAAAAAAAATTTTAAAAAAATTAAAATATTATGGAAAAAAAAAAGGGCTCTTAAATGGGAATAAAAAGAAATATTGGGAAAGGAATGGAAAAATGGGGGGGGTGCCGAAGTCTAAAGCTGGAGGTGTCAGGGGGGAGGGGGGGGGGATTGGGGAGGGGGAGGGGGAAAAGGGGTTTCAAAAAGTATGGTGGGGGGGAATAGGAAAGGAGAAAAAAAAAAAAAAAAAAGGGGAAGAGGAGGGGGAAAAAGGAGAAAAAAGAAGAAAAAAAAATAAAAAATTAAATAAATTTAATAATAAAAAAAAGAGAATTAGCTCTTTCATAAAAAAACAAAAAAAATAACGGAGGGAGAAAAAAAGCAAAACGGGAACATAAATTCGGGGCACGATAACTCCACACTGATCAGCTAAAAGAATGAAATAAAAAAAATAATTTTATATTGCTGGTCGATTATTCAAACAAAAAATAAGAGAGAGGGGGGTGTCGGGGGGGGGGGGGGGGGGGGGGGGGAGGGAAGGACAAGCGAAGAAAAGAGAGAGAGAAAAAATAAAACAAAAAAATTTAAAATAAAATAAATCTGGGGAAGAGAGGGGGGTCGGGGGAGTGAGTAGGGTGCCGGGGGACTTATTCTACTTCCTTTTCTTCTTCTTTAAATAAAACACGCAGAGAAAAAAAAAAAAAAAAAAAAATAAAAAAAAAAGAAAAAGAGAAAGATAATACTCTTCACACAATACACTCATATATTTATCATCAAAAAACGAAATAAAAAAAAAAAAAAAAAAAAAAAAAAAATTAAATTTAAATAAATAAAGAAAAAAAAAAAAAAAAAAAAAAAAAAAAAAAAAAAAAAAAAAAATAAAAAAACAAAAAAAAATAAAAAAAAAAAAAAAAAAAAATAATTTATATTAAAAAATAATATAAAAAATAAAAAAAAAATATTATATTTTTTAAAAAAAAAAATAAATAAAATAATAAAAATGAAAATTATAATATATAGTTTATATTTATTTCAGGTGTTATTCGCATTATTTTTATCTGTTACTTCTAATTTAAATTGTTTTGGAACACGAATTAAAGTACAGACATTGATTATCTTGTGGAAAAGAATATGCTTTACACAATTCCTTAAAAAATTAGTTAAATTACTACTACAGTTTAATTTAGGGCTGATTAACATAGCAGTAGTAGTTATTCTATGGCTGCATGATTATAGAAACCATACTATTGATCAGGCTAGTGTACTAGTGTTTGTAATAACATTCTTCTATTGACTAGCTACTATTATAGTATGTAGGTAGTCAATACTAACAATACATTGGCTATTGGCTGTCATCTAGTGACTGGTTTATTTAAAAGGCAAGATATAAATATATTATTAATAACCTTTATTTATTTATATCCTATAACTAATACAAACTATACTAACACTATAGAAGCAAAGTATGTGAGTTTTAATGTAGAAGGTAATCTTGGGAACTAAAGATTAGATTCTGAATTTTTTTCATTAATTATCATCATATGCCTGTAAGAGAGCCACTGTAAGGCTATAGGCCTCTTCCCGAAGGAAGGCATGGGGATAACCACCACGCCAGTCCACGACATATTGGCGATTTCAAACTCAGAAAACAATGGTTCTATATTTTCTCACATACAATAGTACTGCAAGAATATTTCTCAGGTTCAGGTTTCTTCATGATGTTTTCCTTCATTGTTAGCAATTTAAATTAGTAAATATACGCGAGTTCCGAAATATTCGTTAGTACATGCCAGGGTTCGAACCTGTGGACATTGGATTGATATTCCGCCGGCGAAATCATTAGACCACCACGACATTTTCATTAATAGAATGCTATATTGTCACTGAACAAAAAGGGCATTATTTAATTCTTATTTTTCGTAAATAACAACAAAGCTGCAAATGTTTGTTTGTCTAATTAATATAAAAGTGGTGTTTAATTTTAGGAAAATGGCGATGACGCAGAATTAGATCTTGTAGATACATGGTTGGGAATGGAAGAAGCAGTACATTCCGGTCTGACCAAGTCTATAGGTGTATCAAATTTTAATTCAGACCAGTTGAGAAAGATAGTACAAGCATCTACAATGAAACCTGTTGTGAATCAAGTTGAAGTGAGATATAATTATGCTAATTTTAGTGTTTTAATTTTTACACTTTGGATTTAATTGTGTGCAAAATGTTGTACAAAGAATTTGTCAATCTGAATAATATATTAAAAAGCGAACATATTATGTACTTTGTCTAATAATCATTTTTTTTTAATTTCGTTTGAATGCATCAACCTGCTATGGCATACACTCAAAAGTAAAACTTTTGCTACAGTATATTTAGCTTTTGTTGTGTATATACCTTTTATTATTGTTATATATCCCTATATTTAATGTATGTAAGTTTGTAATTATGTATGAGTGGGTTTACGAGTACATTGTATATGTATTCATTGAAATTATTCAGTACATTGTTTATGTATTTTCTTTTAATATACTTTAGGATTAAGTTTGTTCTTATTATTATAATTATGACATTAGTTGCTTTTCCATTCGTTTTTATTTTAATTTGCACTACTTATAATAATATTTATTTTTTACAAAATACTACTGGTTCACTGAAAGAAAATACCTTGTGGCATTATTAAGCTCACCAGTGCAAAACACGAAAAAAATACAATTAAATACTCATTAAATCATTTACAATTAATATTTTGTTTGTATTAGAGACAATGTTTTGTCTTTGGTTAATGATGAGAACGAATGTTATTCAGATTTGCTTGTATAAAAAGCTTAAACCAGATGTTTAGCTAGAGACCACTTGGACATGCTTTTGTATTAAAATGTTATAAGCATGTGTTCAACTAGATTTAAAGTTTTAGGCATTGTTTAGTAATGCTTGTGTTAAACCTGTGTCTATTTTTGTTTTTGTAATAAGACCGTATGCGTTTAAGGGTAAAGACATCAATAAAGAGTTTTATATTATAAAATTTCAGATCAATCCAACATTAACCCAGCACAAACTGGTCGATTTGTGCAAAGAGTTATCAGTAACGGCTGTTGCGTATACACCTCTTGGGTTGATATCTGAAGCCAGACCTGAATTTATTGGGAAGGATGTCATCAAAACTGATCCACCATTGGGCGAAATTGCTGATAAATATCAAAAGACCCGAGCACAGGTCACTCTGAGATATTTGGTAAGACAATTTATAAATTGTTGCTTAACGCTATCTATGATTTTAGATCAATTTTTGATGCTACTATTAATAATTTAGGCTGTAGTTTCGTTATAATTCAACTTGAAGTATTTATTGTTGTTTTATTTGATTAGAATGATTATAAAAAACATCTGCGAAAGGACTTCTGAATATACTACTTTCAAATCTAATTCGTCCAGTAATTCAATGGCTTTAATTTAACATCACATATATATTTCCTGTGTAATATCTTGTTTTATATATATAAATAAATAGGCAGTGATAATATTTTATCATTAAGAACATCTTCCTCTTCTGTTTCCCATCCAATTTTCTTTATTTTTATTTTGTTTAGTAATTATTAACAAGCTTTACCAACAAAAAACAAATTGCAAGATTTTTTTTTATTAATTTGTTACTTGAAATTAATTAATTATCATCGAATCTCTACCGAAGATAATAGTTCATTACCTATTTTTTCTTTGTCTGTTAAGCTCTATTATTTTAATGGCTATTAGTGAAATTGATAGAGTACATTTTTTCCCATACCATTGATGAGTCCAAGCCTTTTTTGAGTCCTACGTATAAGCTATAGATCATACTTTATGCTTTATCCGTAGGTTTAAAAACTCTTATATACCTATACTCTTTAAAAGGGGTCGGTAAGCACCGCGGCGCCCGGGGGAAGGGGATCTTTTTGGAAAAAAAAACAATCGCGGGGGGCGCGCGCGGCTATTTGTATAATGCTCAAAGCAGTTAGTCAAGTTTAAAGGAGCGATCTTAGTAGAAAAAAGTTGCGTGGTCTTATGAAAACACGATGCAAGTGAAACTTTTTTCGGATCATAGCCATTTAATTGAAAATTTACGGAAAATTATTCGGTTTAAGGCATTAAAATCGCGTTTTTATTATCCTAACTTAATAATTGGAAAATGCGAATGATAATGGGAAATCAATAATAAACAAGATATCCAACTATAAAATATCTCACTATACATTTTTATTTCTATCTGCGTATTAAGAGTACGGAATTTGTACTTAATATTATAAAGCTGGAGGATTTGTTTGTTTGGTTGAACGACAGGCTAATCTCAGCCACTACTTGTCTGATTAAAAAAAAATCTTTCAGTGTTAGATAGCTCCTTTATTTTTATTATAATAATAGAGTATATACCATCACGCTAAGATCAATAGGAGTGGAGCACCAATGAAAAATGTTTCAAAATCTGTTTTTTTCCTTTTGAGAGCTTTCGCTGCGTGATAGCATTAGCCCAAAGTAACTATTCCACGCGGAAGAAGTCGCGAGCAGAAGCTATTACTTAATAAATGCAATCATTCAGATGATTGACGAATGTTAAAAGCTGAGCACAATATTTATTTAAATCATTTTGAATTGGGCGTCGCCATATTGGCTTTGGCTGCTCTGTCGAGCGGTTTTCGCTTTATCCCTACTCGCTACTCCGCGGCTGTGCGACGTTTGTAATGCGATATGCGATAGGCGGACAAAAAAAAATTTACACTTTTTTTTTATATCATAGGAGACAAACGAACAGGTGGGTCATCTGATGTTAAGTGATCACTACCGTCCATAGACACTTGCAACATCTGGGGAGTTGCCAGCCTGTGTTTGAGGGAGGGGGAGAGAGGAAGGTGGGCCTCCGGCGCCCTCACTGGCCGAACGAATCGCAACAATGCGTGCACTATTACTTGACGTGGGTGTTTCTGTGGGTCGGGTGGTACTACCCCGGATGAGTGGACCCATTCATGCTGAAACCAGTAGTAGCTTCGACGTGCCTCTACCACCTACAAATTATATTATAGCTATAATTATATTAATATTATAGCCGTATTTGTACCTACTACTTATTGTAAAAGAACACAAAAGCGTAATTCCTTATTAGGTATATAAGCCGTTGTCATCTAAATTAGAGTAATTTATATGTTTCAGGTACAACGAGGTATCCCCGCTCTACCAAAATCATTCACGAAGTCACGTATTGAAGAAAATCTAAATATATTTGATTTTGAGTTAACAGACGATGAAATGGCGGTCGTAGATAGCTATAATATTGATCACAGATGTGTTCCCGGGACCATTTTTAAGCACCTAAAAAATTACCCTTTTTAAACACACAGGCCACGGTTTTGAGACCACGTTAGATTAACAACAATTTTTTTTAGCTCGAATGGGGTATCTATTACTCTACCATTTTGCATTTATTATAGACAAACTTTTGGAATATAGAGGCGAACCACTGTATATATAAGTTACAATATTTTTCATTGATATTATTTGTTGTTAGTACTCTTATTATATGAGAATAAAGTGTTCTGTTGAATAGTTCTTGTACAAAACTATTGTTTTGGGTTAATAAATTTTAGATAAATATATTATAATCTTGTCAATTAAATGTTTCGAACTGTTTATATGCGGATTATGGGTGTAATCTAGTAAAGTGTTATATTTTTATAACTTGTCATACATAGATAATAAAAGCTGTTAAACGAGATATTTTATTATCTGTCATTTTTTCGGTACTTGTCTTTGATTGATGTCGCAAATACATCTGCCAGTGTCAGTGTTTTATTTTTATTAAAGTTATGTTGTAGGTAAATGTTTTTCTTATTTGTGATACATTGATAATAAAAGTTGTTAAATGAAGCTTGTTTCTCATTATTTCTGCGGTAATTTTTTCCGACTGTTGTTGGAGAAGCATTTACCAGTGTCACTGTTTTATTCTCAGGAAAGACGGAGATTCATTCAGTGCTATCGTTATTATTATCGCTTTGGAATTAAAAACAATTTAGTGTTCAATTCCAATTAAATTATAACTACTAAAAAGCTGTAGATACGCCATAAATGCTTCGACAGCGCCTTGTTAAAACTTCGCTAACTAGGTTATTTTTGACGCTGCCCCGTCAATCCGCCCGTATCTAAGCAGTATGTAACTATTTCGTTTTCACCACCGATATTGAGAATATGCCATCTTACTTCACTACATCTAAGACAGCATGGCGTTACAGTATTACTTTACGTATGTGTGCGTTATCGTGCCATTTGTTTTGTCAAAATATCATGTAGGTAACGTATCTAACGCTTTTTAGTTATAACATCATTGGTTCAATTCATGTTATGGTACCTATGTTGGGATCCTGTAGAGTTGTAGCTTTTCGCGAAGAAAACTATTACGATGAAACTATAGCTGATAGTAGGGTTTTTCACATGTCCATCATGTTAGTCATCAAGTTGAAGATTTATCGCCAAGGACTTAGAGTGTGTTCCGGCAGCTGCTAGTCAGTTTGAGATTGGAGTTATTAAACGGTAAAACTTATAAAGAACTAAACATTTTGAACGGATTTTTAGGAATGACTTATTAGAATTATAAACAAAAAATATTTCAGCCGTCGCACATCATGCGGGCGCTGATTTTGAAAATAATGTTTAAAAATACTGATGTTGAACGTAATACAAAAATTTGGAAATCATAATATAACAGCTACCTAATATCAGTTACAATAATTATATGTATAGTGAGAAAGGGATACTCGTAAAATTTAAAAATAACTCATTTTAATTCCATATGTGTATATATGATTGCTTCGTTACATTTCTATGCCCGGTTTCTGAGATACTCGGTTAAATTACAAATAGTTATTGATTCAACAAAGTGATCCATAAAATAAACTGTCAATTGGTCCGTTGAGTTTTACTGACATTTATCGTATGATTGTATGTGCAGAAACGCGATTTGACAAGTTATCGAATCGATAAGGCTATTGAACAGATAAAGTACAATTAAAGTACCTCAGAGACCGGGCAGAATGAGCTAAATCCAATTTTGATCGTTCGTATAACATGTTTAATTATTTTAAGATTTCCTGTTTTTATACACTGAGAACAAAGCTTCAGTTTTACTGTTCATAAGGTTTTTAATATATTTTTTTTGACCTTCATATTTTACACGAACAAAATTTTAAGATCGTGAAAAATAACGTAAAATATTATTAACGGTTAAATTGGATTTAGCTTATTTTAAAATATAACGACACAATTTTCTGTACCTATTTATTCATGACATCCTAAAAGACTGCACCGATTTTGATTACATTTATTGTGTTTGTGTAAATTTGGCTCTATGATATATTTTTGTAGGTGGTAGAGCCACGCTGAAGCTATTACTGGTTTTAGCATGCTGCTCGCCCCTATACTACCACCCGACCCACAGAAACACCCATGTCAAATAACAGTGTTGCGGTTCGTTCGGTCATTGAGAGCGCCGGATACCCACCTCCCCTCCCCTTCTCTTTCTCCGCCCCCCAACGCAGGCTGGCAACGCACTTGTGACTCCCTTGGTGTTGCGAATATTTATGGACGGTGGTGATCACTTAACATCAGGTGACCCATCTGTTTGTTTGCCTCCTATGATATAAGAAAAAATATTTCAGGATCTTTTTTTATTCTTCGAGCAGGACGTCTATCGAACCCGCTTGTTTTTTTATAAAGGTTTATTACGGCATTACTACATTACATGAGGGTACTGCATTTTTATAATGTCAAAAAACAAATCTGCAATTTTACTAGAGCACATGGACTTTAGCTGTAGACATATAATAGGTTAGCAGGTTTAATTAAAACATACGATTTGATCACAATCACTTTATTCGTTCACAAAACAAAATAAATTAAAAATATAATAGTAATATGTCAAGTTTAATTGTATAATTATAGTGTAAAAGTAAATTAAAAATGGGATGAATTAACGGAATGTCCATATAATACGGGCTAGTCGGAATCTTAATATAGTATATATTTAAAACAGTATGCATATTTTTTAAAGGCTATTTCTCCGCCTTTATATTGAAACTTGTTTCGCGAGTAACTTTACAAAAGAAGAACTCGATTTGTGTGTCATCTGTGGATCACACAATTGATTCTTTGAACTCACAATAGCGATATAGTAGAGCCAATGATATTATAACTAAATAGCTGTGGATACGCCATAAGCACTTCGACAGCGCCTTGATAAACCTTGGCTAGCTAGCTAATTTTCTCAGCTGCCCCGACAATCCGCCCGTATCTAAGCAACATATAACTATTTCTTTTTCACCACCGATATTAAGAATATGCCATCTTGCTTCCACGTTTTATCTAAGTTTATCAGTGTGGCGTTACAATATTACTTTACGTATGTGTGCGTTATCGTGGCATTTGTTTTGTCAAAATATTATGTAGGTAACGTATTTACACCTTTTTACTTATAATATCATTGAGTAGAGCCGTCTAAACTATTGTACCAATTGCGTAGTAAAAAACTTACTTGGAAAAGTAACATATGGATTAACCCACATTTATTATTAATGCTTACAGGAAAATAAATAAGCATCAAGCAAACATTTCGTATTTGTCTAGGTAAACACTTTTTTAACATGACATATACACATACATTTGAACTATTACAAATATAAATAATCGTTTAACAGTTGCAAATAAAAGATGAAATGTTTGTAATATTTCATAAATAGCTTAATTAGTTATGTTTTCATTTTTTTTTTTAATAAATATATATTTTTATATAAAATTTACAATTGTCAAGAACAAATTGATCGACAAAATAGAAGAGCTTTTATTATCATTTAACAGAGAAATTTTACTTGAATAAAATAAAAAAATACACATCAGTGGCGGATTAGCCCGAAGTAGCAAACAGTATGGGGCCCGTACCAAATATTTTTACTTTTCTCTAAATTTGTTCACTTATTTTATAATCATGAAGATTCGTTTTCTATTATATTTACTAAAAGCGCTGGTTTAATGCACATCTAACAAATTTTACGCTGCATTGTTTAATATTATACTTAATACAACTAAAATGTTTAATATTTTAGGTTATTGTTGTTTGTTCTAACAATAAACAATAATTGAATGTGGAAAAAGAACTTGTTTTGTAACTTAGTTACTAGATGGCACTAGTAACAGCCAGCAATGTAGAAGTATATTTACTACGCAAGCGACATCTTGATTTTTGATATAACAAAAAACCCTCAGATATTTTTTTTACAGTCACTATCTTTGTAATGGACTACGTATATATAATATTTACGAAGGAAAGGGATATTGTAGAAACTTTGAGTTTTAACTTAAAATCGTATAAAATATATAAAAAAATAATTTTGTGTGATTCAAGCCGACGCTTAGATTTCAATGGTACCGAACAGAAGTTTAACTAATGTCTCGGCCAAGGTGAACGAATTGAGATAATTTTATATATAAGTCAGATAACCTTTGACGTCCGGTAAAGAGGACGTTAAACGTGTGAATCATTTTTTACGTACCGATTTTAAGACGCTGACAAAAATACAAACAATAAATCAAAAGGGTATAAAAACCAGAGAAATATTAATTTGGCTTATTAAAATAAAATAATATTGGCTGAGGGTTCATCGTATCTCGTGAAACGTCCAAACAAATATTATAAAATATGCGAAAGTAATTCTGTCGATCTGTTTACCTAAAATATGCATACACAATTGCGGGAATACCTAGTTTTAAGATGAAGCATTATTTATGGGTTACTAATTTTACCTTTGTATATAGTTCTATAATTTCTGGAGTATTAATAATCTGGAGTAATTTTGTAAGTAACCCTTATTATATATTGAATTGAAAAACAAATATTGGTAGACGTTAAAGAAAAAAAATTGTGAGAAATAGTTGTATCCCCAGAAATGTTTACATAATAAAGTTATCAAAAAGAATCCTACATATGTATATTGTAAATTTTCCCTGAAAAAAAAACGGTTTCCCAACAATGGGTTATTTATAGGTGGCTATTACTTGTGACTCATCACTGAATCAATTAACTCTTTTATTTCGAACTGAATACGCTATTAGCCAGACCGCTCTTCACAACTTCCCCGGACTACTCTATAATTGCGTTATACAACGCAGTAATCGAGATAACACAATTACGATACTAGCCAATTGTAATATATATATATATATATATATATATATATATATATATATATATATATATATATATATATATATATATATAAAATAAACGAACACAAGACATAAATATAACTTCTTAGAGTAATAAATATGTTTAGGGAAACGTTCTTTAACTAGCAAACGATTTCAGTGGATGAAATAATAAATACAATTTTGTTTATGTTCTAATTTTTCTTTGTTACTTTTAATTACTACTGTTAGAAGTGCGACGCAGCGTAATGATCTTGATGAATAACAAAAATAATCATAGAGCACATTGAGACTTATAATAATTTAAAACGAAGAAGAGAGAAAATACACCTGATAAAATGCGTCTAAAAGCATAAAGTCATTACATGCAGTCTCTGTCTGTAGATTTTATTATTATATATTTAATAAATAAATAATCGTACGAGACGTAAACAAAAAATGTCATAGAAAAATAAAATCGATGCAAGAATTTAAAATATAAAACAAACACAAAAAATAATCGGTTTTCTTTTCGAATACCAAAAAATCCTAGAATATATTAATTAGTGACACATATTTATTGTATACGTATATATTATGAAAAAATAAATATAAGTCTATTACAATTCCATTACTTAAAACTGTTTACACAACATCCACGTTCATATTTCTAAGTATTTCATAAGAAAATATGTACTAAAAATAATGCATATGTGTGTAGAATAAACAATAACAACGGGATATTCGAATATCTTCGTAATACATCATAATTACACTTAACATACAATTATTAATATTAATAAACTCAAGCGCAGCTCAAGTTCTATTTGTACATAAATATTGTTAATTCATTCGTCGTGACAAAAAAATTACAGTTTTTGTTTAAAAATCTATTTGATATATCACAATACAAAAATGTACCAGTTATTGTACAAATTTCCCATGAATATGCTCAAATAACATAACGCCACCATTTACGAGTCAATGATATTCTGAACCAAAGGTTTAAAACATTACAATTATTGCCTAACTTTTGCAAATAAAAAAAACAGTTATTATTAAAATAGCTGTACATACTTTTAATTCAAATACTATATAGTCTTTAGGATTAAGTCGGATTAAGTAAAGTAATAAATCGAAATCCTTATTATTTGGTTTCTTATCTATTTACAGTAAATAATTACGAATATGTCAAAAATTGGACTTATATTATACAATTCTTTTATATTCAACCATGACTACTAGATGGCGCTATTATAAAAATAATTTTAACGAAACAATATCACATCATTGCCCTTTCGATCGTTTTAAATTGTTCAATTCTATAATATTTACACATCACAATACGTCAATAGTGGTTAAATTCGAAAATTACCCGCCGGTAAACATAAAAGCAAAGTTATTATTAAATAATAATATAAACTTCTTTCATACCATTACAAGTCTAGTCAATATTAACAATAAAGTCGAAAATCAAGTTACATCAAAAACAGATTTTCAATAGATTCTACGTCTATTTACTTCCAGACATAATTAAATACGTCCATAATGCTATCGTATATAGTAAACGTGATTGCGACATCGAAAACGACTCTACTTAATCGAGGCACAGTACCTTTGTAGAATGCGAGTGGACCCTCGTGTTTCCATGTCTTTATGAAGCAGTCCCATGTGCTCCTGTATTTGGCGGCTTCGAGACCTTGCATACGTGTTTTAACGACATCTATCGGTGTGTTACCGAAGACTGATGCAGCACCTAAAAGTAAAGAGAAATGATTGATGAAAAGGAAAACATGTTGTGCCCACCGTACTTAGGCGGGATATGAGTAAGATGATGATGACTAGAATCCCATAATCGACATTTGCTGAAATTGAATACTTACCAGCTATACCACCAAACAATCCCACGATATATTTGGGCACATGTTTGTCCCTGTCACCGCCTTTATACCAATCCCTTAGGGACTCCATCACGAAGAACCTGATGGCTTGGTTGCTGCCCTGCTTCATGATTGTTGCAGTTACACCCTTATATACGCCTCCAACTCCTGGAATACGCCAATTAATTAATTACCTAGGTTAATTGTTAATGGAATGACAATCATAATTTAAAAGACGACAACTTACAATATACGCTATTAATGTATTTTCCCAATAGAGTGATATCAAAATCAAAAGTACTTTATTCAATTTAGGCCCTGAGAAGGCGCTTATGAACGTCAAAACTACCATCGGTTTGGACAAGCAACCCACTTATCGAGAAGAATCGGCAAGAAACACGAACTGGTATACTTTTTCATGACATATATTTAAAAAAAAAACATAGATCGTAACATTCGTTTTTAATCGATGCGTTGTTTCCAGACGTGTCCATCGTATCCACCCTATAATAGTCTTTAGACATGGAATACCATATCCTAGGATTATTCATTTCGCTTTATAGAGTGTATTTTTTGTGTTTCGCTTTCTTTTACTTCATAAATAATGGTTTGTACACAATTTTATCAAATATTAATTGACGATGTGACCGGCACAAGTAGCGTATTAATTCAGAATATATGGTAAGTAAATACAGTTGCCGGAACATATACTTTTGCTTGCCCGCAGATTTTAGAACTTAGCTAACCAAGTAGGCATTAGATAATGCTTATACCGTCGTCAGTACTAGATGATATTTTTCTTCAATAGAATTGTAGGATGTGAATCACGATGCTTGATAAGGTATACAAACACGTTAAAAAATAAATAATCTATTTTAATTGGAAAAATGTACAGGAAATGAAAATTGTGCATCCACTAAAAACGTACAATCGTTTTAATTCATTGTAACATATAGTACGTTAAAAAAAACCCGATCGAGTTTCTTGCCAATTTTTTTTTAATGTCTGGGTGGTTTACCAAACCAGTGGTGGTTTTGACGTTCCTAAGCGCCTTCTTAGGACCTGCATCGAATGAAGTATTTTTTATGTTGAATGTAACAGTGTCCAAAATTCTGTTTCGTAAATTTTATTTTCAAATCGATGACTTACGACCTAGTTATTTCTAAGGTTTTATTATCTACATAGAACCCACCTTCTTCTCTAACGATAGTCCTGACGCCGTGGAAAAATCCCTTGAACCGTGGCTTTTCCATTCGCATGTCGTTGATAAATTTCACTTTAACGGTCTCCATTGGTGTAACCGCAAATATAGCTTCGGCGACTCCGGCCGCCAGACCACATGCCAGCTTACCCGTATTTGTCAGAGTTCCATTGTCTGTCACCATATACAGTTTTGCCTGTTCGAAGACACCGAACCTGACAAAGAGAATGAGATAGTTTTTGTAACGCCTACATGTGTAAATTAGTGGTTATATTTTCAACGTCTTCTTAAAACTTTACAAAGATGTCTTAGTCTAAGGAATATGCCGAAGTGCCCATAGACGTGGCTCTCTATCACTAATAGAATAAAATTAAGGGACTCTACCCCAGCAACACGGAGTCCATATTTTTTAACAGTTTTTTCTGATGCTCAACAATTTCTTTAAGTTATTGTATCATTTGAACCTTACATCCACCGTACTCCTACGATCGCATTATGTACTCGGTCGTAGTTTACTCCTCACAGATAGTTTCCACTTATCTCTTATTCACTCCACGTAGATCGAACTGCGTTTAGCTGATCTCTGATCTATTTATGTACATATTTTAAAATGGCAGTTCAAGAGGTGCCTAATTGTGCCATGTGTCTAGTATCAATGATATTATGACGTATTTATTTCATTCTACTTACTCCGTACTCCTACTAAATTGCACATGTGCCAATTAAGCTGTATATACAAGAGCAAGTATCTACTAGTTATTATACTACCCAATATCAAAGAACTATAGCTTCAAGTTAAATTCTACAGTTTGCAGGTATAAGTTGTTGCTAACTTAATATGATTCTAGTTGTATTCTGAAGCAGTACTTCTCAAATCTTTATCCATTTATAATATGTAATACAATAGTGAGCTCTAGTTGACAAAGCGATGAGAATTACAATTTTAAATAGATTAGATCTAAAGCCAGGGTTTATAAGCTTTTGGCCCTCTTTAAAAGATTCAAAAAAGTATCCAATGACATTTTATATACTTAAGGGAATATTATTTGAACGTAAACATAAACCAGAAATAATGAGTAGATTGACATGGGCGTTCTCTAGTTGCACCAGATGGGACTATAACTGTCACTGGTGAAAATCAGCCAGACTCTGTCATAATGCGTTTTTTATACTTTATAGGTTTTAGCGCTTGACCACAATATCATCTGATGTTAAATAACGATGTGGCCCAAGCGATGTGGTCCGAGTGACATGGTCCAAGCGATGTGGTCTAAGCGATGTGGTCCAAGTGATGTGGTCTAAGCGATGTGGTCCGAGTGACGTGGTCCAAGCGATGTGGTCTAAGCGTTGTGGTCCAAGCGATGTGGTCCGAGTGACGTGGTCCAAGCGATGTGGTCCAAGCGATGTGGTCTAAGCGATGTGGTCCAAGCGATGTGGTTGAAGATGGTAAACACTTTAAACCTAGAGGGACTGGCTCTCAAATGCAGTTACCGGAACACACCAACAGGCGCTTGGCGACAGATTTTCAACTTGAAAGTCAATAGCCAGTGTATATTTCACTGTTCTCTTCACTTCGTTATAATTTTGCTTATTGACAATTACCAATTCTTGGCTACATTTACTCTTAGATACTTTTCAATCAGGTCAACTTAGGTAATTGTGATATTTTTGCGCCAGTTATCAGGCAGAATTCAATGCCCCTTGTAAAAAGTGACCGAGTCGTGACATGGTCATTTCACGTCATGCGGAGCTAATGGCTGATAACGTGAGTTCATTATGTCACTGACGTGTTCGCGTCGGTGACATATATCAGTCGTATAACTACTTATTACTGACAATCGAGAATTAAGATATAATTACAATTATCCTTTATTATATTTTTTTATGTCATTTAAGTGAGATTATTTTTTCTAATACAAAAATGTTTCGTTTTCATTCTTATAGTCAACACTAGGTTTTACATAGGAAATTAAAATAAACAACGGAATTTAAGTCAAGTATTTGTACAGCACGAATGTATATTTTCTGTGTAAAAAAATTAAAATTCTTTACTCAGTAAGTCTCACTTTCCTGTAACGAAAACAGTGCAGTAATCGAGAAGACCCGTCAAGAAACTCAATAGCGTTTATATTTTTGAGGTTATACTCTTTTGGCGCGCTATGAGAAATTATTGAAATTGAGTTTTTAGCGGGATCTTGGTCGGTCAGGTAGTGGATTTTATATTTTATTCAGTCTTGTGTTATTAACCGACTTCAAAAAAAGGAGGAGGTTATCAATTCGTCTGTATTTTTTTTTTTTTTATGTTTGTTACCTCATAATTACTCTACATTTTGTAATATTGGTGGCATTTTACATATAGTTCGGTTATTGTGTACAAGTGAAATGGATAGGAAATATTACGGAGTATTAATTCTAAGATGTCACAAATACTTCACGAAAAGTTCTAAGGGAACCCGAACTACCATATTGTTAGAACATTGAAATTATCATAAGACACTCGTAAAATTACTACCTACTCGACAACGGCAGTAATAATTTGGAAGATTGTATGCCAAAAACTAAATTAAAAAAATGTTGAGAGTGAATTTTTGAATTGAAATAGAATATGTTCGAATAGAAGGAACACACCACGTAGATAGCTTTAAAATGATAGTTTGGCGCTTCTACGTAAGTCTATCATGAAGTTAGTTGAAACTGATATATTGTAGCTCTAATCGTCGCTGCTGCGTTACTTCATTCGGGATGGTTTCTCCAAAATAGTCCTGAATTTCTTTGCGGAGAGGATGGATTTTAATGAAATACATATGTGATACAGTTGCGCATTATTAATTAATATTTTCCTTATGTAACAAGATATGATATGTGAATAAAACTGATGAATAAGTTTTAGATTTAATATCTAGCTCCACACTATATTTTTGTATATAAAAATTTGAAATATTACATAAACAATTTATCTATACATATTATAAAACAAAGTCCTCTGTCACGTCTGTCTGTTCGGAATAAACTCAAAAACTACCGTACGGATTTTAATACGGTTTTCACCAGTAGATAAAGTGATTCATGAGAAAGGTTTAAGCCTTAGTATTTAATTTTTAACGCCAAAGGACACTCTTAATTTCATTTATTTGTATGGGCGACGCGGTGATAAAATATTAATATTTCTATTTGGGGTTTTCCTTAACCTGTTAACCGGGGAGTTCTCGTTCAAATTATGCAACATGTACCGGGCGCGTATTGTTTCGCTAGGACATGTCAATACGTCACGCCCGGAGACCGTCATTTCATATTTCTATATTTTAATTTATTCATAAAATGAATGATAAACTATTGGATATATTGAATATATGAATGATAAATATATGAAATGTATGAACTCATAATGCGTCTCCTTCTTTTACTTGCCGGTACATTGAAACATACATCATCATCACTGATATCGCTCTCATTCATTTTGATGAGCACTAAAAAAAATTTTATAAAAAGATATGAAATAAAAATAACATAAAATAGAAATATTTTTATAGTCATTGTATGTTCTTGTAAGCATTTAATTAAAATAGATAAATAAAATAAGTGTAAATATGTACCTGTCACTGGTCACACAAAACACGTCTGTGAGTGATTCACAATAGAGAAATTGTTCTGATTCTATGGGTATAGAATCAGATCAATTCCATAATCAATTCATGTCGAGACACGCATGGATGACGTAATATCATAGTTGATCGGAAATACACGTCCCGTCCGTTCCAGGGCGCACATTAATTTTTGAGGACGTATTCATATGTCCTACCCGTAATCGATATTGTTTACGCCTGACGCATTTATACGTCTTGCCCGGTTAACAGGTTAATACGGATTTCAATCTAGATTATCTGGAAAAAAAATGGAAAGCTAAGAAGTGCATAGGGGCAATCAGATGCGATAACAGATTTCTTGATGCACTTAAAATATATCTTATATCGATAGATAACAAATATATATTTTATCTGCTTAAATAGAAAATATTTTATCTATTTCACGCATACGGTGCCTGTTGTTATGATGCAATGAGAATTTAGATATCAAACACTTTACATTTGTAGATCGGGATTTCTATATTATTGACATAATATATAGAAATCAATATACGCTCACATTTGGTCATTGGTCATATTGTTTAAACATTTCGTGCTACAAGTTACTAGTAGTTGTACTACGAGAGACATCCCAGTTATCTTTTACTAGCGGGCCCGGCTGACGTTGTCCCGCCCTGATTACCCCCCCGCAATCCCCCTTGTGGGTGGAATTTCGTAAAATCCGTTCTTAGCTGACCTCTACTCGGCGAAAGGAATATTCCTACCATATTTCAAGTCGCTACGAGATATCGTGATGAGTCAATATATAGGTGGGAATCTCTTATCTTAATATATATATTTCTTGTGTGCGTGTGTATGTGACTGAACTCCTCCTAAACGACTGGACCGATTTTGATGAAATTTTTTGTGTGTGTTCGTGGAGATTCGAGAATGGTTTAGATTCACAATTGGACCCGGCAGGTGGCGCTGCGATCGACTTTTAGGATTTTTTTTGTTTTCAAGGCAGGACAACGTCCGCCCGGTCCGCTAGTATACATATAGATTTGTTATATGCAACCCTTCATTCATATAAATCTATACATACAATAAGAATGTAAATCTAACGTTTATGTACTTTTTAGATTTTTGTGAAAAAATTTGTTACGAATAAGTAATAAAATACATTTCAATCGTTTTTAAGAAATGTTAATGTGTCTGTCTCTTTGTATGAACAGGCATCACTGCTAAAGCACTGTGTTCACGATAAAACTCAAATCATAAAGCATATTCTCGAGGAACATATAGTTTTTATTTCATTAAAATCCGTTCACTCTATCAAAAGTTATTGTAATTTTAATGACGACGCGACTTAAGTACGAGCGAAAAGTAGATAAGTAAATGAACCTAATACGTTCAGATGATTTTATTAGTCACTGTTTTTTACATTAAATTCCACGCGGACGGAGTCGCGGGCATAGCTAGTCTGTAAATTTAAATCTAAGCGGTAAATCTAAAAGGTAAGCTCATCACTTCGGAACGACCGCACTTATTTGGCTAATTCATTTGATTGAAACATCTATAGGCGCGGGTAAACCTAATTGTGGCTTGGCGCGACACAACGTGGCGACGCAAAACACGAACTTTGCACTATTAACGAAAGACTCAAAACATTTGTAACCCAATCTGTAAAAATATAAGAATCAAATTGTTTTGTCGGCCACTCGTTATACTAGTGTAACGCGGCACGCACCGACGACCTAGCGCCCTTTGATAAATGCCGTCAATCATACGGCGCCTGCGCCTAGTTGAATTTTTGTATTAAATGAAAATGAATATTTATATAATAAAATAAATAAACAGTCATTATTTTATGTAACAAATTTGTAATGCTTCATCTTTTCGTTAAGCCATAGCTGAATCCTGTCGAAAATGTTATTTTAGGCATATAACTTATATAAAACAATTTTGATGTTTCACATCTGCCAAGCGTCCCGTGACGGCTCAATTTTTTTGTTATGTTTGTCAAGGATTCTATAAAAGAGATTGAAACATCGTAGGGTACAGTGAAAATTTCGGGTAAAAAAAATCTATCTGAATAAGTGAGCGAGTGAGATAGAACGATCATGAAAAATATTGTCAGAAATTACGTTTAGTCACTCGGTTGCTATTTTATTTAATTGCATGACCGTATTGTAAAGAGAATAATTGTTTTCTCATTTCATCCTTAGCACGCCCGTGTGAAACAGGGCGGGCAGCTAGTTAAATTATTAAAATTAAGAATTGGAGTAAAAACTCTTTATTAGACTTATTAGATATCCTATTTCAAAATAATAAATAGTAATGAAAAATACAGCTGAATTGAGGAATAACTGCTGACGATGGATCCGTTATTATGAAAAAAAAACCATTATCCCATCCTTAAATTTAAAATCCGAATTTTTATATCTTTCCTTTTATATTTTTCACGGATACAACAGTTATCAGTTTTACCCGTGGCATTAGTGTTACGAATTAGTAATGCAAGTTGATAAGATAGGTAAGGATTTGCTCTGTTATTAATAATCTTTTTTATTTTACTTTAGACTTTAGAGTCCAGAGTCTAAGATACGGGAACCTTGACCAAAGAACTCGTAGTAACCGCCAATCTCCTTTATATACTTTTACATAATTGTGGTTATTTCAATGTATACTTCTATACTAATATTATAAACTTTGTTTGCTTGAACGCGCTAATCTCAGGAACTATCCGTCCGCTTTGAATTCTTTCAGTGTTAGATAGTTCATTTATCGAGGAATGCTATACGCTATATATCATCACGCTAAGACCAATAGGAGCGGAGCACCAATGAAGAATGTTTCAAAATCGGAGTTAACGTACGTATTACTTAAAAATATTTACACCTACGTAAACGAAGTCGCAAGTTAGTTATCGTTAGCCCAAAGTAACTATTCCACGCGAACGAAGATGTGGGCAGAAGCTAGTCTTTACTAATATTATAAAGAGGTAAAGTTTGTGAGGTTGTAGGGGGTAATATCTGGATCTACTAAACCGATTTTGAAAATTCTTTTACTTTACCAATAGAAAGCCACGTTAAAAACGCCATTTATGCATAAAATTAATTGTTTTTTTTTAAATATATAATTAAATTTGAAAAAGAAAATAATGTTCAAAACCGGAAGTAAAATTTTCAAAACGCAACTTTTATTTGGCTGGTCGTTTTTTAAGTCTCTATTATATGAAACATAAACTAGCTCCATCTAGTCGCGAGTTATATTAATATAATAAACTTTCTACAGAGAAATACCACTTTAGTGACATTTATGGTGATCGGTCAATGAACGAACCTTTATGAACTGACATTTGGTGAAACCTCATTAATTTTTGTGGTCAAAAAGCACTAGTCAGAGCAAAAAAAAATCCACATCTTTAGATATATTTTTTTCGAACTGACTACGCTATTGGCCTAGGAAGGCCTTAACAGCTTTACCGGACTACTACGGCGAGCGTTTAAGGCACTCAGGCGGTTTTATTTTGTTAATTAGCTAAAGGGTGCACGGCGCACCTCGGCTTAGGCTGTTCCCTAGGATACGGAAAAAATGCGAATCTAACTGAGCTAACCTACATATTCATACATATATGAGTTACAAAATATATATGTGCCAAGCATGTATACCTCAATAACTCTCATATGGATCGGGCAAGACATCTTTAGAATTTTCGTAATTTGTGAACTATCAATAAGAATTGTTGATTACGCTGATCTTGGATTATAAATATTAAAACATGATAAATTAACATATTCACATATACGAGACTCGATAAATAATAATTTCTTGCAAGCGGACCCGCTAACAAATACTAGTCTATAGATATTTCAATGAACATACATACAATAAAGTATTTAGCGTTGTTGCTGGTGAGCTGTATTATCTATTTCGTAATACGATTTCGAGCACATCTGATAAACCGGCGTTTATTGCGTCAGCTTCAGTAGGTATTAGAAATAATAATCTCTTATCACATTATGATATCTCTAAGTGAAAACAGACATATACATTGTTATGCAGAATGTCGTATTGCCGCGAGAGCACTTTTTATTAAGTCCCTCTCTTGTATACTTGTTCACGTGATTTTATTCGCTTTCTTTGTAAAATACACTTCAGACCAGGTATACAAATTGTCTGCTACAAAGGACATCAAGATTCAAAACAATAATCTCTGTGCAGGATAAGACCTAGAAAACTCAACGCAACGGCAGCAACGAGGCGTCCACGTAAGCTTAGCTAGCAAAGTGGTCACGGTGGACTCCCGGGGGTTCACGGCAGATTCGACAGGGGTCTATGTTGGCGTGACAAAAAAATAGGGGTTCATAATTCGTAAGCGGAGTCCACGAAAATTTATCTGCTTTCGATAGTGAAGAACTAAAATGTAGGCTTAACTTCACCTATCAATGTAGGCAGATAATATTAGGTCTTTACCTATGAAATTGCCGTTTTGTACGAAAAAATTTAAACGAATTTTTTTCATGTATTTTTTATTTGTATTAATCGAAATAATCACCCATGCAATCAATGCATCTTTGCCAACGCAGTGGCAGTTTATTGATGCCCTTCTTAAAGAAATCAGCTGGACGGGAGGCAACAAATTCTTCAAAGGCATTTTGTACTGCCTCTCGGGTATTTGATTTTTTTCCCGCCAAGAAGTTATCCAAATTCTGGAAAAAGTAGTAGTCTGTAGGCGCAAGGTCTGGTGAGTAGGGCGGATGACGGAGAACTTCCAACCCCAGTTCTTGCAACTTGGAGACAGTCTGCTGTGCAGTATGAGCTCGCGCGTTGTCGTGCAGGAACAGCAGAGACGATCGATTGGCCAATGCTGGTTGGAGATGTGCCAGCTTCTCCATCATTGTGTTCAGTTCTTCACAGTACACATCTGCAGTAATGCTCACCCCGTTTGGTAAGAAGCTGTGATGAATCACACCGGCGCTACACCACCAAACAGTGACCATCACTTTTCTAGGGGTAAGTTTTCGTTTAGGGCATTTAGGTTTAGGTGCTGAACCAGGATCCAACCAACTTGCTGAGCGCTTGCGGTTATCAAACAGAATCCATTTTTCATCGCAGGTAACAATGCGGTTCAAAATTCCTTCATTTGTGTGTCTGTTGAGCAGCGCAAGGCACGTCTCGAAGCGTACTTCGCGCTGGCGATCATTGAGTTCGTGGGGCACCCATTTGTCAAGCTTTTTTACCTTGCCAATTTGACGCAAATGTACCAATATTGTTTTGATGCTAACCTCGAAAGCTGCTGCTAATTCAGCCGTAGATTGTGTATCATCAGCTTCCACAATCGCCTTTAATTCGTCATTGTCGACCAAAGTCTTCGGACGACCGCGAGGTTCATTTTTCAGGTCGAAATTCCCAGAACGGAAGCGAGCAAACCAATAACAGGTGGTGCGTTGGTTTGTAGTGTTAGCTCCGTAAACGTCGTTGATGTTGCGTGCCGCTTATGCCGCGTGCTGCCACGACGGTACTCATATTCCATAATTATTCGAATTTTTAACGTATCCATGATGACAAAAAAAATTGAAATGCGATGAAAATGTAACACTAATCAATAAACAAATGAATACTTTTGGAAAAAGAATTCCATGTTTTTAAAATAAAATTAATTTGAAATTAGAATTCTTAGCCAAACAAAAATTATTTTGATTTGAAATGGCCAGTACTGCAAAACGGCAATTTCATAGGTAAAGAAAGACCTATTATTTTAAGAAGTTCAGCGACTGTTACTTGTCAAAACTTGGAAATATGGTAGAAATGTAGCGGCAGGGTTTTTTATAATTTTTAAAGCGGTCTATGAGAAAAAAAAAAACCTGGGAACATCTGATTTAGATCAATGCGCCATCCGTGCATTCACAGTGGAATTTTCTAGATAATTTCGAACTTCTTGGGGAGTTAGAGGCCGGACATTTCGAACAAAGCTTGAAAATTGATTCGCAATGCGAGAAAATGGAGAATTTACTATTTCAAACAACCTATAATGAACTTGAAATACATGAATAAAATTGACAAGATTGACACTTTTTAGTTCGTTTAAGAAATTGTGGTGTTTAAAACGAACTTAATTATTTAAAAATATATATTACATTATATTAGCCATTTCATTTGTACAAAAAAGTCGTAGCGGCCTGATGTCCATTCCATGTCCGCAATTTCGAACATCGATATGTACTAACGAATTTTTCGGAATTAGCGTACATTTAATAATCTAAATTGGTAACACTATCGGCTGGATGTGAAGGAAACACATCATGGGGAAACCTGAATCTGAAATATGTTCTTGTATCATAATACCACTTTAATTGGGAACTGAAATATGGAACTGAATTTCTCAGAGTTTGAAGTCGCCAATACGTCGTGGGTTGGCGCGGTGATTATGCCCATACCTTCCATCGGGAAGAGGCCTACGACCCTACAGTGGGTCTCTTACATGCTGATGTGATTCGAAGCCGTGGGAAGTTACCTTTCATTCGTCATATCAGGCGGTCCTAAACAGTAGTAATTTTTTGGCTGTTGCATTATTAAGTATAATTAATTTAACCCCACATAGATACACAGAATAATCGAGCGATATAGGATCATCATATCTATCATCACGATCTATCATATTATAGGAATCATCACCTTCTTACCTTTATCCGACATAAGTAGGGTCGGCAAAACATGTTTGTCATGTTGCGATGTATGATTTGGCTTCATCTTTACTATCGGCCGCCTGTCTGGCGTCGACCTTCCTTGTGATTATTTTGTTATACCATATTATATGAATAAATAAATCTATACTATATCTATACTTAATATTATAAAGCTGAACAGTCTGTTTGCTTGAACGCGCTAATCTCAGGAACTACTAGTCCGATATGAAAAATTCTTTGAGTGTTAGATAGCTCATTTATCGAGGAACGTTATACGCTATATATCATCACGCTAAGACCAGCAGGAGCGGAGCACCAATGATGTTTAAAAACCGTTTTTTCTTTCAGAAGCTAGTAAATATATAAAATTATGGTTGCGATTATTATTAAACTTAAACCAACCTAATATCCATGATTCAACACTACGATACGTAATTCATCGTAAATATAGTTTTTTATAACTTGCATGATTTAGTCAGATAATAATACTGCACTCAGGTAAAACAAAGTTATTGTTAATAAAACATTTCTCACGTAACTTAACACATTATCTCTCATACACGAGTCACGACACATTTGTAGCACCAGAACTCGCTTCTTACAACACTGTTAAGTATCTAATTTTAAAATAAATTTATTGGAACGTTCTACATTCGCGTTACATAAATATTTTTTTCAATGTCATTATATTAGTAACTGTCCTATATATTAAGCGCTTTATTACGAAGGGACCACCGTGTGGTAATAGTACAGATTCCAAATAAATGTCTACAAAATTATATAAATACAAATATTTGACACAAAACACGAATGCTGATTGGATTTTTTGAGGTTTTGATTATTTATTTATTACAGTAAAAATATTTTTGGATATACGTCCCTTTATATAGAAGTCTTCCGTTGAACATTGACATATAGGGCTATTTTTTTAGCGGGTCTAACTACTGAAAATAAGTGACCGATAAAGCCGAAATAAAATGTTCGTAAGTCTGGGGTCGCTACTATAGCTGTGAGCAAAAGCTAGTAAATAATAGGACGGGCCGTCCGCATTGTGAATGATGCAAACGTAAAAGAGTATATAGAACCGCTTCCGTTGCGCAGGGACATACATCACTGAGCGTGTTCTACCGTCTGCATCATGGCGTGTGTTCTGAAGAGTTACTTAATTTAATCCCTTCCTCCCTTTTCCATAACCGAACCACGCGCGCTGGTCTTGAGAGCCACAGTTTTACGGTAAATTGTATCTGAGCACGAACCAAAAAGTTCGCAACGTCTTATCTTTGCAGTACCGTGAAGCTGTGGAACAATCTCCCCGCTAGTATGCTCTCACCTTCCTGTGACATGGGGTCCTTCAAGCGTAACGTGAAGTTACGCAGGACAGCACGACAGAGGCGACCAGCGATTGATAGTGGTGGTCGCCATTGTTTTTCGATTGTACTGTCTTACTATCAGGCATAGTGCAGTCACTTTGTCAGGCTACAATAAAAATAAATTTAAAAAAACTATGAGTGTGATATATTTCTACATACCTCACAGCAGACTTCGGTATAGAACCGTAGAGAAGAACGCTGAGTCCTCTATAGAGACCAAAGAAACCGTGCCCCTTTACGGTTTTCTTAACACAGTCAAATATACCCGCGTACTTTTTCGTACCGCCTGGAAATAAGTTTATATACATATATAAATTGCTGTAAAATGTAATAAGAAGTTAAATAATCTATGTAAATAGTCAATCAATTTTTATTCTGTATTTAATATGTAAACAACTCACGATAAAGGAGAAAAACAAGGTTATTCTAAGAACGGAAAGCCTATTGTGTATTTCACTGTAGGTGTATTCGACCGCGGCGAAGTAGGAATATTTTTCAAGTGTGTCTTTTTATATTTTATAAGTTTCAACATCATCACCGTCAGTCTGTAAGTAATCCGCTGCAGGGCCATAGGTCTATTCCCGATGGAAGGTATGGGCATAATCACTACGCCAGCCCACGACGTATTGGCGATTTCAACCGGAGAAATCTAGGTTTTAACATTTGAACGTAATTTTATTCGATGTAAAATAATTAAATGAGGATGTGATCTAACAAAGTAAGCACGTTAAACATAGAGAGGGACAGACTCAAGTACAGCGGCCGGAATACTTCCGAAGGCGCTTGGCGAGTTATTTCCAATATGAGGACGGGCTCAGAAAACGCCCTACCACCTTGCTATGGTTTTATCGCGATGCTTTCCTTCACAGAAGGCTGTGGTTCATTCGCATTTGCTATTTATTTAACTGTTCAGCTCATTTATATATATACACTAGCGGGCCCGGCAGACGTTGTCCTGCCCTGATTATAAAAAAATCCTGGACAAATTATATACCAAAACATTCCTCGTGAATCAATTTATCCACTGGTGAAAACCGCATAAAGATCAATCCAGTAGCTTTTGAGTTTATCGCGAACAGACAGACAGACAGACGCGGTAGGGGACTTTGTTTTATACTATGTAATGATTATTTATTATATTATATCATTACATAGTATAAAACAAAGTCCCCTACCGCGTCTGTCTGTCTGTCTGTTCGCGATAAACTCAAAAACTACCGAACGGATTTTCATGCGGATTTCACCGGTGGATAGAGTGATTGATGAGGAACGTTTTAGTATATAATTTGTCAATGATTTTTTCATAATCAGGGCGGGACAACGTCTGCCGGGCCCGCTAGTATGTATATATAAATTAAAAAGTAATTTTTTGCAAATTATTTCTCATTTTCCTTTATCAATACCTTTTATCGATCTATATTGTTATTTTAACAAAGGTAAAGTTTGTTTTTAGAAGGTAATCCCAAGAACTACGAGTCTGGAAATTAAGTAATGAAACTCAATATTTTGCCTATTCTATGAATTATACTAATTTGAGTACACTTCGAATATTATTGTAAATCACGATATTTTGAAAAATTGAATTCGAAGAAATAAATGTTATATATTGCCTCAGACTTACTCACTCACGCTCAAATTGTAAGCTAGACCAAAAAATATAAGTAATAATTTTGAATATTACCGTTATAAAACAGACACACATAATGACAAAGTTTTCAAAACGGTCTCGCGATATTTTATAATCTGTTGCATTTCTTATGTCAGCAATTATCAGTTTTTAGGCAAATATTTTCACAGCACTGTGTTCCGCTTTTGATATTGTATTTCCTATTCTTGTTACTGAGCATTTTCATTCTATTATATCATAATATTTCTACTGTATTAGCTACCTAGGATTATTTATTATTATTTAAGTTTATATTGTGTTTATTTTTGTAGTTTAGATTTAGATTGATTACCATGTAGCGCATACTATGGCAGCTTTTAAATACCAATATGCCTATAAATGAATCACAGATAGCGTCAATTCATGTGTGGTATATTGGTCACTAGCTGTCGTTTAATTAATAAATAAAACCCAGACGCAATGGTTCTATGCTTTTGTTATGCTATATATTGGGTGATATACATTTCTTGTTATTTGTTGAAGGATTCTATAAAATATAAATAGACAAGAAGCGTTACACTAAGCATAGAGTTATGATCTAGCGTACAATTACAACAGAAATGCAGGTAAACTCGTGTATTTTTGTGACCGTGGATTTTATAGGTCAAGTTTGCCCACTTCTATGACATTGTTGATACATAGAGGTCAACAGCCTTTCATTACGTGATTACGTATACTCGGTTGCAGTAAAAACAGCTGTGCTTGATTGATGAGTACGGATGTTGATAAGATTTTGCATTACATTAACTTTATCTATTACTAGCTATGGCCGCGACTCCGTGTGGAACCGAATGTAAAAAAATTGACTAATAAAATCATCTGAATGTATTAAGTCCATGTACTTATCTACATTTCTCGTACTTAAGTCGCGTCGTCATTAAAATTATAGAGTGAACCTATTTTAATGGAATAAAGACTTAATGTTACTCGATGATATGCTTCATGATTTTTCGGTGAGGTTTTATCGTGAACGTAGTACTTTGGCAGTGATGCGTGTTTAAACAAACAGACAGACAGACATTCCCAAAAATGACTGAAATGCATCTTATTACTTAATCCTAAACACCTGCAATATTTTTTTCAATAAATCTAAAAGATACAGACACGTTAGATTTACATTCTTATTATATACTAGCGGGCCCGGCAGACGTTATCCGGTCCTGATTATAAAAAAACCTGGACAAATTATATACCAAAACGTTCCTCGTGAATCACTTTATCCACTGGTGAAAACCGCATAAAGATCCGTTCAATAGTTTTTGAGTTTATCGCGAACACACAGACAGACAGACGCGGTAGGGGACTTTGTTTTATACTATGTAATGATATGTAGACTAGCGACTTGTCCCGACTTCGCATGAGTGTTTTATGTTACCTTATAATTATCTCAGCGATTTAGACTCGTATCTTTGCACTATGATATTTACAGGTAATCAAAGTTCACACATTATTTTTATAATTCAACCTTTTTATGGGAGGGCTTTGAAATTCTGATCGGCAATCATTTTGTGTGACGGAAAATGGTGGGGGTAAACACTGGGACAGGTAGAGTGTTAAAAACACTGGTTTTCGTCCAATCATTGACGTTACGTAACGTGGGGCGCGGTCGTTTGGATGAATGACCGCCTGGGAACATCGCGTGACGTTGGGTTTTTGTTGTATTTTATCCACTAAAATGTTTCCTTGTAATACAAAATTGTCACCTCTATCTTGTGTATTTACAACGCACCATCTAAGATATTCTTTGAAATGATATGTTCTTTAGAGTAATTAAGAACTACATTAAATACCCCATATAACTAAAATATTTAATTCCATAAGCACTAATAGTATACTGTTAAAAATAGCGTAGCAAATAACCAGTTGAGTTATCTTTATTAAAAAGATATATATCGGACTTTTCTGTAGGCATTTTTAAATTATGTAATTCTATATTACTTTATTTTAATATATTTCATAGTGTAGCCTAGTGTCACCAGCGTAAACAACTTCTTACGTCTTCATTAGAATAGAATCACTTTTACCAGCTTTACATGTATTATATATGTAAATCTTCCGGGAAAAAATCTCTAAAGGATAGTGAAAACCGCATCAAAATCTACTGTGTTGTTTAGAACAACTAAGGGAACATAAAAGTAGATGCGGATAGAGACTTTGTTTTATAATTGTTACAGGCATAAATATAGATCGATATAAGTGGACTCATATCATCACGCTAACACCAATACGAGCGGAGCACCAATAAAGAATGTTTCAAAATCGGGGTTTACGTACGTATTATTTAAGAAATTTTTCACCTTCCACGTAACCGAAGAGTTAAAGTTGGCATTAGCCCAAAGTAACTATTCCACACGGACGAAGTTGCGGGCAGAAGCTAGTAAAATATAAAATGACATTCCAAGACCCCACCAAAAACACTATAGGTAAATATTTTTGAAAATTAATGTGAAAGCTATAAAATTGAATACCAAGGTTACGTATTACGTCTGAAGATATGTGGGTCTTAAGAGAAATATTATATTTAGTGTTACGCAATGAGGAGTTTACAAAATCGACAATATACACATACGAATAAATCGATTCGCTTGGCCACGTTACCAATAAATCACTCTTTAAATATAGATACGATTTAATACGAACCAATAAAGAGAATTTAAGCAAACACATTCGTAATGTTGTTGTGTTCGTAGTACTTAACCTTTGCACTGTTGCTACTCAGTTCATATCAATAAGTCTACGCCTCAATTTCTGTTTATTATCTGACTTCGTGGTAGGAGGGTAAAATATTTTTTAAGAACATGTATTCGTATTACATTACGGGCTTTGTATTCCGAACGGTTTATGAATTTTAATATTTGAGGTACCGTTAGATTCTTATTAAAAGTTTTCTGCTTAAAAATATTCAAGTGAACATCGTTGCAGAATATTACCAAAAATTCGTTGTCTGTGAAGTCATAAGAAAACATTGATGAAAAATTGCATACTTTTATGAATTTAATTATTCTATATATGAATAGATGCGTCACAAGCCGAACGCTTAGGCCGACCGCGCTTGTACGCTTGTTCCGCGCTCTCGCTTGCACGCTCGGCTCAGGCGGAACGTGACAATGAGTTATGCGCGTGCAGTGCGTGCAGCCGGCGTTCATCGATTTATAAGACGTTATCACATCAACAGTTTTAGCATTTTTGTATGCGTTGTTTTGTAACTTACAAAAAGAGGAGATTTTCAATTTGATTATATATTTTTTAATATTTATCATTAAAAAAAAAACGATTTTAAATATATTTTTATTGGAGATTTCCAAGGGATAGCATTTTAATTTCATCAGCATTGGACCTTGTATTTTGAAAATACATAAGATACAGAAGAAGAAATGTATAGTGATTTAGATTTTGGTAGGTTTATGACGATATAAAACTAAGTAGTAGTAACTATGGTCACAGATGTTCACGTGCATTTCTTTAGAATAAATTTTTTCGTTTTTATTTTTTATCAAACTTTTCTTGTTATTATACCTAATAACAATTCTACATGTTATATATAAAGTGTGATATAATACTGTGCCTGTGTTTTTTTAAAATCTAGTTTAACACTCACAACATCAACAACAACATAATTGAAATATCGGTTTTTAGGTGTGGCAATTTTATTTGCGTTATATTTGTAAAAATAATCAAATTAGCAGTATAATGTTCTAAATTGAATGAAATATATTATGTGTATGCATATTTTTGGAACGAGTTAATGGTAATATAAGAACATTTTAACAATAATATAACGACTTCGAGAGAATCTACTTTATAAAAATACATCGCAACATCTTTGACCAGTCAGGCAACTTATCTAGTCTTATATTGCCATAAATGCCACTTCCTATTCGATTTTGAGGAGCTCTCTAGTATATATTAAAATTCCACGGTTCGATGCTAATGAAATTAAAATGGATTCTTTCCAAATGTACCATCGCCAATAAAAATAATATTTCAAATTGGTTTATAAATCACCAAGTTCTGAGTTCACAGACATAAAAAATACAGCCAAGTTGAAAACTTTTTGAGATGGAAAAACGGTGCTAAAATTAAGCATCTAAATCTTTAGTCATTTGTGATGCAACTTTAGTACACGCACTGTACCTATACGAGGACAAGGTGAATCGCCAGTCTTTCATATTTAAAAAAACCGATGTGCAGTTTTATCCTACGCGCGTATCGCACAGGCGTCAAATATCTTAGAACGGTCATGTTGTTTTGCGTAATTTAATATTTAACATTACGTAGTCAAAACGCTCGCTTCCGTTCATTAGAATGTATAAATGTATCGACTGGCCAGCTAAATGATATGCTCAAAGAAGCACCAATAATATATTTATCAACCTATTACTAATATCGTTATTATTACAAGCATCTAATTCATCGTCTATTTCAAATTGGAAAACCAATACAAATTTCTACTTTATTTGCCTTTACACAATTATGTTATTTTATTGTGAAAGTTTGAAAAACGGATAACCATTCCGCACCTTGGACTATTATATCCACAATAAATAAATTATACATTTTTGGAACATTTTTTAGTTTTATAATTTAATTGAAGTAAAACTTTTTTAGGCGCGACTAGGAGGTAACTGAACTACAATGCAACGAAAGTGCGTTACGACTATATGGCGTCACCGCTCTGTATCATCCGATTAGATAATAATTAAACATAACCGAAACTTCTATTAAATCATAATTAATTTAATTCGTTACTTATCATAGTAGTCTGTTCGTACTTTTCTATATTTTATTTACATTATAACAAAGAGTTGCTAATAATATTTCCTGTGTTATTTAAGTTCCGAATTAGCTGATAGATGGCACTACAGATAATGAAGCTTTGTTTTAATTTGTTACATTGAAAGCAGATGGCAGCACGGTCGCGCGCCCCTATATACATAATTAATTCTATTGTATGATCTTGACTATAATTCAATTTCAATATTTTTTTTCAATAATTTTAGATTGATTTGTTTATAAACTATTTATTCACAAAATCAAGAATATTTAAAAAGTTTAAACAATAATCGCGTGTGACGGTTACACGCACTCCTTTTTTTTAATAATTATCACGTGTGAGCTATCACCTTAACTCAGCAATATTGTATAGAACTTATACTTTCATATCAATGTGACGTACATTCAAATACTATTAGTCCAAGTTAGGTACAACAACTATATTATTACTCTTTACTGTCGTAATGCTGATAGTAATTAGAAACTAATAAATAAAATACCTTAATACAACGATACACGTTGTTTATTCTCTTGCATTAAACAGTTTGCTCCTATTTAAATAATTTAGGTAATAATTAAATAATTTATGCCCATTATGTCGTAAAAAAATTTCATGGTATGTTGTTTTAGTTCTCTCTATACTAAACCTTATAGTATTTTTTTATATTTACCTATAATTTTAGTATTCGTATACGACTAAACATCAGAACAAATACTCTCATTATCCGGCACTGATTAGTTTATATTGCGAGGAAGGAATGTATAACAATAAAATACTAGGTCTAAATAGACAGAGTAAACAATTAAGAATATTGAAATCTGACATATATACGTAACCTTGATTATTATTCACGATGTTTGTTTGTCTGACATAATATAACGAGGTGCGAAGTCCAGTTTAGTTATAAAGAATTTATTATTGAAAAATAAGAAATATCATACATTAATATTTCGCTGCTAATATATGATAAAATGTGTTTTGTTGTGATCAAATTCTAAACAAAATAATTAAGTTAGATAGAATATTGAATTTGATCGATTTCCACAGCACAGATGGTTACATCCACGTGTGATGTCTGGTATGCATATTTACGAAAAATAAAAATAGCAAAAAAATATTGATGCGAGCGATTTTACTAAGTAATAGCTAGATAATAATAATAATCTCGTTATTCACTTATTGTTGAATAAAAGTGCAATTATTATGCTATGGCGCTGTACACTGACCTTTTTCATCGAGTTGGAGTTGCGTTTTTACGTATTCAGTGGGAAATGTGATACAAATTTCAATGCCTCCAGTAATGCCGCCGGCAACGACGCCTTTTAAACCGACCGAACCGGAGCCTCCAGCCGCAGCTGCTGCACCTGTTTCCGACATCCATGGTCTGGAGAATGGATTTTTAAAAGTTCCTGGTCGATGAGACATACTTTAAAATTTATTGTTTCACTTTTATGGCAACAACAGTGACGTTCTTCACACGGCAAATCAAACTTCTTACTAATGAATTGTGAACAATGTACAAATGTACAAAATACTATACTCTGTGCTAATGAAAGAAATGGATCAATGGCATGAACATTGTACGATTTTAAATTTACCTACTGAGAATGCTTCAATGAATTGATTGAATTTTGACATCACAAACTGTCGTAAAGTTTGAATAAATATATGTGTTCATAATACGCTCTTATTTAATTGCATTATTGAAGCTTCAAATTTCACGTGAAATTGTTATAACAATTTTATTTAGTTTTTTAAAATACAATAAACATGAATAAGTTCTTAAGTCAAATTAATTATTAATAAACCTGTAGTTTTGAAACTTATTAGAGACAATAGTTATTCAAAAACTATATTGAGTTGCAGAATATACTGACCAATATGATATCGTAAATCTCATGTTTACACGTATGTCAAATAAAATGTATCAGCAAGTGTATCTTATTAAAATATAAAATGATCATATGAATAATGTAATTACCTATATAGGTAATTACATTATTTAAGACAGGAAATTCAAACCTTTAGATTAACTACCTATGTACGTGAAAATAAATCTATATTTTTCAAGTAGCAACATTTTACTTGATGCTACGCAAATCTCGATTCATTCATTCAGTAAGCATTCAAATAGTATTTAATCTGTGTACATATTACTGTTGTGTTATATTATTTGGTTCTTATATTCGGAATTTTGGTAAAAGTATAGAGAAAAATATATTACAATGGCTTTAAGAACATACGGCGATAAGCCGATTAGTTTCCAGATAGAAGAGGGAGGTGAATTTTACTGTGTCGGCTCCGAGGTATAGATTTTTGTAAACGTGACAAATATATTTATAACTCGTAACTTGAAATGATAACACTTTTATGAAATCCAGGTTGGTAACTACCTACGGTTGTTCCGGGGCTCACTTTACAAGAAATACCCGGGCATGTCCCGGCGTACCTTGAATAATGAGGAGAGGAAACGTTTGATAGACAATGGTTTGGGACCGCACGTACTTTCCAGTTCTGTGTCTCTTCTTAAGGCATCTGAAGTCGAGGATATTATTGAAGGCAACGATGATAAGTATGTAATCAAATGAAACTATCTTTTCTCATTTTTAACCTAAACTATTTGTTGATGCCTTCTAAATTATCTATGGTAGTTTCGGCTTCAGAATTCGTGCTGATAATGTATCTATTCTTACCATGCGAGCATTAGAATAATTCCATACTAGAAGATACCGACTTATGTTGATCGACAGATTTTTTATATACATACAGATTTGCATGTGTTACTGTAGATTTTCAATATAAAACCGACAGCCTATTTAACTTGTTGATAAAATAGCTTCCCATAACTGAAAAACTTTTTAAGTTTGGTTAAAAATTTGCTTACTTTATCCATTACAAACAGTTCAAACCTTTTCTTTATAAATACACTAGTGGGTCCGGCAGACGTTGTACCACCCATTATATACCAAAACAACACTTTAACCGCATGTAAATCTGTTCAGTAGTTTTTAAGTTTATTGTGAACAGACGGATAGACGACAGATGCTGTAGGGGACTTTATTTTATACTATGTAATGATAGTACTATAGACTTATATATATGTTGATAAAAAATTTTATGCTTATAATCAAAACTGATATGATCTCCTTATTACATTTTAGGCAGTATACTTGAAAGTCTGAAGTCACAGATAACTTTAAAAGCTGTCTCTATGCACCTGCATATGTGTTTTTATAGCTGCACTTGAGCTTAGAGCCAAGTAGATATATATAGTGACTTGAACAATTGAGAGAGGGAAAGCTTGTCACACGAGTGTATTGTTTTTATGTTTCCGATACATTATTTCAGGTATAAAGCCGTGTCAATTAGTCAGGAATTGGCGACACCGAGAGAAAGCAAGAGTAAGAAGCCTCATAATCCGTCATGGTTGCCAGTTATGCCGAACTCTTCACATTTGGATGCAGTACCTCAAGCCACGCAGATTAGTAGAACAAGAGTTCATAATAAAAAAGTAAGGTTATACATATTACTTTTCAATTGAAATATAACAGTGACTATACTGTAAGGTAACATAACTAGGTGATTATAATCATAAGCATAGTGTAATCCATTGGCAGTTACCACTGTTATACTAGTTTGCAGGCCTTTTTCATTTAGGAATACCTACAATTAAATAATGTGGATGTTACTATACACTTCTATCTTGAATAAGTAAGGCCCATTCTAATATTTAATTATGGATATGCAAAGTAACTTCTTAATCAATCAAATAGGAATGCTTACTACATAGCTGCTCTTGAAAGGTGACAAACTAAAAGAGTCACTGTGACAAAGTGCCGTGTATATCAAGGTTATAGTCCAGTTACTACAGGTGCCCACTACAATGAACAGTTACTGGATATGGGTTTGTAGATCACTGAAAACAACATACCTATGTGTGCCACTCTTAAGTTTCTTAATGTGTAGTGTGAGAACGTTGCATGAGATATTGCAGGTTCGGTGTGTTAAATGAAAAGATGTGTTCATTAGATGGTTACTGTTTAATAACTGACTCCACACAGTATATTACTTATGAGTGCGAATGCAAGAAACATACAATATGCAATGACGGCACACTACAAATGTTACAGGTGATGTATTGTGATTGTGATTTAGTGTGATGTGATTGTTTTGTCATACAACCTGATTATATTATCCACCTCATACTTATTATTCTACAATTTAGAGAAACAGAAAAAAAATTTGCTGGTTTGTTTGTTGGAATATCCTTGTTTCTTACTAAGATTTAGTTTTGTTGACAAACTATAGTCATTTACTAATAGATATTTTTTGAAGTGAAAACTTTAGGCATGTTGAATAAATCTATACTAATATTATAAAGAGGTAAAGTTTGTGAGTCTGTGACGTTGTGGCATTGTAGGTGGTAATCTCATGAACTACTGGTCCGATTTGATTAATTCTTTCAGTGTTATATAGCTCATTCATCGAGAATGGTTATAGGCTATATATCATTACGCTAAGGCCAATAGGAGCGAAGCACAGTTTAAAAATGTTTCAAAATCGAGATGTTTTTTTCTTTTTGAGAGCGTTAGCCCATAGTAGTAGCTATTACTACGCGGACGAAGTCGCGGGTAGGGGCTAGTTTATAATATAGTGCCATGATATCCTAGTAAATGTCACTGATCGTATTGCGCTTTCGCGGCTTGCGTCAGACTAGCGACGAGTAGTATAAGAGCCTGTATAAATCTAATATTGATATTTTGTATTGAGATTACGCAGCCCGTCATATATTTGGTGAATTAATAAACTGCATAAAAAAGTATATATATTATTATTCCGAGTGCCAATACATGTGAATGATGTCCATATGACTTATTCGACTTTTTTTTTTTTCATCTCATCGTGTCTAGATTGATTTGTCAGGTATTATATGTGGCATCCATATTTTCAAATTTAATGTAGAAAATATATGAAAATAAAATTTAACAGCCTTTAAAATAAAATATATAGGATAAGGATTTGGTATATTTCAGGTGCGCACATTCCCGTTGTGTTTTGATGATACTGATATGACAGCAATGCTGGAGAATGCATCACAGAAGCAGATCCTTGTACCCATAAGACTCGACATGGAGATTGAGGGACAGAAATTGAGAGACACATTTACATGGAATAAAAATGGTAATTCTTTTAGATTTGGTTACTGATAAAAATATTTATGTTATTACTGTAGGTTGTAGAAGGCATTGTACTGTATGGTACTAATTTATAGTGGGGTCAGTAGTACCTAGTTAATAGTAATAGACAGGCAATTTGATGTAAAAAGTAAAGTCATAACTACTGATATTCCACAGACTATATGTTGGTAATTGAAATGGTTTATTAAAAAAATATCTAAAATAAACAATTATTTTTAAAGTGGCAAAAATGGTTTATGAAAGTAAATAATGTCTCACTGATTTATGAGTTTGATTGGGCATTGAAATGTAACTTGACGTGAATTTAAATAGTGTATTTATATTTCTTCAAGATATATACAAAATAATTGGAAATGATAACCACAAAATAATCAGATCAAATCAGATAAATCAAAATAAACACTTGAACAAACTATTATGATATTGTTAGAAATAGAAACAATTATTGATTATTAAAAATAAAGGAAAGGAAAGGAAGGAAAGCTACTGCACACTACGACGGCCACCTAAAGAGTGAGTCAACATGACACGACACGACGCAATCTTCTCGCTCCTGTTTAAATACAGGTGCGTGGAAACCGTACCAGGGCGAACCCTCTGACGGTGGAAATTGTTCGACATCCTGCTCTGAGGATGTGTCTATAGGCGGAGGCCCAGGCCTCCATGTGGCCTTCTGACCGTTCTGGCCGTTCGCTCTTGCTCTTTTGTTCCCTTTCTTGTATTGGCAATCTGGCTTTCGATAGTGTTATCGTCTGGTGGTCTTGCGTGGAGCGGCGCTATGTCGTGGAGGTGTACATGCGCCGAAGAGTCCGCTTTACGAAACATGTTCGTGGCGAGGCTGCTTATAAACTCATCTAGGCTCTCTACTCGCAGATTATGAGCGATCGTCTCGTTCCTCATGTAACGTGGGGCCCGACAATCGTTCTGAGCGTCTGGCTTTGTTGAGTCTATAATCTGCGTTTAAGGGATTCTGACACGCAACTGAACCATGCTTGGACGGCGTACGTGATCTTACGTACGTCTTGTACAAGCCTAGTTTGGTGCGGTATGGTAGTCTAGAGGTGAGCACCGGGTACAGCACTCTCCTCGCCAATCTCGCCTGCGCGATGATACCCTCAATGTGTTTCTTGAACGTCAGGCCTCTGCCCATAGTTACTCCCAAGATATTTAACCTCATTCTTCCACGGCAAGGTCTGTCCTTTGAGTGACAGGGCTGGTGGAGTCAACACGGCGAGCGTCGCTCTTTATATAGGCCGCCGCAGTATAACTACCCGACAATTCATTTATTTCCGACAATATATATTTTTTCTTACCTTTTTATGGATGCTATTATGTATATTAATAATACTTCGTCCTTGTGGAATTTGGTAAAAAAAATTGTTCAGTCTAAATAAATAGATATGTTGACTTTCATCTAATTTTTGTTCTTTCGGATTTGATATTTCGGAATCATCTAATTATTATTACAGGCCTCACTATTAAAACATTTTGAAAATATAACAACAATTTAAAGAGAACAGTAGACAAATAAAATACACTTATGATAACATAAGTGCTAGTCTCACTGCTAGAAAACATTTTTTAAAGCACCGTGATATATTTGTACAGAGTCCTATCTTTATTTTCTAACTCCAACTACCAGTCGGTGAAAGACCGTTGCCGAGATTAGCAGAAAAAAACAGACAAAAATAAAATAAGAAATGATTTTTTGTTATACTTACCTTATATACTACCCATACGATTTGGTAAAATTCTGTTAAATTGACATTACAAACAGACACTTACATTTTATTTATTCTTATAGGTCATAAAGGCTTAATTTGATTAACCTTAATTTTATTTAAAAAAATATGATGCATATAATTTAATAATTACTATCACTTAAATGTTGCATTGATAAAACTGGTGATTGCTTCTTATATTTTATAATTTTTTATAATAAAGATAATTTTGGTACTTAATGTGAACAGAAAATAAAGTACATTAAAAAGTCGTGTTTATTTTCATTGTTAACCTGACCACAGGCCTATACAATTTAGTAGTATGGTGCATACAGATAATGAAAGGACGTCCCGTTTTGAGTTTAAAAAAATGGACAGTTTATGCTAACCACTAAAAATAACTATGGTTTTACGTGTTTTTATTTGAATCTATTGTTGTATGTTTATTTCTAGAGTCGATAATAACACCAGAACAGTTCGCGGAGGTGTTGTGCGACGATTTGGAACTGAATACAAGTACTTTTATAACCGCGATAGCAACTTCCATCCGGCAGCAGATAGACGCGTTCCCGAGCGAACCTCCTGCTATACTCGAGGAGCAGACAGACCAACGGGTCGTTATAAAACTGAATATACACGTTGGTAATACTTCGCTTGTCGATCAGGTCAGTATAGTAAGATAACTGGTATATAGATTTTTTTGTTTCTTTCTTTTAAACCTGGTATGACAGGAAGAAAATAAGTTGTCGTTACGATTTCGGTTACGTTGTCACTGTAACCATAAGTTACACAGTCACTGTAACCGTAGGTTACATAGTTCCTGTAACCATAGGTTCCATAGTAACTGTAACTATAGGTTACATAGTCACTGTAACCATAGGTTGCATAGTTACTCTAACCATAGGTTGCATAGTCACTGTAACCATAGGTTACATAGTCACTGTATAGGTTACGCGTGTGTAAGTGTGTTTATATGTTATTAGTTGTATACAGCATGACTAGAGTGATTATTTTAAAGACTAAAAGAACATTTTGTGAACGGTTTATTTGTTTTATACTTTTTGGATTTAAGGGGAAATACGAGCGGTTTTTACAAACCGCGCCCACAAGCCAAGTGTCTACAAGCACATACAAACGTATTCCTCTGTTTTATCTCTGTATAATGGAACTGGAATAAATATTTTTATACCATACAATTTATATCTATCACGGACATATTTCTATGGTTTGATTTTTTCCATAAATTGCCTAGAAGTCTTAAATTAATCAAGTTGTTTAATTATATCGCCGTTCCCAGACATGTAGTGAGCAAGTTGTCAAATATAATAAGTAAAAGAAAAACATAAACACAGCCAAAAGTTCTCATTATCCTAAGTTTGAAGGAACTAAAATTAAATTAAATTTAATATATGTATATTTGTTATAAAATTTAAAAAAAATCTCGAACTAGGTACTCGTTCATTTTGTTTATCGAGCCAATCATTGGGCTGAGGGCTGTCTAAAACTGTCATATTTTTAAATATCGTTGTTACTGGTCGACCGTAATGAGTATAAAATACCGGGCTATGTAAAGGTCGAGTGGAACAGGTGAAAACAAATCGTTGTTTTTGGGGTACCGTGATAAGTATTGGGTTTTGTAAAGGTCGAGTGGAACAGGTGAAAACAAATCGTTGTTTTTGGGGTACCGTGATAAGTATTGGGTTTTGTAAAGGTCGAGTGGAACAGGTGAAAACAAATCGTTGTTTTTGGGGTACCGTGATAAGTATTGGGTTTTGTAAAGGTCGAGTGGAACAGGTGAAAACAAATCGTTGTTTTTGGGGTACCGTGATAAGTATTGGGTTTTGTAAAGGTCGAGTGGAACAGGTGAAAACAAATCGTTGTTTTTGGGGTACCGTGATAAGTATTGGGTTTTGTAAAGGTCGAGTGGAACAGGTGAAAACAAATCGTTGTTTTTGGGGTACCGTGATAAGTATTGGGTTTTGTAAAGGTCGCGTGGAACATGTGAAAATAAATCGTTGTTTTTGGGGTACCGTGAGTATTGGGTTTTGAAAAGGTCGAGTGGAACATGTGAAAATAAATCGTTGTTTTTAGGGTACTGTAATGAGTATTGGGTTTTGTAAAGGTCGAGTGGGACATGTCGGAGAAGGAGAACAACCCGGAGCAGTTCGCGATGAAGCTGTGCGCTGAGCTCGGTCTGGGGGGCGAGTTCGTGACGGGCATCGCGTACAGCGTGCGCGGGCAGCTCGGCTGGCACCAGCGCACTTATGCCTTCAGCGAGGCCCCACTGCCAGTCGTTGAGGTCTCTATAACCACTCCTTTTCTATCTTTCAGCTTTCTAACAACATTTCTAAACAATTTCACCCGTTTACTTCCCCCTTTCCTACGCATGCGCACCGCACCGTTCGCCCCCTCACTTCACGAATAATCGAGCGCGTGATGATTGTAACAATCGCACTTGCTTAAAACTCTAACAACTTTATATTAAATGGACGTGTCCGCGACTTCGTCCGCGAGGAAGCAGATGTACAAGACAGTGACTAATAAAGTCGTCAGAATGTATCTGCTTTCCTCTCGTACTTTAGTCGCATGGTCATTAAAATTACAATAACGTCTGATACACTGAACTGATTTTAATGAAACAAAGACTAAATGTTAGTCGAAGATATGCTTTATAAATCATAAACTGATCTTGAAAAGGTTTTATCATGAACGCAGTACTTTAGCAGTGATGCGTGTTAAAAAAACAGACAGATAGACATTTCTTAAAATGATTCAAATGTATTTTATTAGTTACTCTTAGACACCTGCAACAATTCTTTTCGTAAAAATGTAGGAAGTACAGACACGTTAGATTTACATTCTTATTATATGTATAGACTAGATGACCTGCCGAATTTCGTGCCAAATCAGTAATTGTTGGTTCTAATTGTTTTTAGAAAACCCAAAAATCTTAAAAAAAACCTAATACCCGTAGTGATATCTACCGGGTCCAGTTGTGAATTCAAACTGTCCAGAGACCCACTCAAACACATGGCCAACTCATTCCCTTAACTTGCAATAAAAAGTAAACTTTATCTCCATAAAATTTCTATTTCGATGTAACTATTTGTTTTTATAAGAATTTGTAAACTGTAGAACAAATCTGTATCCAAACTTAATCATGTAAAATTAATTTTACTTTCATAAAAATCATCTTTCCCAGTGTGATATTAAACTTAGATATATATCTAAGATTAGCTGTACATCAAATTGTGTCGCGCAGTTTTTTGTATAGCTAAAAGTAATGAATACTTATGGTCAAGTTCAATATCTGTCGGTAAACACCTGTTGGTGGGTTTCAGCAGCTGCACTTGAGAGCCAATCCCATTTTTTTTTTATATCATAGGCGCCCAACGGACACGTGGGTCACCTAATGTTAAGTGATCACCACCGTCCTTAGACACTTGCAATACCACGTCGTCATTTATTTACAGACTCCATACCGTCAACCTTCCGAAGCGGAACAATGGGCTCCTCATCTTGAAACGCTGACCAACGCAGAGATGGAGAAGAAGATACGAGATCAAGACAGAAACACGAGACGTATGCGTCGTCTCGCCAACACAACGCCCGGTTGGTAAAAACAATGATATTTCAATGAAAACACGCAAAACAAACACACTACAGCTATTTAATAAAAAGTGAAAATATTAGGCGAGGGTCATATTCCTATGTTATAATCAACGTATGAGTCAAGGGTTCTGGGAAAAAAGTCGTTCGGCCTTCTCTTCTTTCACAGCTGATATAGCGAACAATTAACTTTCATTGAAATATCATAATGCCCATTAAACTGTTTATTATGGAATTCCTAGTCGTAGACTGACTGTGAGAGGGTCTGGAGGATGTATTATCTAAGGAACTGGACAGATAGTGTACCGGATAATTTTACACATATTTTAGTTTAAAGGGCTAATTTTATATAGGACGAATCACTCTTACATACAAAAATCACTAATACTGTGTTTTTAGTACACATAAGTAGTATTAATAAAATTTTACAATTGTTATTCTGAAGAGAGAAACGTAATGTTCATTTGAGGTTTTATATATTAACTTTAGACCATATTTATTACATCCATTGTATTGAAATACCATTTCGAGTTAACAGAAATTTATTCTTATATATAATGGCGAAAGGGCAAGTAAGTCTAGTTACTTTATGGTCTTACTTATATCTTATACTACTGCAGTTCTCTTCTAGATTGTTTCCTTTTGTCGCTTTTTGTATTACTTCGCTGCGTAGAACAGAATTCTTTTCGGTTATAATGTGCCGTGTCTATATCAGGTGAAAGGTTAGGCACTCGCACTATTCTAGGATATGATACTTCATGGTCACATTTAACACATAAAATAATAATATCAAAACAAATACTAATTGACAACAAAGAGAACCTTAGGTAAAGTTTGTTCTACGAATTTGAAAAGTATGGATATTTTAAATAAACCTAGGTTGAATGACCGGTGATAAAACCTGCCAGTGGCGATCCCGAGTTAATAACTTTCGATAATAAACCTTTTTTTGTTCAAACTCCGAAAAATTATCTGTTGTTGGTTGGCTTCACTTTCAATTCACTTTCACTTCACCCGACGGTCATTGAGACTTTGCTTTAACGTAGACGCTTAGAGTATTGAGTATAATTTTCGTATTTTTTATGTTTTGTATGTTAGGTCAAATACTATGCACCTATTTCTTTAATTGATTTAGAAGGAGAATCGAGTATATAGTGCTCTCCATAAATATTCCTACTGTCTAAACATTCACCTGGTATATCGAATATTGAAATTTCGAGAAAGTGGTCCAAATTTGATTCACGACATCGATAGTGCTTTAAAAAGATGAGTGAAACTTCGAGGTACCTTATATTTAGAATTTGTTTGTTTGTTAACAATACTCGGTGCGATAAGATTGTTGTGTTTCCCCACGCATCGATGAATCACCATGTTGCCTTATTTATTTCTACCTATTTATTGGTAGTGTTTGGAGAGAATACGTACGTTACGTCGTAACGATACTAAAAAAAGTAATATTAATAAACGAGTTGGGAATAATTAATAATCCCTTAAATTCATGAATTACAAATAATACAGATGAAAAACTTCTGTAACTAAAATGACCGCTTTTTATCGCATATTATTTAACACAGATTCCCTATATCAGTCATGGATCCGTGGCTCGGAGATAAATTACTTCAATAAAGTTTTATCAATTACAGTTTGAGTGGAATATTATATTTCTCTTTTTAATTGTTATCTAGTCCAGAGTACATATGTTTATGTTGCAATATTATAATTGTATAGTCTATCATCAGGGTGCCAAACTGCAGCCACCAATTGTGTGTTCAGAGGTCCTATTGTAACGCAATCGTGTTTATCTTATTCTAAATATATTAATTATAGGGTACATATAATAAATCAGTCTTTGAATAAAAACTTATTTGTATTAGAGATTATTTTGTATTTTTAGCGAGTCACTTTGAGTACAAAATATGCAAAATGTATACCAAGAACAATTTACCGATGTCTAGGTTTTTAGTACTTTATAATTATATATTTATTATAGTTGATTTTTTTAAACTGTTCTGTATAGGAAAAAAGTGTGTCGCATAACTCTTTGATACAATTAAAAACACAGATAATATTGCAAGATGTCTTTTTTAATGTTGGGAAGGCGTTATTAACGCATTTGCCAGTGTCATATTATTTCGAGAATTTATGAAAAGTTTCTAATTTGTACATCACAGATAATTAAATATAATGTATTGTTCGTCGGAAAATATATTATCCCGAGGTTTTGCTGGTATTAAAAATGGTAGCTTCTAGTATATAGTAGGGGTTTATAAATAGTTAAGGATGGTATACGGTTGGCATTAGGTTTAATTTTTTTTTGGAGTATCTATTAAAGATTTATTTAATGGTTTCGAATGGTATATAAGTTATTAATAATTTTTATTTACTTTTCTTTTGTTATTTTACTAAATCCTGTATGTAATTTTCGATAACTTGAATTTTTACTTCAATGATTTTTTTTTATTCTTCATAGATTAATACGTTGAAAGTCGTTCAAAATAGTCAGTATTTAGGAAACCCACCATCGGACAAAGTACTTGTCAAGTACGTGCAATATTTCAGTCAAGCGTAGTTATAATGTTTTTTGTTTATTATAATATTATTGTTTTAAATATAATTTAATATGTTTTAGCAAGTTTACACTTTTTATAATATTTATCTGTCGTCATAAACATATTTTAAATTTAAAGAGGTTAGGCATTTTTATGGTATATTTATTATCTATTGATTAAATATGCCTTGAATAAAAATATATCTCTGTTATCTAGATATTATTAGAATGTAATTTTAACATGTTTACTATTTATTCGAGATACATTTTATGTTTTTTTCTGACAATTCAGTACCGATTCTTTGAAACTGGGTACTTAGTACAATTTAATGACGTCATTATCTCATTGACAGAACAACGAAATTTAATTGAATAAAATCTTGGGGAAAGTGTACTTAAACTCACGGAGTAGGATAACATTTACTAATTTAAGTAATATTTAGTCATTTCAATATATTTTAAGTGTTGTAATAATTAATGTTGGATTGATGGTAAATTGGTGGCGGCTCATTGTAATTTTAGTCAAAATTGTTATAAAAAATTTAATTTAAAGTATTTGGTATTTTTTTTATTTTTTATTGTCAAGTTAAAGTACTACTGCTGAGGTAAAATGTAAAAGAATAGAACTCTGTGCAGGATTGCTTTTTGTGCGTTGAGAGTAATTTTTATTTCAGTGCTGGAGTGTTGAATTTTTTATCTACATATCTTAATATATATATTTCTTGTGTGCGTGTGTATGTGACTGAACTCCTCCTAAACGACTGGACCGATTTTGATGAAATTTTGTGTGCGTGTTCGAGTGGATCCGAGAATGGTTTAGATTCACAATTGGACCCGGTAGGTGGCGCTGCGGTCGACTTTTAGGATTTTTTTGTTTTCAAGGCAGGACAACGTCCGCCCGGTCCGCTAGTGTATATATATAACAGCTGTTTTATTGACACAGTACGATTTATAATTACTTGGGAATATATTATGATACATTTCTCGTTGAAGAAGATTTTAATTTGTCATTTTTGCACTATATATAGTACCGAATCATTTCGTAGGCTGATTAAACGATATACTATAGAATATCGTTACATTTTTACTCTATGGCAGTCGAAATGTTATCTGTTGTCACGAACACTATTATATGTACTCTGTTAATGCTTTGATAGTTGTTAGAAAATTATGTAATTACATTATTACGGGAGGTTTTGGCGGGATCCTGGAATGTCATGTAGTGGTTTTTATATTTTATTCATAACCTTGTGTTATTTGGCTCTATATTTTGTTTAATATTGTTGGTGTTTTATGTAATATAGTTTGGTTATTGTGTCTAAATGAAGTTGATGGGAAATAATACCCACGGAGTATGGATTCATACTTGCCACAAAAACTTCTTGGAAAGTTATAAAACGGCCACCATCTTGTTAGTACATTGAAATTATCGCAAGAAACTTGTAATGTCAATTATTTATTCGACAATGGCAGTAATAATCTACTAGAAGATTTCGTTGTCCAAAATAAGATATATTATTACGTATTACGTAATACAGAACAACCTATATGCTGTCGTTACTGTGCCAACAAAAACCTGATATGTCAATGGTAAATTTTATAGATATTAAAGAATATTATGCTTCTTTAACTAATTCAATATTTTATCGTAAAAATACTTTGTTTCATTCATACACTTCCTCGTTATATACTTTTCTAATAGTTCCTTCGTTAAACTGTTGTGAAATAACCAAATATAAGAAAATAGTAATAATATTAAAAATTTAATACTACTGACTTTGCCGTTTGTAATATTTATGCAGTTCTTTGAAACTGAAAACATTGGTGCCTTAATAAGTAGAATTTGGTATTAATATAACAATAATTAAGGTAATTTTTACATGAAAAAATGTATGAAGTTATAAATAGATTAGTAATCAAAATGGCGGCGAGTTGGGAAACGAAATATTTTTACGTATTTTATTTAATACAGTCCTCACCAATCTTGTTGACCGCTCTGAATATAGCCATGTGTTCGAACTTCAATATTATATAGTCGACAGTTTAATAAAAAAATCAAAGGTATAACATTGTCATAGGAATTTGAAATTGAATTGTGGGTGGTAGAGGCACGTTGAACCTATTACTGGTTTTGGCATGAATGTGTCGTGTCGCCCGTGGTACTACCACCCGACAAACAGAAACGCCGACGTGAAGTAACAGTGCTTGCATTTTTGCTTTTCATTCGGTCAGTGAGAGCGCTGGATATCCATCTGCCCTCCCCTCACCCCGTTCCCCTCTTCCCCCAAACACAGGCTGGCAACGCGCTTGCGACCCGACCCACCTGTTCGTTTGCCTTCTATGACTTTAAAAAAAATTGGTATTTATTTATTTTTTATACCTAAATTCGTGTTCTGCACGGCTATATTTAGAGCGGTCAAAAAGTTTGACGAGGGCTGTACATAAGTTTTTTTTCTTATTGTTATCTCAATTATATTCATTCATGTATTTATGCCGTTACATTTCAATATGAGCTAAATCCACTTCTAATAGTTCATATAACATGTTTATTTTTTTTGAGATTTCCAGTTTTTATACACCGATAACTAAGTTGAAAGTTTGCCGTCCATAAGGTATTTAGGTTTTGTTAAGATCTTCATATTTCACACGTAAAAAATTTGAAGATTTTGAAAAATAACGTAAAAGTAAGGGCTAAAATTGGATTTAGCTAATCGGCTGAGTGCCTTAAGCGCTCGCTTTAGTAGTCCGGTGAAGCTGTTAAGACCTTGCTAGGTCAATAGCGTAGTCAGTTCGAAAAAAAAAAAGGTTTTAGCTCATTTTGAAACGTAACGACTCATTTGTTTTCAATAAAAAGGAATACATTTTACAGTGTAAGTGGACTGTTTGAATTTTATCACATTAAAATTGATATTTCCAATACTGTTTACGATTGTTTCATTTTTCATAACAGTACAATATGAGAAACTAACCTAATTCGTGATTTAATGAGTGATTCAATTGACACATTCTGCTTACCACAATCATTAGGATAATTTATTGTTTTATGTTATGGCAATACTGAGTAATGTATAGAACTGTACTTTTTATATTGTAGAGTTTTGTTATGTATTATTTTTATTCTCTTGCTAATAACAAATATACTTTATTGTAGTAAAGTTTCAGTAAAATTTTGAATAACGCGGCAAAAAATGTAGAATGTTTTGTGAAAAAGATTTTTTTTTTAGGTTACCCATATTAGTATTGCTGTATTCATAGTTTAGTTGAGATATATATAACGTGTATGATGATTGTGTGTATGTTTGTCCGTGCAGATGTGTCGTTGAGTCGCGCAGTCAACCGTTTGATACGCGCCGACGAGGCGATGTTCCCATCGACACCCGAAAAGAGGAGGAAAAAAATATAAAGGGATCGATTCAAGATGGCGGAAAGTTAGTCCCCTTACTTCATATAACTCATACCCTATTCATTTCAGAGTAGCAATAGAAAAAAAAAAGTTTGCGGTCAGGGGATTCGCTCATCATAACTACATTGGAGTTTTTGGCAGAATCTTGGAATGTCATGTTGTGGACTTTATATTTTATTCATAATCTTGTGTTATTTGGTTATATCTTAATATATATATTTCTTGTGTGCGTGTGTATGTGACTGAACTCCTAAACGACTGGACCGATTTTGATGAAATTTTTTGTGTGTGTTCGTGGAGATTCGAGAATGGTTTAGATTCACAATTGGACCCGGCAGGTGGCGCTGCGATCGACTTTTAGGATTTTTTTGTTTTCAAGGCAGGACAACGTCCGCCCGGTCCGCTAGTATTTTGTAATATTGGTGGTGATTTACGCAATATAGTTTGGTTGTTGTGGACAAGTGAAGTGGATCGGAAATATTACGACGGAGCATGGATTCAGACTTGCCACTAAAACTCCCTGGAAAGTTCTAACAAGACGGCCACCATCTTGTTAGTTCATTGAAATGATCGCAAGAAACTTGTTCATTAGCTACTCTACAATGGCAGTAATAATCTACTAGAAGATCGGTTGTCAAAAATAAAACAAAATAAAATAACTACATTTTCACAAGGAAAACTTAAATTCAAAGTTTATTAATTAAACTGTACTGTTCTGACAGCACTATTTCGTCTTGATACAATAGGGTATGTGTATGAATTTTTAAAATGTTCTTACGTCCGTCGATAAATAATGTCATCGTTGTGGAATCAGAATCTGCTATATTAAAAAAAGTACAACCTTTGAAATACATCATGATCAGGGTCATCATTGCAGGGTCATAGGCCTTTTCCCGAAGGAAGGTATGGGCATAATCACCACGCCAGCCCACGATGTATTGCCGATTTCCAACTGAGAAATCCTCAGTTCTATGTTTTCCCACGTACAGTAGTACTACAAGAATATTTCTCAGGTTCAGGTTTCCTCACGATGTTTTCCTTCACCGTCAGTCGATACTGTTACCAATTTAAATTAGTAAACGTAAGTGTTCCAAGTCATGACATTTAAGCAGACAGATTATGGTTTTACTCGTTGATTATTCGGTATGGAACTGTAGTTGTGTTATAGAATTCGTATAAGTCACTGACCACAATGGAAAATTATTGATTTCAATTAGATTCTGTTAACGTCTCTTTGGAGATGTTCCTTTTTGTTTGTCATAGCAGGCAAAGTTAGGTCACCTGATGTTAAGTGATCACCACCGTCCATAGACACTAACAACACCAGGGGAGTCGAAAGCGCGTTGCCAGCCTGTGTTTCGGGGAAAGAGAGGGGGAGGGGAAGGAGAGGGGAGGTGGGCCTCCGGCGCTCTCCCTGACCGAACGAAACGCAATAATGCAAGCACTGTTACTTCAGGTCGGTGTTCTGTGGATCAGTGTTTGGGGGAAAGAGAGAGGGGGGGGGGAGAGGAGAGGGGAGGTGGGCCTTCGGTGCTCTCACTGGCCTAACGAAACTCAACAGTGCAAGCACTGTTACTTCACGGCGATTTTCTATGAGAGGGTGGTACTACCCCGGGTGAGCCGACCTATTCATGGTGAAACCAGTAATAGCTACATCGTGGCTCTACCACCTACAAAAAGCGTGGACCGGAATATGCAAAAACGTATTGTACCTACAACATATTGAAGACAGGGTATTTAACTCGTCTCGATCATTTTAGCTAGGGCCTTAGGAGGTTAATATAACAACTGTATGTACGTTCGTCGGTAGCCACCGTGGGCATTCTTCGGTGTTTTTTTACTTACTAAATACACGCACCGTGGGGTATCAATGTTTGTGACGTCTATTTCGAGATGCCAATTTTAATTAATAAAGTTGGACGATATTATGTAAGTGTAATATAAGAAACTCAATTACTGTAACATGATTATAGATATATTATGTCGTTTCAAATAAGAAGATAATTGTCGAACCGCCATCTTGTTTTGCACATCGCTTTCGACAACAGTAAAAATGTAGGATCGGAGAAAATAATTGCTATTATTTTATAAAATGCAGAGGTTTACATGTAATTCTATTAAAACTTTAGTATGTTATTACAAACTATACTAACATATATTTTTATAGAATGATGCCGTTTGTTAATATTACTGTGAACATAATATTTATAAATGAATATACAGCTTAAACTCTTCGTAACGAATTTCAAGGGACCGAGCATTTTTTTTCCTTATACGAATGGAAGACAACTAATTAATGGTTTTGTAGTAAACCAACCAAATAAAACTAATTTATACGTTATAACGAACGATGTTATAAAGAGTTTATACAGAATTTGAAGTAAATTTATTTTTCTCAAAGATATCTTAATGAACGTGTTTAAATATAACATTAATGTATCTATAATACTGATCTAAATGATTTTTTTATATCTAAGGAAAATAAAATCCCTTATATATAATGTTTTTGAGGGTGACAATACAACCTTACCTAGTAGTCAGTGAAGATACGAGCAAATGATTATCTTGTTATTTGAAACGCATAGTACTTTTAGAAATTATACATTTATGACATTAGAATTAAGATTAGAATAGATATAAAGATCTTTTAGTAATATCACGTTAAATGAAAACGCATTTCGAAATTACTGTTAATTTCATCATACATAAGTATTACATTCCATAAAATTATGAAGGTAATAATTCATTAATACTGTATTGTTTAAACTCATATTTTATTTGTAGTACATTCGCTCATTTAATCTCATTTCTATAAGAAGTAACAAGATTTCTGCGATTATTCTAACAAATAATTTATGCGCTAAAGCATTTCGCCGTTGTTTTTTATACTACTTAGTTATGTATTATTTCAATATAAAAAAAAGTGTGTGTGTACTTATGTACACGCGTTAGAAGTTATACTTCTTTGGCGTAACAAGATAACAATCTGTTCAAAAATTTAATCTTTCGCCTTAATCTACGTTTGTAGAAAAAAAACGACAAAAAAAAAAAAAACCGACGAGCGTACCAACATGCGCGACTAATATCGAGGTTCAATTTCTATTTTGTTGGTAGCTTTTTTTTCGAGACTTAATGAGCGGTTAAGCAGACAGCTTCATACTGTTAATTTTGTGTCACAAAAATTAAAATTTCACTCTCATCATTTTTTCATAACGCGCCTAAAGAAGTATAACTTCAAAAACTTCAAAAAATAATTTATGTATAATATATGTCATCGTATAAATGTGCTTAGTATAATTAAAAATATATAAGTAATCTTAAACATTGCATTTTTATTTGAACCACCCAGAGACATAATAAGAATGTAAATCTACCATGTCTGTACTTTTTAGATATTAGTGAAAAAAATATTGCAAGTGTCTAGGAATAAGAAATGAAATACATTCGAATTATTTTTAGAAATGTCTGTCCGTCTGTCGGTTTGTTTGGACAGGCATCACTGCTAAAGTGCTGTGTTCATGATAAAACCTATTCAAAAGCTTATCTTCGAGTAACATTCAGTCTTTGTTTCATTAAAATCAGTTTGCTCTATCAAAAGTTATTGTAATTTGAATGACGTCGCGACTTAAGTATGAGAGAAAAGTAGATAAATAAATGGACTTAATACATTCAGATGACTTTATTAATCACTATTTTTTACATAAAGTTTCACCCGAACGAAGTCGCGAGCACATCTAGTAGATAGTAAATTAGTATATAATCAATCAACGGGAAATACTTTCAGAGAGTATAAATAACGCTCTGGTCAATTATAATATCAATAAATGCTGCTAAGTTATAAGAAATTAAAAAAAAAGTCCTATGTTTTGTAAATAGTAAAATAAATAAAATAAAAAAAGAATGTTACAATTAAAACGAAAGGCTCAAATTTTCAAGGATTTTGTCAGTATATACGCAATACGTAAAATTCGCCAGCTTACAGATATTGCCACTGTTAGGTTAGTGTACTCCGCTTACTTCCATAGCCTAATGATGTCTTATGGTATTCTGCTGTGTGGGATGGCTGCTGAGGTAGACACCATATTTTTATTACAAAAACGGGCAGTTCGACCACTATATAATATGGGACCTCGCGAATCATTAAAAACGAAGTTCCAGGAATTTGGTATCCTAACTCTACCCTCCCAATACATTCTTGATAATATAATGTATGTCCGTAAAAACTTTGAAAACCTGCATTTTGTAAAGGACCCGCATGATCCAAATACTAGAAACTGTAACAAACTGGTCGTCCCATGTTTCAGACTTAGCAAAACCAATAATAGTTTCTTAGGTAATAGTGTTAGGTTTTACAATAAAGTCACAAAACATATTACCGATTTGCCGGACTGTAAATTTAAGCGCTATGTCAAGTGGGTTTTAGTGTCGAATTGCTATTATAAAGTGGATTAATATGTGAACGATGGTGATGTCTGCAATTGACTCCTCTCTGTGTATCCACTAAAAATGGTATTGTAGCGTATTCGAAATATATATATATTTTAAAAAGATGTACCCGATCGAGTTTCTTGCCGGTTCTTCTCGATGACTGGGTTGTTTTCCGAACCGGTGGTAGTTATGGCGTTTATAAGCACCTTATTAGGGCCTAAACTGAATAAAGTATTTTTGATTTGATATAGAACAATATTTTTGTATAAGAGACGAAGAACCTAGTTGTTGAAATTGAATCACCCTAGTATTATATACTGTATACAACACAATATATAATATACTAGCTGACATGCGCCAAATCGGTTATTACCGGTTCCAATTTTATTTCCAAACGCGAAAAATCTTAAAATACCTTACAACAATATTGTAGGGACACCTACCGGGTTCAATTGTGAATCCAAACTATCCTATATATTGGCAAGAAATGTCTTTCCGGTATCCCCTGGGTTGCTTCTTTGACCCTCACCTCCGCGCCCCATTTACTATCCTCGCAACAACACAATAATTTTACCGGCTTATTGTTTTTATGTTCTAACCGTCGGCATCAATTAGCATGCTGTAAAAAGTAAACTTTATCTCCATGAAATTTTCATTTTGATTTAGCTCTTTCTTCTAAAAAGAATTTGTAAAGTATATATGAAACCTGTATCTAATAACTTAGTAATTAATAATTGTAACATTTATTTTCGTTTTTCACATAAATACTGAGATATTAAACTTACCTAGATATATGTGTTTTGTATTTTTTGGCAAAGCTAACAGTAATGAATTTTGCTATGAATGTTATTACTTTATTTCAAATCATTCCAGCAATGCACCCCATATTATAGAATTTTGCTAATTTTAATTACATTTATTGTGATCAATTATTGAATATATATACCGTAATAAAGTATTCCAATATACCTTTCTAATAGTGTAAGAATTTACAAAATCGGATTAGAAGTACCAGAGATTACCCCGAATATCCAGACTCACAAAGTACAACTTCAACTTTTTAATATTAGAGTCTCATAGATACGAATTCTACCAGTGTTAAGTCAGCCATGGGAGACTCACTTTATAGGTAGTATTATTTTTGTTTTATATAATTTAATTCTTCTAGATTAGGCCTCTGAGATACACAAAGTCAAACACAACACTTACCGACATCATGACTTAAATAAATATATATTTGCATAATAATTACTGTTAGTGATTATGGTATGTTAAAGTTTCACTTTGTTAAAACATCTAAGACTAGCCAGAGTATTAACAAAAAGAGAAAATATAGATCTTTGTGCCTTTGTTAAAATCAGACGGACATAGTATATTGTTACGTAAAATATCATACAATACAATAATATATCGGGGCAATTGAAAAAAATATGTTGTAGAGTGCCTTCATCCAACCCACATTCATATTTAGAACTGTCCCTGATTCTGAGCTCTGTAAGATGGACTGAAGAGCACACCTCTACAGATAGATCGTTAGTCCATAGATAGTAGACTCAGAAAGCTTGCAACAGTCACGAAACCCATAAAGCCTAGCACAAGAATATTATCATGAATGGAAGTTTAAGATTTACCTTTAATTTGGTTGGGTACATTCCAGTTTGAGTTCCATTATAGAAACAAATCAGTCTTGTTTGGTGACGATAAATGCTGAACATAGGTTTTATAGTGATCAAAATATCCAGTCTGGATAGTTTCTTTAGCGATAAGATCAACAGCTTCATTACCCTGGAGCTCACTGTGTCCTCGTATCCATGCCAGAACTACATACATTCCTAAACAATGACATTCATACAAATGGAATTGATTAGATTGTGATAACTGATGTTTCATTGAAATATCTCAAACATGTCAAAACGATATCAAATGTATTGTAAAAAGTTTCAATAAGAAGAAAAAGTCCTTTCTTTTTTAAGGCAAACAATGCCAGTCAACCATTAGGTGATGCAGAGATAAATGTTGGTAGGTGTAGAAGATGAGGTTTTATAAAATATACTACCTGCGCACACGGGGTCGATGCGTCACCGTGACCTTTTAGCACTCTGACTCCTGATTGGTCGTTACGAGTAAGGGTTGGCGTTTTTCTACCAATATAAGATTTTTAAAGATAAAATAATATGATTAAGAAAATATTTTAATATGAGATTTTATAAGAAGGAGAGTAACCCAAAAAATATATATGCCTTAGATCAGCTGGCATATGAAAGGGGTCTCGAAGTGATAAGACTGCCTCCATATCATTGGCAATATAACCCCGTCGAATTCATCTGGGCTCAATTCAAAGGAGAAGTTGCTGCAAAAAATCATACATTTAATATTGCTGATGTTGAAATTCTTCTCCACAATGCTATTAAGTTCAAGAAGACTGGGCCAAATGTGTGAGGCATGCTGAGGAGCTCCAGGATAAGGACTTAAGGAAAACTATTTCAAGAGATCAAGCACCACCTCTGATAAATAACCTACAGGAAGATTACACAGATGGGGAAGATACGGATGAGGATTTTTGAAGAACTAAGAAATATCCCTAGAAAAGATAAAAACGGCCCTTTTCAGGGCCACGTTACGATCTACACAGTTTCTCTATGATTACGTCGAAACAAACATTTTATCTTACAAATTAAAAACTTTTATTTTCACATAGCGAAAAATTATTCCTATTAATACTTAACATAATTTAACATATCGATCGTACCTATCCCGTTATCGATATGCACTTCTACAATTCTTACGCATATCACTACACCTCTCCATAAGACCTGTAAGTGCGGGCGAGACAGACAGATAAATATGATTTATGACCCGAACCATCAGTTTATAATGCGTCGACTATAGTATGTACAACAGATATGGGCAAATTTTAGAAAGTTGCGCGTCAAACTTTTTAATTCAAAGGCCGTTATTAATAAATAGTTGTGGATGAAAATCGCTTTTTATAAATATTTTATAAAGATGATGGAAGGATAAGCATAAATTTGAATTAAAAAAAACCAGGCACCTACATACGTGTACGAGCTAATTGGCAATGATTGTTAACTATGGAATATTAAAAAAACTGTATACACACATTTATATTAAAAGCTTAGCCTTATATACCGAACTAACTAAAAACCCATAAAAGGAACATCTACCATACCATTGTACCAATCGAAGGGGTCTATGATAATGGGTAATATCTCACGAATAAACATTGTATCTTGCAATTAGAGAAAACAATGAATCTAAATATATCGTATTGAATCATGTGCCATCACTTTACATTCTGCCAGGTGCTCAAATATATGAAGATATTTAAGAGTCATTTTTTACCCTTATCCCGTCTAAGAACAGATCAGTACAACAAGTTTACCTCTTCTATCCTCTATCAGCAGTCAACTCACAATTCAGACCTTTTATATACACGAGCTATCCATAATTCTTCGGTCTTCCTTTGCAGGTATGTTCGTCCACTTTCAAGATCAAAATTAAAAATACTTTAAACCCCGAGCAGGCGCTTATGAACGTCAAAACTACCACCGGTTCGGATAAACAACCCACTTATCGAGAAGAAACTCGATCAGGCTTATCTTTTCATTGTACATATTTTTATAACGATACATGATAGTTTCATTCGTTTTTGATGGAAGCACAGAGAGGGATATTATTTCCTTATAAAAGACTGAAGCTATTAGTGGTGTCAGCATGAATGGGTCGGCTCGCCCGGGGTAGTACTACCACCCTCTCACAGAAAACCGACGTGGAATAACAGTGCTCTTGCATTGTTTCGTTTCGTTCGGTCAGTGAGAGCGCCGGATAAGCAACCTTCCCCTCCCATCCCCATTCTCCCCCTCCCCCACACTCCCATCTCCCCCAAACACGGGCTGGCAACGCACTTACGACTCACCTGGTGTTGCAAATGTCTATAGACGGTAGTGATTACTTAACATCAGGTGACCCACCTGTTTGTTTGCCTCCTATGATATAGAAAAAAAAAAGGTAAGTCTTGATGTAGTCTAAGATGCTAGACACGCTAAACACAGAGGGACTGACTCTCAAGTTCAGCTGCCGGAACACCAATACGTGCTTGGCGACATATGTTCAACTTGAGGGTGGCTAGTCATGCGGAATTAGGATAACCCTACCACAATGCTTTCGTCACAATGTTTTTCTTCACCGGTAGCTCCGACTGAGTTGCTAGTTGCTAGGATTCGAGTCTACGTCCATTGACGCTGTGTCCGAACGTGCTGTCAACTAAGTCATTATTGATTCATACTTAATAATCTTTTCCCTCATGACATGTCCATAGTATGCTAACCTATTACTCCTTAACTGCTTCTATTTTCAAACTTTTACTGGATATAGTCATTTCTAATCCTATGCAATCTCGTCATATCACACATCTTTCTTAACACTCGTATCTCTGCCACATGTTATCTTTCATCCGTCTCGTTCGAAACCAAGTACTGCGATCCATACAATGGTTAGTTTAGTGGACGTACATACGAAGCGATCTGTGACCACATAATAACATAAATAAATAATAATAGAAATAATTGTGACAGAAGAATATTCTGGAAATTTTTACGTTATCTTTTTTTAATACATTTTTATTTACTTTTAATGACGTATTTCGTAAGACAACAACACCTCCATTATCTACATGCTACAGTATAGTAGTGAGTGATACTACAGCGCTGGTTTTAATACGTGGTAATGTACGGTCGTCTGGTCGGTGGCTTGACAAAAATATTACATGACTAATCTATAATATATAAAGCTGAAGAGTTTGTTTGTTTGTTTGGTTGAACGCTATGATCTCAGGAACTACCAGTCCGATTTTAGAAAACCCTTCGGTTTTAGATAGCTCATTTATCGAGGAAGGCTTTAGGCTATATATCATCACGCTAAGACCAATAGGAGCGGAGCTCCAATGAAGAATGTTCCAAAATCGGGCATTTTTTTTCCTTTTGAGAGATGTCGTTAACGTTAGTATTATATACGTTGCCATGGTAACGTGGTAAGTTTCTATCGCAAACATTTTCAAAGTTTATTTTGTTTTCCTATGCAAAAAGGTTATTTTACTTTTATTTCCAATTTTTTATTTGTTTTCTATTACGTATTATAAAAATAAAGTGTGGTTTCAAAATCGGGCACTTTTTTCGTTTTGATTGCTTCGTGTAGCGTTAGTATTATATACGTTGCAATGGTAACGTGGTAAGTTTCTATCGCAAACGTTTTCAAAGATTATTTTGTGTTCCTATTCAAAAAGTTTATTCTATGTTAGTTTTGTTTCCAATTTTTTATTTGCATTCTATTACGTATTATAAAAACAAAGTGTGTGTATGTAAAAATAAATAATAACTTTTTGGTGAATGTATATAACTACAAATAACAAAAAAAAAAGGTTTTGATATTCGGTCGATATTTTTATATTATTATATTTTGTCTGTTTGTTTGTTTGTTAGTTCCGGGTAATCTCCAAAACGGCTGGACTTATTTTAACGGGAATTTTACTGGCAGATAGCCGAAATTATAGCGGTTGACATATTCTATTTTATTTGTCCGCGGCTTCGTCCGCATTGCTATTTCCAAAATGGTTGGACCAATTTTCACGGGATATTCACTGGTAGATTGCAGACCTCATAAACAGAAATTCAGGTTTTTTTCAGCCGCAGTGGAATATCCGAAATGCTTGAATTAATTTTCACGGGACTTTCACTGGCAGACAACTAACTAATGAGCTATTTTATTTTAAGGTAGTGGGCTCGGCAGACGTTGTCCCGCCCTGATAATAAAAAGAAAACCTTGACAAATTATACCTAAACCTTCCCCGTGAACCGTTCTACCTACTGGTGAAAACAGCATGAAAATCCGTTCTGTAGTTTTTGACTTTATCGCGAACAGATAAACAGATAGCTCAGAGGACTTTGTTTTACACTATGTAGTGATGAACTGTTACGTATGCATTCTTTCGTGTGAAATTGATCAAAAATAATTTGTTTAATGTAAACAAGCGCGTGAGACGTGCGCTGTACTGGACTCCAAGAATAAATGTATGTAATTTGAATTATATTATCATTTTGGTCAATTTGGCGGCAATTTTGTTTTATTTACCGCGTTTGCGTCTACATAACTCAGTGATTATAGCAACGTATAAGAATAACACAATTATAATGTCAATATGGGCATGTTATGTCTATATAATAAACAATTTACCACAAATTGTTCAATAATGTATAGTTTAAAATTTTCATTACTTTCTTATATAGTGTTAGTGAGCATCGAGGGTGGTATATAGTGGTTAAAGTTCCAGGTATGTTGCTGATGATAAATCCCTTCCCATTCGATATACTATTCGTATTCACATATCTAATGTACACGTTACATGTTACAGTAGATGGCGTGCGTGTCGTAGTTACAAATGTTTTTGAAAAAGCATTTCTGTAATGTACACACCTACTTACAATTTTACATTTCTTTAATTCATTTAAAAAAAACGCGTACGGAGCCGCGGGGGACAGCTAGTAGAATATAAAACAATAATAATCACCACATATTATAAAACAAAGTCCTCTGCCACGTCTGTCTGACTGTTCGTGATAAACCCAAAAACTACTGAACGAATTTTCATGCCGTTTTCACCAGTAGATAAAGTGATTCATGGGGAAGGTTTAGGTACAAAATTTGTCAAGGTTTTTTTAATTTTCAGGGCGGAACAACGTCCGCCCGGCCCGCTAGTAAAAATATAAAATTAAATATACAAGAATACAATAATACAGATGAGTAAAATACAAAACAAAAATACTACAAGGCAGGGTGATATAAATATTGATAGTGATTTTATAAATGTGCCTGTCGAAATACCGCTCACTATCTCGGCAGCACAGTGGATTTACTATTTACTACTTTAATTTATTACTCAGCAGAATTTTATTAATATTGAAGTAAAATTTCTTTAGGCGCGATTAGGAGGTAACTGGATGACAATGCAACGGAAGTCCGTTACGGCAATATGGCGTCACGTTTCTGTACCATCCGGTTTTGAAATATTTATGATTTTGTCAATAAATAGTTTATAAACAAATGAATCAAAAATTTTTGAAAAAAAATATAATAAAAGTATTAAACTGAATAATAATAAAAATCATACAATAAAATTAATTACGTACTTTAAAAATTACTTCAATTGCGTGTGACGGTTACACGCACTCATTTTTGAAGTTATACTTCCTTTGGCGCGTTAGGGAAAAATGATGAGAGTAAATTTTTACGATGCGCGCGCACACCGTCACGATAAACCGACACCCTGAAGTTATTACGATGCGCGCGCACACCGTCACGATAAACCGACACCCTGAAGTTATTACGATGCGCGCGCACACCGTCACGATAAACCGACACCCTGAAGTTATTACGATGCGCGCGCCCACCGTCACGATAAACCGACACCCTGAAGTTATTACGATGCGCGCGCACACTATCACAAAAAACCGACACCCTTAAGTCAGCTATAGTCAACATTTTGTTTCTTTGTATTTCTTTGTATTAAAACTTTCAATGAATTAAATACCATTTTTCTATTGTTAGGATCGTTTTCTCTACAAACGTAGAATAAGGCGAAAGATAAAATTTTTGAAAAGATTTTTATCTTGTTACGCCAAAGAAGTATAACTTCTAACGCGTGTACGTAAGTACACACACACTTTTTTTTTATTTTACATCACTCTTGGTCGCCATATACTCATAATAAAAGAATCTACAAAAGCGTCAGTTAAATTATACCGGTGAGTCGGTACGAGTAACTGATTTTTTTTCGATCTATCAAATATAATTTTATGTCGGCAGAAAAATAAACAGTCGAAAAAAAAGCGACTTATATGTAGACAGACGTCGTTATGTTTCTTTCAATTCTATATTAAGTTTAGAAAACCTTACAAATTGCAAGTATCAAAACTGTTTCACAATCAACGTGGTTTTTATTGTATAAAGTTTATAAATGTTTGAAAGCCCGAATAATACTTTATTTTTATCATTTCTTGGGAAGAATTTCTGAAAGCAAACAATGGGCGATACACGAGGGCGGTTAAGCTTCCCGAGAATAGAACCTAAAACGAGTGGTGAGTACTACAATTTATGGATTAACAACAGGCTTGGTATCATGAGAATAGAAAATCTTGAGAAAGAACATTGTATTTTTAAGGGCCCTTAACTCTTTACGCTAATGAGAGCATAGGATTATATTGTTGTTGTTTTGTATGTTATCATTATTTTCATGGTGCTTATACATTTTCGCTTATTATTTATTTGTTTTTAAATTTAGTTATATCGAGTTGGCTGGATGAATAACAAATTAATAAAAGTTGTTTGCTTAACCTACCTATAACTGTGCGTCGGTCTGACGAAACCGCTCTACGTCGAAAACAGGTACATGTAATGTATGTACGAACGTTCATGCTATACTCATTTGAAGTAGGCCATAAACCGTGTGGCTATTGAGAAAAATAAATTACCAGTGTTTTGCATTTTAACAAAACGTTTGTCGTCGGTCTCACAGACCAACGCTGGGGCTTCGGAAGGTTAAAAGTCTCTGCAACATATAAAGTACTAGCCTCTGTCCGCGACTTCGTCAGCGTGGAATAATTACTTTGGACTAACGCTAACACGCAACGGAAACTCTCTAGAGGAAAAAAATCCCAATTTTGAAACATTCTTCATTGGAGCTTTGCTCCTATTGGTCTTAGCGTGATGATATATATTTTATAACCTTTCTCGATAAATGAGCTACACAACACTGAAATTATTTTTCAAATCGGACCAGTAGTTCCTCAGATTACCCCCTGCAACGTGACAAATTCACAACGTCACAAACTCACAAACTCTACCTCTTTGTAATATTAAGTATAGATAAAGAAATAAGAATTAATTCGCTATTTTAGAGAACGCACTTTCACGAACTTCATTATTATTTTCACTTCGTCAGTTTGAAAAAGTGAAATTATGTGCTTATTTGTTTCTAAGTGTCAGACATCGTAATATCTGGTTAAAATATTCGAATGTCTGTAACTTTGTACTTTAGTTTTGAAATACAAAGAATATATTTACAAGTGTAAGAAATAACAAACTATGTCACACGGATACTCTTTTGATTTTTGTTTTTTCCCGTTCGACAACAAAACGTTTTTTTTTCTCGATTTGATTACGCTATGCGTCTATCAAGGCCTTAACAGCTTCACTAGACTATGACAACAAAACGAAACAACGGAATAGAGAATAAACCAAAAATTAATGGTTATTTTTTATGCATTATTATTTTATGTTTTACAGCCAAGCACTTGGCCACAATCCCTGATGGTAAGTGACAATGAAGCCGATGATGGATTGCGCTTACCTGCTAGATGCCTGTTCACGCTACTCTTGAACACTCCCAAGTTTTATGATGACGGGAAGACAGACGCCGGGAGTGAATTCCACACCTTAGCCGTACGTATAATAAATGTAGAAGCAAATCGCTTCGTACAAATCTCGGGAATATCAACCACATAAGGGTGGTAGCCCTCACGGCGTCTAGTCGTCCTCTGATGGAATGGGGGCGGTGGAATTATATCATGTAATTCCTGTGCACTCTCTCCAAAGTGTAATTTATAAAACACTGAGAGACAAGATACATACCGTCGATGCTCTATATTGAGCATTCTTGTCTCCCACAGCGTTTCATCACCGACGAGCCGACGAGCACGACGCTCAATGTAGTTAAGAGCGGCCAGCTGATATATCCCACAGGTGACAGCAGTATTCCACACATGAGCGTACCTGTGCTTGGTACAGGCTGAGAAGCTGTTCTGGTGTGAAATATCGCTTCACCTTAAAGAGGATTCCAAGTTTCTTCGCAGCTGTTCCTGCTTTTTGTTCAATTGAATGTCCGAAGTTGAGATCTGATGTTAGCTGGATCCCGAGAAGCTCGAGGTTGTTCGTAACTTGTGGGGAAACCCCTTGGAAAGTAGGAGTTAAGTTGAACGTACTCCGTTTTATAGATAAAAGACACATTAATCTTAACCAGGTTTGAATCACCCCAATCGGCAGCAAACCTAAGATTCTTATTCAATCGTTCGATCATGGCTTCTCTCTCATTAAGAATTTCCGGTAAGCTGGCCCTAGGTCTGGATACATACCTCTCAGACGCAGTGCTGTCATCCGCGTACCCAAAAATACCGGGTATAAGCAGATCGTTGATGTGCAGCAAAAACAAGGTTGCTGAGAGTACAGATCCCTGAGGAACTCCGGCATTTATAACCTTGGGATCAGACAAGGAACCATCAACAACTACTCGTATGATTCGTTCACTAAGGAAATCACATATCCAAGTCCGCAGGTGTTCAGGTATTCCATATGCTTGGAGCTTACTTAAAAGGCTAACATGCCAGACCTTGTCAAATGCCTTCGAGACATCGAGATAAACAGCAACAAGCCCTTCGTGTTTCTCGATAGCCTTACCCCAGTAATGGGTGGCATACACTTGGAGGTCACCAGTAGATCATTTTTATCGGAATCCGTGTTGGCGATCACTGAGAATATCATTAAGCTGTAGTTATGCCAGCAACTGCTTATTTATTATTCGCTTCATTACTTTACAGAAAAGTGAGGTTATGGCGATTGGCCAATAGTTACATGGGTCGGCACGATTCCCCTTTTTTGGTACTGGTTGAATATTTGCTGATTTCCAAGATTTTGGGGACAATACCGGATTCCAGAGAAAGACGAAATAGGCGTGTCAAAATAGGAGCCAGATGCACACATCTTAAATACCCTTGAGGGAATATCATCACGGCCACTAGCTTTATTCACGTCTACATGGCATTATCACGTAGCATTGTCGTCTACGTGCTACGATAAATTGGCTACGTTTGTGTTCTACACTACGTAACGTAGAACTTTGACGAAACTGTTTATCGATTATTTTAATTATAATTAATCTTAAACAAAGAAAATATTAACCATATATTTCAGCTTGTAGTCAAAATTGTATGTATTCCCCATTAAAACATCACGGCTGGGCTTTTTCGGCCTACCACGTACTGACGGTGAAATACACCCGCTCAGTTCGGCAGTGGCAACGGAAATTGTTTAATACAAAACATATATTGATTAATTTACTATTCATAAAAAAAATGATGCTTATTATCATTACATAGTATAAAACAAAGTCCCCTACTGCGTCTGTCTGTCTGTCTGTTCGCGATAAACTCAAAAACTACTGAACGGATTTTCTTGCGGTTTTCACCAGTAGGTAGAGTAATTCATGAGGAAGGTTTTAGTATATAATTTGTCAAGGATTTTTTTATAGTCAGGGCGGGACAACGTCTGCCGGGCCCGCTAGTTATTTATAAGTAAAATGACAGAGGTCTGCTGTTGTGCGCGCGTCATTCAATAATCACTGGACAGATGTCGACGAAATCTTCTTAGTTAATTTTTTTGTTGCTTATCTAAAAATATCATAGTAATTTCATTTACTACTAGCTGTACCCGCAGCTCCGCACGCGTTTTATTTTAATAAAGAAATATAGAATTGTGAGACCATAATTTTTTTTTAAATTGCATTTTTGTTATCAGCTGCGTGTATACTTTCACACCCAATCAGTAAAAAAATGTTATTTTGTTATTACATACAGACACTTCATTTTTATTATAAGTATAGATTATGAAATTATTGAAATTTTAAGAAATTACGATTTTATAAGCACTGCGCGTATAGCGATGTGTGTTTTCTTACCGCGGAAAAGTGGGACAAGCGGTGTGTTGTTTATATTTTTTCCTCTGTACATAAAATATGTTTTGATGGTCATGTACAACGCGAACAAAGCCGCGGGTATCAGCTAGTATGTATAATGTGCACGCTGTTTTATGGATAGATTGATATATTCCTGTTCAAGCTACCCGAACATGTTCGGTTTTGGTTCTTGTGTATTATGAACACTTCATTAGACTGCAGGCCAATTACACTATTCACAGATATGATATATTAAGAAGCATTTGTGCCAACGTGAGCTACAAACTACTTTGCTCAGAATGTAGAGTAGTAACGCGAGTATTGTGTAAGTTTTCGCAAACTGTTCGACTTTCCACCGGTTTCGTCGTGTTGATTTATATGTTTACTAGTGAACCTCCCCGGCTTCGCATGTCTGTGAGATACTAACTTGGCCTCATAAGGTCTAATAAATTTAGATCGCTTCTTTACGCTCTGTTATTTATATTTTATCAAAGTCACAAAGGCTTTAAGTATCTTCAAACAAACAAATTTGTGTTTGTTGCGTGTAATTTTAAATTTGCAATATCGTCTACGATATTATTCATGGAAAGAAATGCTGTAAAAGGCAATTCTGATTTACATTAAATATCCAATAACCAAAATATTGAATCTGATAAGAATTAATAACATTAACACCATATTCATCATAACAATGTCACAGATAACCAATTAGTTTTTAATAATACATATATAAAAGATAAAAATAATAAGTGTGAGTTATTTTTAAGAGATAGACAATGTATGTACAATCCTCACCAAATTTTTGAAGTGAAAATTTCATTAGGTGCATTGAACGGTATTTTTTTTATGTTTTCCATGTTTTCTTTATTCTATAATAAATACTAGCATTTTCTCAGTTTCGCACGCTTTTTGTAAGCAATTGCAGTTATTTTAAACACTTTATTGTGTTATTTATATATGGGCTCCTATACTTTATTGTTTCTAATAGACTGTTAAATTTAGAACAACATTCTGATAATAAATACTTCTGAATTCCTTAATATCAATGTTCATATATCTAAGTTAAAATAATTCGTTTTCGTACAATATTTTTACCACCTCCTTAAGGTTGAATTTTTCACATGTAAAAAGCAACCCTCCTGCACATTTTTCTTGGTCCAGTGAAGCTGTGAAGGGGCATAAGGCCAATGCGTATAGTCAGTTGGAAAAAAGAATTCACTGCCTTAGTTCCAGTACCTTGGATTTCACTTCTCTAAGAGGCGATGACAAGCGTATCAAAATCCGTTGCGTAAGCAAAGGAACACAGCCAGTCGCGAAAAGCGACTTTGTTTTATAACATTGTTAATTTCTACTAATATTTCTAATTAACTTCTGCCTGCCACTTCGTCCGTGTGGAATAGTTACTTTGGGCTAATGCTAATATACGTCGGAAGCTCTCAAACGGAAAGAAAACCGATTTTGAAACATTCTCCACTATTGCTCCGCTCCCATTGGTCTTTATATTCGTCGTCGTTATAAAGCTGTGTATTTAAAGTACTTCTTTAAATACACAGAGATACTGTTAATCTTCAACGATCAATCATAAGCAAGTAAATCGGTGGGGATGAAACTATAAGAGCGTGCATTCAGGGGTACGTCGGGCATTCGTTATTCAGGATTGAGTACAAACACATGTGTTGTACCATGTTTAGGCTATTAAATTTAAACAGTACTGTTATAAATCTAATACTTAGTACTACATAAAGTGTTTTTGCATTTAAAAATCCCTACTACTGGTCGATAAACTAACACGGTTTACACACTGAAGGAATTTTTCAAATCGGACCAGTAGTTCCAGAGATTAGCACGTCAGCCAAACAAACAAGCCCTCCAGCTTTATAATCTTAGTAAAGATATCTACTTTTGTCTTGTACTTACGCCGTCGTCATTAAAATTACAATAAGTTTGATAGAGTAGAACGATTTTAATGAAACAAAGACTAAGTTATTCCCGAAAATATGCTTTATGATTTGGTGGTTTTATTGTGAACCCAGTACTTTAGCAGTGATGCGTTTTCATACAAACAGACAGACAGACATTTCTAAAAATGAATGAAATGTATTTGATTACTTATTCCTAGACACCTGCAACAATTTTTTTCACGAAAATTGAAAAAGTACAGACACTTTACATTTAAATTCTTATTATATGTATAGAAGATGAAATGTATACTTATTTATTTATAACAACACTTTCCCTTATTAACAGAGCTTATAGAATAATAATTGTTAATGTCGCAGAATTTGATTAGGATATCTAGCAATTTTACTGACTTAGACAAATGCAATTAGACGGAGTATAAACGAATTTCAGAACTACACTTTTTTTTTGTTGTGCGCTTCATGTGAAACCAGGAGACGCGTTGTCCAAAGGGCCAGGTCTTTTGGGATTTTATTTTCATTCTAGTTAAGAGTCGGATGGCTTGGACGACGTATAAGTTAAAACGTTTCAAAGTTTTAAATTGAATTAATTCCTACATTCTAATTTGGTTTAAATGAATGAATTAATATTATTCGAATTGAATTGCGTTAATGCAATTTATAAGTTTTATCTTAAGTCTAATTAAATTCCATTTTAATTTTTCTTTCTCCTTGTGCTATTTTTATTACTTCAGTCTTTGACAACTGTATAACCATTTCAGGTATTATCTCTATCAAAAGTACAATAATATTGGACAATACATAACAAACTTTATGTTGTTTGAGTATATTAACGAATGTTATGCCCTGTTGTTATTCCTGAAATAAATAAATAATTTTAATACTGTTGTCAGAAACATTTTTTATGAAAAACTAAAAGCGTCAAGATTTTACACGAAAAAAAAACTGAGATGAAACTCGTAAAATATTTTTATTATCAAAAATAGCGCGTACATAACAAAAGTTCAAATTAAGTTGTCACCATTTGTCACATGGGCTTCGGTAGTGGTACGTTCAACCCCCAGACTCGTATACTTATGTCCATGTTTTTCGTTCACAAAACCGGCGACATCCACACAAATGGGCCTTTCGTCTCATCGCTCGAGATTTATAGGCCTACAGCAGACAAGTAAAATTCAAGTTTCGTCTGAAAAACATGTCGTACGCATGCGTCGTACCGACCAATTGCGTTCTCGTCTCGGACAGTGCCGTAACGGCCGTGCTTGGGATAACTGGGGATGCGATGTGTCTGTCGTTGCTGAGTTTATCGATATTTGTTATTTTTGTTTTTATCGTACTGGAATTATGGATTAATATCTGAACTATATCAGATATTTTGTAAATGACACGAGAAAACAAATTATGAAAATGTTAATAGATATTCTAGTTTAAAATGAGAAATAACTTATTTTTGCAGGTTTATATCTGATTAGTTAACGGAAAAATATACAAACTAATGATAATTCTTGACACGCACTAGATAGAAACTGTTTCACAGATGTTAAGGTACTCCATATGGGATATAAATTCACATTTACGTAATTTGTTAAGCTGTATTCGCGCGTTTGTGTTGGGTGAAAGTGTATGTGTGTACGTCTACGCTGTATCTACGCTGCACAAACAAGCAGAAGTTTAGTTTAATTAATAATGTTATGGCTGGAGTTCACGAAATCAAACATCAATCACTAATGCACTCACCAATCGTAGAATATTGAAGAAAAAAAATTGGTTGTCTGTAAAGTCGGTTTACGAACGATAATTTTACGTGATAAGAAAACATTAATGAGAAATTGCATACTTTTATAAATTGAATTATTCAATATATAGATAGATGCGTCAGAAGCCGAATGCTTAGGCCGATTGCTCCTCTCTATCGCTTGTTCCGAGCTCTCACTTGCACGCTCGGCTCAGCCGGAACGTGACAATGATTCAAGCTATTTCGTGTGTGCAGCTGGCGTTTATCGATTTATAAGACGTTATCATGTCAACAAAAAGATACTTACTCACAGTTATTATTTATTTGATAGAAGACACATTATTCTCATTTAATAAACAAACGAACTAGCCAAACATAACTCTGTTGAAGTATTTATTGACGGTGTTTTTTTGTGTCGTATAAAAGCGGAAGAACGCTATTGCTTTCGATAGCTGTATTATTATAGCTAACAATAAAACTCGATCTGGAGAACATCCCTAACTGTAGATTTTCCAATGCTCAGTGCGATAAAATGTTTGGTACAGGCGGAGGGAAGCGCGCGGGCCCCGAGCCCCACTCGCGCCATCGTGAAATTCAAATTTGCTATCATAAACGCCAGATTAGGAAAATAAAATATTGCTCTAACACTGATTAATTTTTTTAAATTATTACAAAAATAATAAATCAGTTTGATTTGATTGTTTATTTTATTTTGTGAGATTACCAGACAGTGTCAAGTTAAATAACTATAAATAATACGATCTCTGGTGCATAATGTGGATGTAAAATCTCTATCCGGTCAGAGGCCAGTGATGAATTCTTGTAAGGTAAGACGATTAAATGTTAAATACATTACTTTTAAAGCTTTAGAATTAATTCGTTTTAATGTTACGTGATATATGGTTTTTCTTTTCAGAAATATTTGACTGAAATGTTAATAACTTTTATTTTGCATACAGTTTAAAAGCATTTCCTATTGAGTTTTCATTGCTTAAATAGTAATTTTCCTATTGGTTTATGTACTCGGAATATGTAATTAATATATAAGTATGTACATAATTGAAATCTCAAGTATTATTTACATAAATTAAGTTTGCGTGGATTACATATTTGTTTTTAAAGTAAAATAGTGTATTAAGAAATACATAAAACCTATTTCATCTGTGTTAACTATGGAAAAATATGATAATTATGTTGAATAGGCAATGAATATTAGATTAGAAAATTGCTCACCTGTTTTGTTGAATAATACGCTGGAAAAAATAAAATTACATTCGTATGCCACAAAGGGGAAATAATCTATGCCAGTCAAATGTTACCATATTATCTTTTACCTCATCTAGCTGTAATAGATTCAGTACCTATACTTGAAGTCATTTCTGAGAGATATGAAGAAATTTCAACAGCATAGGTAATAGGTATAAATATATTTTGTAAATAATCCAAGGTAATTACGGATCTCTTTCAACGAACCTCCAAGAAAGTGACAATCAAGGCAGTAAGTTATTTTTCTTACATAATAAAAATAACTTATTTAGAAATATAAGTTTATTAATGGAGCGTGGATACGTTCAGTTTTCTAGGAGTTTCTCTCGCGATACTGGCAGACCGTCATGTTAATGCATACCGGCGTTCACCATACATCTTTTATTGGCGATTTTTTTAATTTCTAGTTTATTTGAATTAAGAAGGCGTTATTTTGCAGAAATCCACCGTTGAATAATATGATGGACGTTACTTTGCACTTCCGCCTAGAATTGATTAGTCGCTATTATGTCTCACTGCAAAAAAACGTTTTTTTTTGTGTGAGATGTATCTGAAAAAGTTAAATCTGAAACTAGTAACAGAGAGAGAGAACGAAATATTAGTAACTAAAACAACAAAAAGAATTAGAAACGCGTTCCTTGGTTGATGTTTGAATATGACGGCTGTTAACATTGTGGGTATGTAACTGTAAATATTAGGTTTTTACCTATGAAGTTGCCGTTTTGTATGAAAAAATTTAAATGTTTTTTTTTCATGTATTTTTATTTGTATTAATCGAAGTAATCACCCATTCAATCAATGCATCTTTGCCAACGCAGTGGCAGTTTATTGATGCCCTTCTTAAAGAAATCAGCTGGACGGGAGGCAACAAATTCTTCAAAGGCATTTTGTACTGCCTCTCGGGTATTGAATTTTTTTCCCGCCAAGGAGTTATCCAAATTCTGGAAAAAGTAGTAGTCTGTAGGCGCAAGGTCTGGTGAGTAGGGCGGATGACGGAGAACTTCGAACCCCAGTTCTTGCAACTTGGAGACCGTCTCCTGTGCAGTATGAGGTCGCGCGTTGTCGTGCAGGAGCAGCGGAGACGAGCGATTGATTAATGCTGGTTGGAGATGTGCCAGCTTCTCCATCATTGTGTTCAGTTCTTCACAGTACACATCTGCAGTAATGCTCACCCCGTTTGGTAAGAAGCTGTGATGAATCACACCGACGCTAGACCACCAAACAGTGACCATCACTTTTCTAGGGGTAAGTTTTCTTTTAGGGCATTGTTTAGGTGCTGAACCAGGATCCAACCAACTTGCTGGGCGTTTGCGGTTATCATACAGAATCCATTTTTCATGCAATAATGCGGTTCAAAATTCCTTCATTTGTGTGTCTGTTCAGCAGTGCAAGGCACGTCTCGACGCGTACTTCGCGCTGACGATCATTGAGTTCGTGGGGCACCCATTTGTCAAGCTTTTTTACCTTGCCAATTTGACGCAAATGGACCAATATTGTTTTGACGCTAACGTCGAAAGCTGCTGCTAATTCAGCCGTAGATTGTGTATCATTAGCTTCCACAATCGCCTTTAATTCGTCATTGCCGACCAAAGTCTTCGGACGACCGCGAGGTTCATTTTTCAGGTCGAAATTCCCAGAACGGAAGCGAGCAAACAAATAACAGGTAGTGCGTTGGTTTGTAGTGTTAGCTCCGTAAACGTCGTTGATGTTGCGTGCCGCTTGTGCCGCGTTGCTGCCACGACGGTACTCATATTCCATAATTACTCGAATTTTTAACGTATCCATGATGACAAAAAAGATTGAAATGCGATGAAAATGCAACACTAATCAATAAACAAATGACTACTTTTGGAAAAGAATTCCATGTTTTAAAAATAAAATTAATTTGAAATTAGAATTCTTAGCCAAATAAAAATTATTTTGACTTGAAATGGCCAGTACTGCAGAACGGCAATTTCATAGGTAAAGACCTATTATAATATAAAAAATTATGATTAATTAAAATATTAAATTACAATTACATAACATATGTCAGGTGCAACCGTCGACCAAGGAACACGTTTTTAATTCTTTTTGTTGTTTAAGTTACTAATATTTCGCTCTCTCTCTCTATTACTAGTTACAGATTTAACTTTTTCAGGTACACCTCCCACAAAAATTTTTTTTTGCAACGAGACGTGGCAGCGACTAATCAATTCCAGGGGGAAGTGCAACGTAAAGTCCACTATAATATTTATTTGTAGTGTATTTATCAATAGTAATTCTAAAGAATGAATTTTGAATATAAATTCTAAAGATGCTAAAGTGAGAAGCATGTTTTTCAAATCAACTTTCATTGGCTTGATAAAAGACTAACTGCAGTTAGTGGTTCCTTTCTCGTGAACTGGTTTTGTTGTTATATGGGAATTGCTTATTTTATTTAGAATAAGTTTTAGTTGTAATTTCGTCATAACTATTCAATCCTCACAACCTATTATTCGAAAGTTATTAGGGTACTAGAATTGTCAAAAATAAAAACAATCTTCTGTATATAAATTGGTGAAGATAAAGAAGTTCAGTGCCTTTTACTCATGTTTTTATCACCGATTTTCTTTTTTTTTTCAGGTTACTAGTTATTGACGAGTTTTAGTGTGACCAATAAAAAAAGATTTGGAAATTGTTAATTTTTTTTCCTTAATATTGAATGCCCGCAATATTAAGAAATTATAGTCGAATTCTGGCCATTAGACGGACACTAAAGTTTTAAAAAATGTAAAATATTAAAGAAATACTTATTTTTATTTTCAGCCGATTAAGATGAAAAATGAACAGTGAATTTACACTGGAATTGGAATTGTATATGCTATCAAGAAACTGATAGGTTATAAAAATAATTAATAATACTTCTTCTTCTTCTTACCCTTATCCCACCTAAGCAGGGTCGGTACAACATGTTTGTCATGTTGTGGTGTATGATTTGGCTGAATTTTTATGATCGGCTGCCTGCCTGACATCAACCCTCCTTGGGAATATTTTGTTGTACCGCTATATGTAGGTGGTAGAGCCACGCTGAAACTATTACTGGATTCAGCATAAATGGGTCGGCTCGCCCGGGGTAGTACCACCCTCTCACAGAAAACCGACGTGAAGTAACAGTGCTTGCATTGTTGCATTTCGTTCGGTCAGTGAGAGCGCCGGAGACCCACCTCCCCTCCCCTTCCACTTTCCTCTTCCCTTCCTCCCCCCCCCCCTCCCTACACAGGCTGGCAACGCACTTGCGACTCCCCTGGTGTTGCAAGTGTCTATGGACGGTGGTGATCACTTACATCAGGTGACCCACCTGTTGGTTTGCCACCTATGATATAAAAAAAAAAAAAATGTTTAGATACGATTATTATGAATAATTACGAAGTCTTATAGGATCTTTTAGCTTTACATTTTTTCTGTAGGCTTTAGCTTTGGTAGGCTATTTATAGGTTCTGTTTGAGCGGCACTACCGCTCCGGCCAAAAACGAAGATCTTCAATGCCATATGGTTTGCTCGATATATTGTCATTCTTAGGTAACAGAAAACTAGTCAATTTAGACTGTTCCCGACGAATGCATTTTCTGGGTTTATTTTTCAGGATCCGCGGTTTAAGAGTGTTAACAGTACTTCTACACATTCTATTGTGTCACAGTTTTCGTACAAACTTTTTGGATTAATTACTCACTGGTTTTTGTTCAACGTTGTTGAATGTCATAAAAAAAATCGCCTGCGTGGCTTCAGGATTTTGTATCACGTAAATCGCTGTATATTGACTTAAATTAATAAAGTTGGTATCTCTCGGGGTATTAATATAAAATTAGATACAATAATATATTATAAAAGTCTACATCATGAAAACTATAATAGAAAACTAAATGAGAAAACAAATACTTCTACATTTCGTAATGAAATAGTAACAATTAAAATTCTACTTCATTTTCAACCAATTTTAATACAACCGATTTTGACGTACAAAAAACCTACATATTGAGAAATAGGTATGTATCAAAATTGGTCAATAATATTTTATAGAATTTGTAAATAAAAAAATATACAAGACTAAATTTTCATTTAAATCTCAATTTAGGTTATTTAAATATAACAATAACTCGAAAATCGTAACTGCATTAAAAAGCGTTCCTACTCATCTATAATTTTGTATACGGCGAGTACACGTCATTCCATAATTGCTACAGTATAAGAATTACCAATAATTTGTTTATTAATCGTGAAAAAGTCAACGATACATGAACAAAGTATACTTAAATAAAAGAGACGAGTCTAAAATACTTACTACGTAAAAATGCGCATGGAATGATGTTAAATAGTAAAAATGTGTTTATAATTAAAAACTTATCCATTTTGATATATTTACTGAAGTTATACTTCTTTCGGAAAAATGATTAGAGTGAATCTTTAATATGCGCGCGCACACCGACACCTAAAAGCGACACCATGAAATCGGTTCGTAATTATCTGTCAAGTCTCCGTGACAACTGATAACGATGTTCAACGTAGTTATTCAAATATATATATGAATCTACAACACAAGTTTTGGTTTTGGATTGCATCAGATAATCAGGTCGTGGTAAAATAGATTAATCTTTTATTAATATTGATCGAGGTAAATAACCTATTTGTTTCACGACACGCCGATATAATTAGTTCAATTTGTATCCATTGTTGAAACGGTATTCGCATATCTTAATTGTAAATCGGGTTCAATTCCCCACCGGCCATATATAGGGAGTCCTTTGAGGCCGGTTATCATGGAGCCAATCACTTTACTTCAGCCTCCGGGTAACGTTTCAATACAATGATTAGTAGATTGTTATATTGTGTTTAAATTATTCTGTTCACGTTACGTGATCCTATCTCTATTGACCGGTGAACTGATTATTATTGCGAAATAATGTTCTATAGGAAACGAAATTATGAGGACATGTATCCACCACTCACCCGCACATGACGATCCTCGTCTTCGGGGTACCCTGGCTCAGTTTGTGATTTAGGTCGCTGATCTTCTTAACAAGTCTACACTAGTACTAGGTTTTATTAGGTTTTATTCTGGGTTTTTAGAGATTTTTACCGATCTTATAGATGTTTTTCAAAACAGGGACGATTACAGCGGTTTTCAGTTGCGAAATTCAAACTTACTATGTTTTTGATAGAGGGCAATGCTTGTATTCGTTTAAAATGTGTTTAGGTAGATTAATAGACAGATAAATTCCATTTCATTAATAAAATTAATATAGAAAAAGATTTGTGATAACATATACTTAATAAAAACAAACGTTTTGAACGTAGGTTTTTTAACATGCAACGTTATTATAAAAATCGTTTGTTTATGGACTGAAATTTACAATTACGCATCATCCATTCACTCATTGAGTAATATCTGACGGAAACGTGCAAGAATTGAAACAAAATGCACAGAAGAATTTACCAAAAATTATATTAAATTGGATTATTCCGTCTCGTCGGGTACTAAAAAAATTGTCAAAGGGTCAATTGAATCCAAAGAATACGCTAAAAAATCCGCATCGAATTATCGTAGGTCCTATGCCGATAACTTTAGTAGGTTTGTCGTGAGTGAGCCTTCAAAGGAGATGTATTTTCTTTATATGTATATAACTATACTATAATATATATATTGGTGTTGATATTTTATTTATATATTGTGATATTAAATAGGTTAAACATTTATAAAAATCTCACCTTTTACACCTACCAACATTTATCTCTGCATCACCGAATGGTTGACTGGCAGAGAATGCCTTCGGCATTAAGTCCGCCATTGCGTATTTAACGCATAATGTGTAAATAAATAAATATATATTTCTATGTGTCCATTTTTGAAACGGTGAGAAATGAGTAAGGGTCTGTAACAATGGAGCATACTTAATTGAAGGTCACGCATCTACGGATATTAATTCCTTAATCATTCACCATCATCGCTATCCGTTTTATTATAAATTAAAATCGTGTAAATTAGTCTGTGGATCGTTGTCACAAACTTGGTAGTATTCGAATAATGGGCACTTGAAGTAATTGATCAGAATGCAATCATCTCGACGTTTATATTGGAGTAATAAAAGGGAACGTGCCGACGTTAACTGGTTATCGGGCATCGGGTTCACTCTAACCTTCCTCTGGAAATAAGATAATTATTCTTGATCATCCTATACTTTTTTTTCTTATAGCAAGAAGTGACTTTTAAATCTGCCGCTGTCAATTGTTTTATTGGCATGAACACATTCTATCTTGTACTTTATAGATTTTAGTGTTTGGCCACAATAATCATTTGATGTTAAATAACAATTTGGTCTAAAATGGTATGTATGATATTACGTTAAACCTACAAAGGGACTGCCTCGCAAGTGTAGTTGCTGCAATATAGGTGCTTAAAGATAGGTCATCAACTAGAGGAGTCTTTTGCCGGACTACTAGAACAGTGTTTTTCAAACATTTTCTCGACACGGCCCCTTTAGTATGAAGAAATATTTCGCGACTCCCCTACCCGTTGCTTTTCTTTCATGTATTTTATTTTGTGACAAATATTCAATTTAAAATATTTATTCATTTTCATAATTACGGTTCGGATAAATACACAAGAGTTCTCCTAAGTTTTTTTTTATGTTTTATTTTTTAATACAAATGATATGTCCTTTAGTTAACGTTTTTCTTAAAACTTTATAGTGTTTTTATTAGCGTTCCTAAACTTTTGCGATTCTGCTATAGAAGCTTCGCGACCCCCCTAAAGAGGCTTTGCGACCCCCTTGGGGGTCCTGACCCACACTTTGAAAAAACACTGTACTAGAAAATACTGTTTTTTACTATTTATTATTACGTTTTTTATTACCTCTTATACTATTCGTTTTAAAGTTCTGAAGGCTGGTTTCTGAGATACTTGGTTAAACTACCAATAGTTATTGACTCAAAAAAGTTATCCATAAGATGAACTGTCCAATGGCCCCTTGAATTTTACTGACATTTATCGTATGATTGTGTGTTCAGAAACGCAATTTGAAAAGTTACTGAACCGATAACGCTGTTGAACACATAAACTACAATTAAAGTATCTCAGAAACCGGGCATGAATATCCTTCTTGTTGTGTTAGTAAATTTGTACGTTGTTATATAATTGTGTTTTTAAGTGACATTTATTATGGGACGGTTTTGAAATTCTGATCGGCAATCTTTTTGCTTGACGAATATTCGTGGGCGTGAACACTGTGTTGGGTAGTGTTGAAAACACCAGTTCACGTCCAATCACCGAAGTTAAGCAATGTCGGCCAGCACTTAGGTGGATGACTGCCTGGGAATAATACCACGTGACGTTAGTTTTTTGTTGTATTTTTTAAATAAAAAGTTTTCATGTAATACAAAAGTTTCATCTCTATCGTGTGTGTTTACGACACACTCTGTTTTTTAAAGATATTTTTTTCCATCGCCTCAATTTTTTTCGTTCATCTGCCGCATGTCGCATTACAGCCGACGCGCGGCCGCGAAGTAGAGATAAAGTGAAAGGTCAATGTGGCGGCGCCCATGACTAAATTTAAAATGATTCAATGATTTAAATAAACATTGTGCTCAGTGTTTGATATGTTTCTATCATCCGAATGATTGTATTTATAACTAACTATGCCCGCGACTTCGTCAGCGTGGAACTTTATGTATAAAACAGTGACTAATAAAGCCATCTAAAATTATTAAGTCTTTTCTGTCGTACTTAAGTCACGTCGTCATTAAAACTACAATAAATTTTGATAGACCAAACCAATCTTAATGAAACAAAGACCATTGTATTTTGTATTTTTTTTTTCGAACTGTCCACACTATTGGTCTAGTAAAGCCTTAACAGCTTCACCGAACTACTAAGGCGAGCGCTTAAGGCACTCAGCCGATTTAATTTTGACAACTAGCTCAAGGGTTAACGGCACACCTCGGCTTGGGCTGTTGCCTAGTTTATGTAATTCGCGACCCGACTGAGATAATAAGCTAAGCTACATATTATACGTAATAGTTAGTGAGATATATAAATATCTTGCCTAGTAGCTCCATATGTATTTCGTGGGGATATTTCTTTTATCTGAATAATATTATAATGGAAAAAATAAAACCCTTCCACTTCCATGTGTAAGCATGTGTGCGTGCACGTGTGTGGAGCTGATATGTGTAATGTTGTCGCAGTGATGAAAGATTTTGTGTCACTGTATCGCGCGAGCAGCGCACTCAAGGGCTCCTCGGGGGGGAAAATATAGGATTAAAGGTGGGGAGAAAGAAAAAAAAAAAAAATAAAAAAAAAAAATTAATTTATTATATGTTATGATTCAAACCGTGACTTTAATACCTTAAAATGAATAATTAAAATTTATAGCAAGATATCTTGTGTACCATTGGTTTTCCGTTATCATTTCCGTTTTCGAACCATTAAGTTAAAAATAAAAACGCGACTTTAATATCTTAAAATGAAAAATTTTCGGTTAAATGCCTACGATCCGAAAAAAAGCTTCACTTGCACCGTGGTTTCATAAAAAAAAATAATAATTTCGAAACCCTATTATTGCAATATAGTCTAATAAAGTTCTGAAGTTTTGATGCAAACGAACAAAGTTTACCTGTGTATAATATCTATATCGCAGATTATTAAAATAGTGCAGTCCTCATAATAGTTATGAGAGTAAACAGAGATCTAATTAATTTTAGAAGCGGTACGGTAAGAAAGAAAACCTTAGAAGTTACGAGCATTGTTGTGAAGTTCTTGATACGGAGTTAATAAGAAACGGTTCCCCCGTTGTTGTTTAGTGAAACACGATTCTCTTTCTTATTGTATTTCCACTTAGTTTTGTTTGCAATAACTGATCTTAGTGTCTAAGATATCTGTACCAATTAGTCTGCGTACTACCGTCTGGATATTATTTACTCGAGGTCTGTTGTGTAACAAGCAAAAAATATATATTGCTTTGTCGCATTACTGATTGTTTATTTAAAGACTAGCTGGGCTCACGGCTTTACACGCTTTTGTTATTTTTAAATAAGGTGGGGCACGTCCCCGAGATATAAAAAAAATGAGTGAGTGTAAACGTCACACGCGATTGAAGTAAAAGTTTTTAAATATTTTTGATTTTGTCAACAAATATTTTATAAATCATAAATATTTGAAAAAAAGTAATAAGAAATATTAAATTGAATAATAATAAAAATCGTACAATAGAATTAATTATATGGGCGCGCGACCGTGCTGCCATCTGGTTTCAATGTAAGTAACAGATTAAATTAAGCTTCATTATCTGTAGTGCCATGTATAAGCTAATTCGGAACTTAAATAACATAGGAAATATTATTAGCAACTCTTTGTTATAAAGTAAATAAAATATAGAAAAGTGCGAACATAATACTATGATAAGTAACGAATTAAATTAATTATGATTTAATTGAAGTTTTGGTTATGTTTAATTATTATCTAACCGGATGGTACAGAAACGTGCCGCCATATTGCCGTTAACGGACTTCCGTTGCATTGTCATCCAATTACCTCCTAGTCACGCCTAAAGAAGTTTTACTTCAAAAGTACACTTTTATTCTAATATTATACATACATTTTTTATACTTTATAGGGATTAGCGTTTGACCACAATCTTATCTAGTCTAATATGGTAAATACGCCTAATCTTTTTGTTTTTAAACGGGAAAATCCTACATTGGATACACCTTCCACTGCCGGAGGATAGCGGGAGGGTTATGTCGGATTCCTACCGACTAAAAACCCCTGGGTCACCTGTGCGCATATATGGACCAGATTTGAGGGTTAGCGGCGAGCATGTACTTCTCTAAACCTGGTCACGCGCTTGGGTACCCGTAGGTTGTCGAACAGGGGACTCTCACTCAGGAAGTTCCTCTCTCATACCTCTTAACGAAGCTGCGGCAGAGACCATGCTTCAGCGTCTCGGGTCTTCGTTCAAATACGCCTAACCTAACCTAACCAAATGATCGAACGGGGACCATCACCTCGAGCGAGGAAGTTCCTCTCTCATGCTTCTTAATGGTGCTGTGGCAGAGACCGTGCTTCAGCGTCTCGGGTCTTCGTTAAAATACGCCTAACCTAACCTAGAAAGGGCTGACTCTCAAGTGCAACTGCCGGAACACACCAACAGATGCTTGACGGTAAATTTTCGATTTGAGGGTGGTAGCTAGCCAGGCGGACTTAAAAAAAAGTCCTACCACCATGCTATGATTTCATGGCGATATTATCCTTCTCCTTCTGCTTGAAAATCACTTACTTAATTGTGCAATCTCTGGCGGTGGGCGGTCGAAAGTTCAAATTTCAGATTTCGATTTTGTTTTTATCGGGTCATCTGGATGGCCGTTAATAGTTAGACTGCTGTAGCATCTACTATAAATGGTGCTGTTGGCGAAGCCACAATTATTTTTATTTTCGATAAAAAAAATCTATTTTGTTTTGTTTGTAAATAAACAAATAATCCCAACATTTTCGAACAATATCCGTGCTATTACAAAGAAGTTAAATACGTATTGAACTCTTACTTTAAAAAGTTTGACTACAAAAGAGTGTCTTACCCTTTTTTATATATGGACATTATTTTAATTTAAGACATTAATATCATACATTCACACGTAAAGCATAACTACTACTATTGGAAACTATTGACATCTGATAGTGTATTTAATTTGTCATCACACTGTTGTTCCACGTTACGTACTTTCATGTCATATAAAAATCTTATAAATTGCTTTATTTATTTATTTTATACATCATTTTCTTTTAAATAAAATGTCAGAATAATAATAACCAATTTAACGTATTATATATAAATTTTTTTAATGAAGTCTGATCAAAAATATTGTTCATAAATTGGGATTGTTTGCAAAATGTCTGTATGTAATGGAACGTTTTTAAATGATGAGATCGTATTGAACGAATATTATTTAGAGTTGCTTGCATAAAAAACTTAAATCAGATGTTTAGTTAGAGACCGCTTGGACACGCTTTTGTAATAAAGTATTTAAATATGTCTTTAACTACATTTTAAATTTTAGGCACTGCTTAGTAAAACTTAATATAACTTTTTATTACTTTAGTTACTAATCTTTCGCTCTTTCTATTATTGGTTTCAGAATTAACTTTTTCAGGTATACCTCACGCAAATAAAATTAGACATTTTATATTACAGTGAGACGTGGAAGCGACTAATCAATTCCAGGTGGAAGTGCAAAGTAAAGTCCACTATAATATTGAGTTGGTGAGTTATTTTAATTCGTGTTTTAAATTTAAAGAGAGGTAAACACGAACTAGCAGGTTTCTAATAAAGCGGTACTATTATTTTTATAAATCTGAAGCTTTAGATATTATCACAGAAACCTCTGTCGCCTTTATGGTCCCGATGAAAGGAATTAACCGCTTTTGAATAATAAATGGTTACTTCAAAACGTACCCCCGGGGCACGTTAAATGAATACCGAGTGATATAATTTATTCTGACGGACCGAGCCTTGTGAGCCCGGATCGTATAACGGTACGCCTCGGAATAACTTTACTTTGATTTCCGCGTCACCACTCCAATAACGCTTATTAACGATTGATTTCGTGATGATTATATATATTGTCTACTAGCTGTGCCCGCGATTTCGTCCGCGTGGAACTTAATGTAAAAAAACAGTGACTATTAAAATCATGTGATTGTTTTAAACCCATTTACTTGTCAACTTTTCTTTCGTACTTAATTCGCATCGTCATTAAAATTACAATAATTTTTGTTAGAGTAAACCGATTTTAATGAAGCCAAAACTAAATGTTACTCGAGGATATGCTTTGTTGTAACCGCAGCACTTTAGCAATTCATATTTGAGTAAACAGATTCACAGACAGTCAACATTTCTAAAAATGTATTTTATCACCTATTCTAAGACACCTGCAACAATTTTGTTGACAAAAATCTAAAAAGTACAGACACGTTAGATTTACATTCTTATTATATGCATAGATTTTATAATAAGTAAATAATAAGTAAATAAGCCTATCGCGATACAGTGACACTGAAAATTTTCAATCACTAGTTGAATATCATAGCACGGATCACCCCGACATACTTGCACATGGTGGAAGGGTTTTATTTTTTCCCTTATTTTCGAACTGGGTTAGTTTAGATTAGCATAGTTATCAGATACAAAGATATATTACCGACGCCGTCCGCCCTGTCCTGACAGAGTGGACAGGGAGACGCTAGGGCTCCCTGACGTACCGTTTGGTGCAGGTGCTGACCGGGCACGGGTGCTTCAGCTGGTACCTGCACCGGATAGCGCGCAGGGAGCCTACTGCCACATGAAAAGGGTGCGGCGCTGAGACGGACACCGCGCAGCACATTCTGTCTGAGTGTGCGGCGTGGGACGATCAGCGCCGTGCTCTGGCTGCAGCGGTAGGGCACAATCTCTCGCTGCCGAGCGTGGTTTCGGCCATGCTCGGCAGCGAGGAGGTGTGGACTGCTGTGGCTTCCTTCTGTGAGCAGGTCATCTCTCAGAAGTAGGCGGCGGAGAGGGCCCGGGAGGAAGATCCGCGGAGTGGCCCTCTTCGCCAAAGGAGAGCAGGCAGAAGGGGGTGGCGGAACGCTCACCTCCTCCCACTACTGTAACCAAGCCTGAGGGGACGGGCCGGGGTCCCATATCCTCACTGCACAGGTGGGGCTGACGAGGGGAGGTGACTGGTTGTGTACCGAGATTGCCTCTCTATAGTAGGACGAAGCCTGGCGATCACTCGCTAGGCTACCGCAGGGGTGGTTCTCCGGAAAATAGCAGGTTCGATCCCTGGCCGCCCCTACCATGCGTGGGAGTCGGACATAACCACTCTCTCCCCTGGGATAGTGGTGTATCCGTAAAGGACTTCCCCACGTTAATAAAAAAAAAAGTTCTCAGATACGAAATACACGTTTGAATTCGTGGCTCACATGTTGGTACACATTTGTGTCTCACGTCTTATATGTATGAATAGCTAGCTTAGTTTAGCTTAGGCAGATTCGCGGTGTTGCCTCCAAGGTAAAAATCGCGGCACATCAAAAGGACTAATAGCGTAGTTAGTTCGAAAGAAAAACTAAATAAGAAAGCACGAATGATTTCTGATGATGACAATTTTTATTACCTTGTTATAAAAAAAAAAACTACACAATTTCTGTAATGATTATAATTATTTTATATATCATTAGTATAAAATAAAGTCCCCTACCGCGTCTGTCTGTCTGTCTGTTCGCGATAAACTCAAAAACTACTGAATGGATTTTCATGCGGTATTCACCAGTGGATAAAGTGATTCATGAGAAACGTTTTGGTATATAATTTGTCAAGGATTTATTTTTAATCAGGGCGGGCCCGCTAGTAGCAGTATAAATAGACATAAGCTAAACAATTAAGTACATCTTCCTCCTTTGTTTCTCAACCGATTTCCTTTTTTTTTATTTAATATCCATTGACTGGGATTTGTGTTATCAATAAAAACGTTTTGGAAATTGCTAGTTTTTTTTCCATACCATTGACTAGTTGAAACTTTTTGTTATAACGCTCTATTGGTGGTACTTTATGCTTATTATTTCGGAAATCTAAATGATACAGGTCAGCCGTTTTGTGCGATTCACGTAAAAACTAATTGATAGGTTTTGATCTTTGTTTTTGTTTTACTTCTTTTAAACATTAAGATAGAGATTAGTTTAAAATCGCGCAAAGGTATTTATGTGAGCATAGCTATTAATTATGTTTATTCAGAACATTGAATAATAGAGATTTTCTTACTTGCGGAGGTGACTATAATAATGCTAAAACTAATTAGCAATTAATTATTACTCTAAAGTAAACATAAAATTAATTAAAATTTAACCTATATATTTTGACTCAACAAATATAGCGAGGCCACACAAAGCCATGCTTTTAGCTGCTTAAGTAGTGGCGACTTTGTGGCAGGGACGGATATTACGGGGTCCTCTTGTGCCCTTAATCCGGAAAACATCCAAATCTCCAGGAATCCCTCGAGATATTTTGATGTTTGCGAGGAACAGATATCCAAATATGTTCAGAGAATAACAGGCAATATTGAATCCCAAGGCCTTGTATAGATGCAAAATAAAAAAAATACATAAATTAACGAATAATGTTTTCTAGTTTATTTTCGAGGCTTGAAGTACCATTAAAACGTTGCGCGAGGTCCAAGCCTATTTGATTTTTATATATTTATTTAAAAGATAATGTTACGCGCGACATCGACCGCGTAGTTCTTCTTTAGTTTATTTTATTTGCCCTATCTTCTTTAAAAAAACAGTAGCCTAAGTTTTCCCTTATAATATCAACTACCACCTGCTAGTGAAAGTTTCGTCAAAATCGGTCGAACCGTTTCGGAGATTAGCTGGAACAAACAGACAGACAGACAAACATTTTACAAATCGTATTTTTGTCATAAGTACCGTATATACTTTCATATACATTTAGTAAAAAGAACTCGTGGTGGTCTAATGGAATATCAATCCGATGTCTTCAAGTTTAAACGCTGACACTTGTACCAATGAATTTTTCTGAATTTACGTACGTTTACTAATTTAAATTGGTAAAACTATCGACTGACGATGAAGGAAAACATCGTGAAGAAACCTTTACTTAACAAATCTCGAGTACTATTGTATGTGAGAAGACATAGTATTGTGGATTTCTCAGAGTTTGAATTCGCCAATACGTCGTGGGCTGGCGTGGTGATTATGCCCATACTTTCCTTCGGGAAGAGGCCTCTAGCCCCGCAGCGGGTGGTGCTCTTACAAGCTGATGATAAAAAAGCGGTTAAAAGCAAACACTTCAATTTTATTCATTTGTATAGAATATTGGGTTCTCGAGACCGCCTTCGGGTAAGACAGAGTGCGATGGGTCTCATTTAATTCCGACGGGCTTAGTCGACCATTGAATTTAAGCTTCATGGATGTTGACCCCTTTTCCTACGCTTTTAAGCCTCAAATCTGTTGTCAAGCATATAAAGTATGTTCTACCAGTGGCACATGGGCTTATCGGTGTGTTCTCATTTCGCCAGAAGTAATGCAAGTCATAAAAACCTTTGCTTACGTGTTTTTCCAGCACACTCGTACACAGCATGACTTTTCAAAGTCGTAAAAACTTTGTATACTTCAAGATCCTGTAACTTTTTAACCATTAAACTAAGAATACTTTATGTTAGACAGATTTTATAGTAAATTTACTCCCCTAATCACCTTTTAAAAAAAATATGTTTTCATTAAAGTTTTTTTTGTTGTCAAAAGTGCCTGTGTTATTTGAACAAAAAATAACCTATCTGTAGCGGGAATTATAACTGAACTGAAAAAATATGAAGCGGTGATTTATTTTTAACACTTAAAAGTATTTTTTTTATCATAAGCAAAAGAAAAGACGAAAATCGTCATAACGAATATTTATTTATTATTTTTTTAACCATTCGTATGTCTACATAAATTGTATTAACTTCGAACATTATTAGTTTTAAAATGAGACTTTCAATTGCTTAAGTTAACCACTTAAGTATAATATATTAGAATTCCATTACAGATTATCAGTCACGACCTCGGTCACAACAGAAAGGTTAATCCGAAATCTTTTAACAAGTCTGTGAAATTTACATTGTATATTTTATAAAAGTTACTCCGGAGTATTTTTTAACAATCTAATTTATTCCCTTATGTAAAGACTGAAGATGTTTCGTTGATTCATCTTTCAGACTTATTTAAATTATTTACAACTAGTAAACCACCCAGGTTTCGCTTATGTGCAAGTAGGTATATGGATACTTTATTAATGTGGCGTCCTAACTATTCCAGCGATTTAGGTACATTTTTTTGACAACAATCGTCTACCAGATTTTTTTTAAATTATCAGCCCCCGTTCCTGAGACGTACATCCGAGATCTTTGTTACGTGTTTTTTTTACCAGATTGTTACTGCCATTGTCGAGTAGATAATGATATTATAAATTTCTTATGATCATTTCAATGAACTAAACAAGGTGGTGTCCGTTTTGTTATAACTTTCCAGGGAGTTATGTGGCAAGTCAGAATCCATGCTCCGTGCTATTATTTCTCATACACATCACTTGTGCAGAGTAAACAAACTATATTACGTAAAATACCACTATTACAAAATATAGAGCCAAATAAGAAAAGGTTATGAATAAAATATTAACACCACTACAAGCCATTCCAAGATCCCGCCAAAAACTCTTAGGTACATATTACTCTATTACAATTTAGAGTTATGACATTGACGGTTTGCTAAAGTCAAATGAGCTTTTATTTCTGATACACAAATTACTTTTATTATTAATTACTTTGGTCATTGAAATGATATGTAGTCAAATGCGTTTACGATGAACATTAGGTGCCCAGTGTAACTAATATATTCAATTGTATTAATATCATATTTTACAATAACATAGCAATTAACCCATTATTTTTCAATTACATGTAAAAATGAATACACCTAATGTGTGTTGTCTTTAGTAGATAGACATATATTATCCAGGATTTTTTTGTAGGCCTGTTTGAGATGTAAAATTCGGTAGTACATTATTTTGATGTATGTGACTATTTTAGCGAAGTTTAACATTAATAAGCTGATGATAAATATTTTTACTATTTGATTACATACAACATCGCATTTTCTCTATTTCCTATAAACTCCTGGACTGTCTAAGCCATAAAATATTGAGTTTTATACCAAATGTAGACCTCATGAGGTACAGGACAAAGGAAGGTTGGAAGCATAATTTTAAAATTAATCTATTGCAAAACTTTTGAAATTATCAAATTATGTTTTGTAAAATCGTAATTTCAAAAAAACCATGTTTTTCTTCATCCCTCCATTCACACAATCACCTCCAATGCCGCAACAAAAAGGGTCTTTTTTTTCCCTAAAAATGTTGAATAGATAGATTTATAAGAGTTGTTGAGGATGTATGTTGGTCCATTTGTTTCAACAACTCATATATGTATGAATAGTTAGCTTAGGTTAGGTTAGCTCACATAGGTCGGGAAATGCATGTAACAGGGAACAGGCAAAGGCGGGGGGGGCCGCGCACCCTTGAGCTAGAAGACAAAAAAAAATCAGGTGAGTGCCTTAAGCGCTCGCCTTAGTAGTCGGGAATGTAATTGCTTGGCAATAGCGTAGTCAGTTCGAAGAAAAAAAAAAAAAATGTTTTTCATTTGTATAATTTTTTTTCAACTGAACCATGTAATTTGCAATTGCAAAAAAATTGTTTAATTAAAAACAGGATCCGCTATCTTGAGATCTTGGTTTTAGAAAATCAGCCGAGGAGCTTTGGTTTAATATGCTGGTTATAACTGTATTGATATGCTGGATCTAGTAAAAGACCAGCATAATTTAAATACTAGAAACAGCAGCAAATTCAGGCTCACAAATCCAAAAACAGATTTTTAGGTAATAGTGTTAGGTTTTATAACAAAGTCCCAAAACACATTACCGATTTGCCGGGTAGTGAGTTCAAGAACCATGTCAAGCGGGTTTTAATATCTAAAAGCTATTATAGGGTGGATCAATATGTGAACGATTGTGACGTCTGGAAATGACGCCCCTCTCTGTGCATCCACTAAAAACAAATGTAACTATTTATGTTTTGTAAAAATGTATAACATGAAAAGATAAACCAGATCGAGTTTCTTGCCGGTTCTTCTTGATGACTGGGTTGTTTTCCGAACCGGTGGTAGCTTTGACGTTCTCAAGCGTCTTCTCAGGGCCTAAATTGAATAAAGGATATTTTGATTTTTGATTCAGGAAGAAATTCTTCAAGTGATAGTGAAAGCTGCATTAAAATACGTTGTGCAGTTAAAAAGAATTAACCCTATACACATAATATGTGAATATTGACTTTGTTTTTTGCGATGTATTGGTAATTGGTAACACTGTTTGCGTCTTTGAGGCTACATATGTCGGCTTTACATTAACAAAGAATACGTGCGTCGTCTTTTAACATGCGTTTTTCACTATTTATAATGAATGTCCTTTACGAACTTATTCAGTTTGTTCTGATAAGTTTATTTGTGGTGTCACGCTCCAGATGTCTCAGTTCTGATTTTGTGCGTGAACACGTGTGTGTTTCATGAATATTACCTATCGTGTATTTAATATCAGTTCTATTACCCCTCGATAAAATATTTATATATATAAGAATTGAACGATTTATTCAGTGATATCTCGATATCAATATAAATGGTTCGCATCACAATATATCGCATTTTAGTTGCGAAGGAAAATTGTATCACATGTTATTGGATAACGCGATGGCGCGGCAACGGGCGTTTCTCCTTGAGTGATGTTACTACGTCGCTATGATAGCCTAGTATGCTATGTTACGTTTGTTTTATATGGGCACTTTTAGGATGATATGGTTTTTTGAAGTTATACTTCTTTTGGCGCGTTAGGGAAAAATGATGAGAGTAAATTTTTACGATGCGCGCGCACACCGTCACGAAAAACCGACACCCTGAAGTTAGCTATAGTCAACATTTTGTTTCTTTGTATTTCTTTGTATTAAAACTTTCAATGTATTAAATACCTTTTTTCTATTGTTAGTGTCGTTTTTTCTACAAACGTAGAATAAGGCGGAAGATAAAATTTTTGTAAAGATTTTTATCTTGTTACGCCAAAGAAGTATAACTTGTAACGCGTGTACGTAAGTATACACACACTTTTTTTTTGTTTTTGTTATAATCATCTTACATATTATTATTATCCACTATTATTTGAAACCTGCATATAATTTTATATTATGACCACAGTAATATATATCTTTATTGGCTATCCTGTTGATTTTTCTATTTACTGTATGTGACGCTAAATATCTACATCAGTATAAATCAATTATATTTGTATTATTTAGTTTTATCGATAGACAAATCTTAATAGGTGAGAATTTGAATAAGGCGTCCGAGTACAAAATGCTCCGTATATAATTTTTTTTTGTTTTTATCTGATTTTCATGCATCTAGTAATTCTTACGTGAATCTAAGGAAGTTTTCTTTTAATAAATAAATATCACAATTATAATGCTAAAGAAGTTGTTATTTGATTGTTTACTTGAAGGGGCTAATCTTTGGAAACACCTATTAGATTTGATTTCTTTATATATTCTATAAAATATGCCTGTTAAAATACTTCATACTAGACGATGACCGCAACTTCGCCTGTGTCGTTTATTACCATAAGAATATATTTTATGTATAGAGAAAAAATATTAAGAACACACCGCATGCCCCACTTTTCAACGGCAATAAAACACACATTGCTGAACGCGTAGTGCTTATAAAAATTGTAACTAAAAAAATCTATAGTAACTCTGGACAAATTTATTCCTTTCCCTCATTTGAAAATGCTTGCGTAAAACAAAACGCAAGACCGAATGATTCACGCGAAACTAGTGACATCGAGAAGTTTTTGACGGGATCTTGGATATCATGTAGTATTGTAATATTGGTATTGTTTTACGTAATATATTTTGGTTATTATGCACAAGTGAAGTGGATGAGACATAATACCACGAAGCATGGATTCTAACTTGCCACAGATACTCCTTGGAAAGTTTTAACAAACGGGCCACCATTTTGTTAGAACATTGAAATGATCGCAAGAAACTTGTAATATCATTATACCTACTCGACAATGGCCTTCGATCAACAATAACTAGATAAAGGGTCACGTACAAAATTGAAGCTAAAAGCTGTCCGCGTAAATATATACTTATGTGTAGCTATTTGTTTACTAAGAAAGGGAGAGAAAAAGTTTTAAAACAGTTTTAAGTTCAACCTAATTACAACCATGACACCTAGTAAGAAAGTCACAAATGTTCAAAATATTATCTAATACTTACGATAAAAGGAGCAAAGCAATAAATTACTCCCCTCACAAATGAAAAGACAACATAAACAACATTTAGTGTGAATTCAACCTTAACACGTAATGGATAAAGTACGTTATCCCGTTATTGTGCGTGTTTGTGCGTGGTTGGAGAGCCTAGGCCAAACATTTTGATATTATTTGTTATTATTTGTTAGTTTAAAGCTTAAAATATAACTTATTCAACATGTATTTAGCGAAAGTAAGATACTCCGGCCGTTAAATTGCTTTTTCGGGTATTATTTTTGCATCTTTTGAATACACTGCGGCATGTGAAACGTGCTTACATTGGCGATGTTTCAAACAAACTAAACAAAATAAAACTCACATTTCAAGTGAGCTCTTATTTACCGAGACGTATTTTTCGCGCCGACCCTTTATCTAGTTATTGTTGATCGAAGACAATGGCAGTAATAATGTACTAAATGATTGGTTGTAAAAAAAATCTAGCGACACCTGTGAAATAAAACCCTCTCGCGCTTCAAAATAAAGTTCGTATCGTTGCGCGAGCGCTCCCTTAAAATTATTGACAAAGTGCATCTAAGCTCGTAAAATTTAGGACAAGAAAATGAATTAAGGCAGGCGACCATTCAATGAGTCCAAGTATCCCGTAAATTGGATTATATTAGGTCTTTACCTATGAAATTGCCGTTTTGTATAAAAAAAATTAAACGATTTGTTTTCATGTATTTTTTATTTGTATTAATCGAAGTTATCACCCATGCAATCAATGCATCTTTGCCAACGCAGTGGCAGTTTATTGATGCCCTTCTTAAAGAAATCAGCTGGACGGGAGGCAACAAATTCTTCAAAGGCATTTTGTACTGCGTCTCGGGTATTGAATTTTTTTCCCGCCAAGGAGTTATCCAAATTCTGGAAAAAGTAGTAGTCTGTAGGCGCAAGGTCTGGTGAGTAGGGCGGATACGAGCGATTGACCAATGCTGGTTGGAGATGTGCCAGCTTTTCCATCATTGTGTTCAGTTCTTCACAGTACACATCTGCAGTAATGCTCACCCCGTTTGGTAAGAAGCTGTGATGAATCACACCGGCCCTAGACCTCCAAACAGTGACCATCACTTTTCTAGGGGTAAGTTTTCGTTTAGGGCATTGTTTAGGTGCTGAACCAGGATCCAACCAACTTGCTGAGCGCTTGCGGTTATCAAACAGAATCTATTTTTCATCGCAGGTAACAATGCGGTTCAAAATTCCTTCATTTGTGTGTCTATTGAGCAGTGCAAGGTACGTCTCGACGCGTACTTCGCGCTAGCGATCATTGAGTTCGTGGGGCACCCATTTGTCAAGCTTTTTTACCTTGCCAACTTGACGCAAATGGACCAATATTGTTTTGACGCTACATCGAAAGCTGCTGCTAATTTAGCCCTAGATTGTGTATCATCAGCTTCCACAATCGCCTTTAATTCGTCATTGTCGATCAGTCTTCGGAAGACCCGAGGTTCATTTTTCAGGTCGAAATTCCCAGAACGGAAGCGAGCAAACCAATAACAGGTGGTGCGTTGGTATGTAGTGTTAGCTCCGTAAACGTCGTTGATGTTGCGTGTCGCTTGTGCCGCGTTGCTGCCACGACGGTACTCATATTCCATAATTACTCGAATTTTTAACGTATCCATGATGACAAAAAAGATTGAAATGCGATGAAAATGTAACACTAATCAATAAACAAATGACTACTCTTGGAAAAAGAATTCCATGTTTTTAAAATAAAATTAATTTGAAATTAGAATTCTTAGCCAAACAAAACTTATTTTGATTTGAAATGGCCAGTACTGGAGAACGGCAATTTCATAGGTGAAGACCTATTATTACAAATTCACTATTGAACTATCGTTTTATTATGGACCTTAGATTGTATCGCACTGAAATGTGGTCTAGTGAAAAACGCTGTCTAACGTGTTTTACATGCTTGTTGGGGTTGATTTTTACCCTTAATTAAAAACTCTTTTCAATCTATAATTTGGTTTGGAAATATTATAGTATGCCAATAGTATTATTAGTTTTCATATTTTTACAATTTACTAGAATAACAACTCTATGGAATGTCTATCCATGTTTTAAGTTTTACATGTTTCAGTGCATCCTGTGTAAGATATTTATTACACACAAGTTTACTATCTATTATATTAACTTTCCTGACTCAGGCTGTGTAAAGCTACAACCACCCAGATACTAATTTGTAAGAAGATTTCTTTAGAAAATAAAACTTGTATTGGGTTTGCGTCACACCACATACTATACTAAATTTTCAAATTGCGAAAAAATATTTGTGGGTCCATATAGTGTACTAGGAAAGTATAAATAAAGTAGAGTATATCATTTTTTGGGAACAGTTTGGAGAATTTCTACTATTTCTAAAAAACTGTAACTACATAACTCTGTACAAGGAGTTTTGATCGAATTTAGGTCTGACATGTAGTTTTTTTTTATATTATCGGAGACAAACGAACAGGCAGAACTGATGTTAAGTGATCACCGCCGTCTATAGATACTAGCAACAACCGGGGAGTCGCAAGTGCGTCGCCCGCCTGTGTTTGGGAGAGGGGGGAGGTAGGCTTCCGGCGCTCTCACTGGCCGAACGAAACGCAACAATGCAAGCACTGTTAGTTCACGTTGTTCTTTCTGTGGATCGAGTGGTACTACCCCGGGCGAGCCGACACATTCATGCTGAAACCAGTAATAGTTGAGCACCTTATAGTACCTTTGATTTTGCCTAATTTGGGCATAAACTGTTAAAATTTGGTGCTGTCTTTTGTGCACAATTGAAATGAATTAGAAATGATAACTGGCATAAATTTCGAACTTTCATCTTATTATAATTACGAGCTTATCAAAGACAGTCCGTAGTAATAAACCATTTTATAATGTCTGGTATAATGTTCTATAGTTGAGGTTGGTTTGCCAAAGCATGGAGAAGTAGAATACTATGTATAAATAAAAACTATGAATAATAATGTCTTAAAGCTACTCTATAATTTTGTGTATAAATGCACATTCATTTGTGACCTATCTATCATATTCAGAATCATCATAGATTTTAGCGTTTGATGTGTTCCCAGATGTTGAACAAGCTAAACTTAGTGTTACCCAAAATTGATCTTGGTCTTCTTCTTGCATTTTTGCAAGACCAAAACCACTGACTTTGCAAGACCAAGTCCAAGACTGACCCTCGCAAGACTTGCGCAAGATAAGACTGGGTTTGCAAGACTTTTGCAGTCTTGCAGTTAAGATATTGATACAAGACTAAGCCAATACTCGTCTTGGTCTTGTATTTGGCAACACTAACCTAGAGGAAATGGTTCTCAAGCACAGTTGCCGGAACACACTTAAAGGTGCTTGGCGACAGATTTTAAATTTTAGGATGGGAGCTAGATAAGCAAGCGTAGAATAAGCCCTTTTTTTTTTTTTTTTTTTTTTTTTTTTTTTTTTTTTTTACGTGGGGAAATCCCTTATGGATACCCACCCCCTCGGGGGAGAGGATGGGTTATGTCCGACTCGCACGGACTAAAACCCCACGGTGTACGTCTGCCGCTATAGTTGGGGCGACACGAGATCTCTACAGATTTCATCGTGCCGCCCCAGCGGTTGGCCCAGCGGCGAAAGCGCCGCCGCCGGACCCCGTCTTGTTAGGAGACAACCGTGTACACACCGGTCGTCTCCTCCGTCCGCCGGACCTGTGCAATGGGAGAATGGGCCCCCCGACCCATCCTCCCTAGGTCCGGTGTAGAATAAGCCCTGCCACCATGTTATGATTTCAGCGACAGCTCTGATTTATTCTCAAAGACTGCAACCTATGTCGATCGACGCAGTGTCTGAACGCGCTAATCAGTGTTAGAATGTATTTGGATTAAACTTTTTTTAAATCTATTTACTCTATATTGTACACTATACATACATACTGTTAGAGATTGGTTAGGACAAAGGCCGGCTCTATTGCTATTAGCAATCTCTTTCAGGTATCTTTTCGATTGATATATTTCAGAGAGGTATTGTTTAGGCTGAAATGGTTAAGAAACATTGCAATACACAACGGTATTATCCGTCCTTCTTTAAATCCATCAAGTGCCATATTTCCTCCCCCGAACCCCTTCACCGGTGCTTAAGTCAGTCCGAATACATAATGACTGCGGCTCACATCTCTGTGGTCGAATAATTATAATAAATTGCATTATGAACGTTCATAAATATAATTAGCGAGTGAAAGTGAAAGGTGCGAACCGAAGTGTCAGTGAATGAAGAGGAGGCCTCCGAGACCGTGGCAACAGCCAAAAGGCGAGTCCTATTTTTTCCCATATCCTACCGATCGTTGTGCATTCTTAGCGATCACCAGAAAAGCATCCCGTCGAATTATTAAACCGTTTTTATCGCAATTACAACAAGCGTTTACAGGTCTTTTCGGTGTAATATAGACAATAAAAAAATGAATCAAATGAATACGATCTAAATTACAAAGAAAAAGATGTATGTATAAATGTTATATCACGTTATTTGGTTAACACAGTAGAGTATTTCTGTTGTATAAATATCTATATAGCATCTCTTTCGGTAAACGCAAGCTCAATGTAGTTTTGAAACAAAGTTGAAGAATATAAAATCTCGCCGAGCAAAGTGGCAATGTGAGCGGAGCAGATAACGCTCAAACAGGGCGAGTTCTTCCCAAAGTTCTTTCGTGACCTTCGCAATTTATTTGGATTAACTAATCTTATCCTTAGCATAATATTACCTAAGTTGATTATAGAAGATTTAAATGTATTACTACACTATGTATAAAACTATTATCCGCCCATGGCTTCGTCTGAGTTTGTTTATTCATAAACTAGCTGTGTCCGCGACGTGTAAGAGATTGATTTGCATTTACCTACCTAATCTTTTCTCGTACTTAACTGGAGCCGTCATTCAAATTACAATAACCTTGGTAGAATGGACCAATTTTAATAAAACAAAGACTAAATGTTATTCAAATATATGCCTATTTACTTGGTGAGGTTTTATCGTAAACGCAGTGCTTTAGCAGTGATCCATGCGTGTTTACACAAACGTACAGGTAGACAGAGAGACGTTTCTAAAAATAATTGAAATGTATTTTATTTCTTCTTCCCAGGCACCTGCAACAATTTTACAAAAATCTAAAAAGTACAAACACGTTAGATTTACATTGTTGTATAGACGATCATACCAAAATATTAGCTTTGTATAACTCTAACAGTTTATGTAGTGCACACCGAAATAGCTGTTAGATGGCAGGGTTTTTTTCAACTCACTCGATACTTGTCGTTATACATTACCGATTAATACAATACCTATGTATATTATAGTCTCTGTGTTATTTTTATATATAAACTACATCACTGAGAAATTTCATCGAAAACTTTTAATTGGTTTATGCGTGAGCAAATATCCATCCTTGCTAACAAAGTTTCTATTTAAGAATATTGATAGTATATTCGTTAAGAACCTATCGAACGGTGTTAAAATGCTGTGACATTAAATGCATTAAATTCCAATAAAAAAACGTAAAAATATCAACGAAGAACAAGGTATTCAAAAGGTTGAACAGATTAAATTTGAGGTCATAAAATAGGCTTAATGAAACCCGGAAAATCCTTCTTTCCGCACGGGGGAGAATGCCGTAAATCAGATGATACCTTCTGAGATTGTCACCACGAACATTAACCTGTCTTTGTACGGAGAGGGAAACAGTTCTATGAACGTTATAAATAATTGTATAGACCACCATCGCCTATCCTTTTTCAAAGTTGGAACCCTCAATAATGATGAAAGAAATCAAAGAAATAATATTATCATCTCGTTTTTTTTATCCCTATTTTACCCATCGCTGATCCATTAGGATGGTCCGTGGAACTTATAATAGAAGACCCTGGTATGGACGATTTCACTTTTATTTAATAGGTTCGGTAATTCAACATTTACATTCAGGGTCTGGGTTTCTAATCCCATGAATCGTGTTAGAAATAGGAAAGGGAAATGATTGTTTTTGGATTATATTTCTTTTTTGAGCGGGTAGGATTTTGGAAAGCAGTTTCGTATCGCACGGACTCGGCGATAAAAAGTGAAAGAGTAGATATTTGAAGTGTAACAGGATGAATTAGGAAAGAGTTACGTCTATGCTACTGTTGTATCCGTCATCGACTAACTTTGTTAGCTTGGGATCCGAAATCGTACCAAGGTTCATCTTCGCCTGAATTAATTTAACTGGTTAAACAGTTGTGCCCGTGCAAACTCACTCACTCGTCCAGTTCTATCAGATTCCGATAGACTGGTTGCCTGGTACGACCTGTAATAGTCAGGATGCAGTGAGTTGCCAGTCATCCATTAAAGTCCTCGATTGAAGTCATTACAAGTATCTCACATTACCCAGTTGTTACCTCATGGCTTTGGAAACAAAGGTTTTTTTTACCAAAGTAGGTTTTGCTTGAGTTACATGGGAGTTATTGAGTTAGATGGATTATACAGACAGCGTTTCGGTCACCAGTACTGCGTTCGTTTATAAGCTTTTGGCTAAACCCTTATTTGCTTTATACGACACCCATAGGAATAGATAGGGTGGTGCTATTTCGATAATGTCTAAACCGGTAAACACACGGATAAAATCCATCCATAACAAAGCATGCAGGACTGAGTAGGTTGCAGTCTACTCGATGCAATTTGGTCTCTGTTATGAATAGTTATTTATGATTACATTGAAACACGACTTCGAACATGTGTAATCTGGGTAAATCCTCACTTAACAACATGAAATAAGATTGGGGTCAAAGCAATAAAAATTACGGCACAGGTTGTTCCTTTTGCATAGATAATTGCCTCTGAGAGGGTCTGATGTAGCAAATGTTTAAGTATTAAGGTTGTACCTATTGGAGTATAAACATTTACTGAGGAATAGAGGGTGATGTGTTAAATATTAACGTAAAATACAGTGGTAGACGCCAGGGTAATGCGATTAGGCATGTGAAGCCATACGAAGGCGACAATTATTGGAAGCTAACGGAAGTATAGTGTGTTTTCTTGAGAATGGATTCCTGTTTATTAATATTCAAAATAGTATCTAATATCTTTATCGGTTTGTGTGTCTATTTAATTAAAGTTTAGTAAATTATGGGTTCGATTGTAACTAGAGTCAAAATAGTTTTAGGTTTTTATTTTATAATTACTGTGTATTTAATTGTAATAACTGTTCTAAGCCTATGGAAGTTTTGTAGAAAGGGATTGCGATAACATGTGCAAGGTGTAAAATGAGTTGTTCTTACTAAATTGTTAAAGTAGGTTCTGATCCTTGCACAGGCCCATGTCGTGGAGGCGCATTGTGCCAATGCAACTCCCACAGTTCATCAAGGGGTCTAACACTCACTCCCCCTTTGAGAGGTCTACCATCTTTGGTCCCTCATACCGCAGTCAGGGTTTCTTGGAGGGCATACACCTGCCTGGGGAGCAGACGCAGTGACAAGTTGGCAGTCCCTGTTCCCCCACCTAAAAGGTGTATGAAAGCACCATGGGGTTAGTCCGTGCGAATCGGACATAAGCTATCCTCAGCTGCTCAACGGGATGGGTATCTGTTAGAGATCTCCCCCTGTAAAAAGAAGATTCTGATCCTTGCAAATGAGTAGGAGCTTTCGCTGAAGGAAAAATTGTGGTAAAACCATAGCATGGCTTCTAAGTCCACTAGTTAGCTACCATTTTCAAGTTTAGAATCTGTTGTAACACATATAGATGTGTTTCAGCGACTATATTGATAACCAGGTCTAGGTTTAGCGCGTTTACTACCTTAAATTACATCGTCATTCAACACGACTTGAGATTTTGATCAAAAGCTAAAACCTATATAGTACAGGAAAAGATCATAATAGAAGAAAAGAATCTTTTCATTACAATAATACTAAACTTTCACCAGAAGCACCCAATACGTATGCAGAATCAGGAGTTCTGCTATCACTTTCTCTTCTGATACTACTGAGGCTGTAGTTCAGAGCAAGATATATACTTCTAGGCTTAATATGTTATACACATTAGAAGTATCGTTACTTCGCACAAAACGCTAGTGAGAACGCTAACCTACATAGAATAAAAAAGAGAAATTAGTCGTTTGGCTCTCAAGTACAACAATCGGAATATATTGTTATAACTGTAGGTAAACCAAATACTGTTTACCTCGAAACAAATATACTTGTAGAGATAAAAATTAAGTAGTCTCACTATCACTTAATTACACTTTGGTCGCACTTACAGCTTATAACACTATAGTTGTAGTTTGCTTCTTTATTTATTTCTTCTTCTATTGCTTCTTTATTTATATATTCTTTTCTTTCTCTTCGTAATCGTCCCGAATAGAATTGTCCTAAGGCACGTTGTAAGCCTCAGATACCTCAGAAGAAGAATATAACTCAGAAAAAGGAGGACGGAAAACTCTGGAAGGCAGACGTCATTACTGGGGAGATTTGATACCGTATTAAAACCGATTATATATTAATACCGATTTAAAACCGTATTGTTTGCTTGCACTAGTCAGGGTAACGAGGTGTCAATGTGTGTATTTCTGGTTCCCACACCTCGATGAGTCATTTATTATTTATCATTAGATTAGAGTTTTTGTACAGGATGTAACAAAACTTCAGCGTATTTGAAGTTAATATCGCGAATATTGAAAAGTAACTGTAAATTGTATTTGTTTTAGTAATTTTCTTTAACTCATTATTTGTAGGGCTTCTTCGAAGTAAACCAACCGAGAAAATCTAATCTCGACGGTAGTTTGTTTTCTACGATATCTTTTAATGTCTTTAGGGATCAGTTCTCAGAAATTGAACCATATTACTAAGCCTATGCCGTTTTCGTATATTTAACCTTCTAAGACCCAAGCCATAATGATAAAGATGACTTAATGTTGTATAATATGTTTTTACATGTTCTGGGCGACGTATTTTAGTGTTTTTTTAATGAAAAAATCAATCAATATTTTTTATCTCTTGTTGATTTAAATGCACACTGGGAGTCTAGATGATCCTGCGTTTTAAATGAAAAAACATTATTAGACAATTTTTTATTTAATAATATTGCATTAATCACAATATTAGGTGAGATTACAGTTGATGTAAAAAGCGAAATCCATAATACTTGAATGTTGTACACATACTGTATACTCACTTCTACTGTACAGACTTTTTTTTTCAGACATGGGCCTACATGCTATGCATTGATTTGTACAGTGAATTTGTACATACCTAAAGAAATGCAAATAGTAAATTTTTAAATACAGAAAAACTAAAGGCGACTCCAACACCTCTTTTGTAGTAACAAAAGCTGAGTACACCTTAGTCATACTTAAATAGTCTATAAGTACCTTATGCGAGCAAAAAAGCAAGGCAAATTGAAAGTCAACTAATGCCCGGATTCTGAGAAACTCGGTTAGACTACCAATAGTTATTGACTCAACAAAGTTATCCATAAGATAAACTGTCAAATGGCCCGTTAACTTTTACTGACATTTATCGTATGATAGTGTGTTCAGAAACGCAATTTGACAAGTTATCGAACCGATAACGCAATTGAACAGATAAACTTACAATTACAATTAAAGTACTTCGGAAACCGGGCGTCAGTTAAGTAAAATAATGTGTACGTATATAATGAAAATATAGTTCCTTTGGTACACAATCACGTGAAACTACTGTAAGTACCGACATAGGGCTATGACTATTCAATACGGAATTTAGTTGTTTTTGTTTTTTTTTCTTGGATTCCATTTCCCTTGACCATTGGACTCCATTAACCCTTTGCTATAAAAAAATATGGTATCAGTTACTAATAAATAAAAATATTTTAATAATACACCATATTTTTAAAACGTACTAAAAGTACAACATAATTTCTCTAAGCTTCATGAAGAATTTAGACTTTATTAACATTTAGTAGAGTGCCTTGAAAAATTGTCATTACAAATCGTTAATAGATTGTAATATTTGAAAATAAAAATGTGAGGCGCATGCAGTACATAATTAAAAGAAGTGTAGAGAGTGAACATGAGAGAACTTATTTATACGCTTGCATCATTTGCGACGCAATCAAATTTTTAGTTGAACTAGCAACGCAGCAGTTGTGTCTTATACATTCTCCACGATCTTAATTTCAAATATTATAATAACCGCTAAAAATATAGAAAACTAATTTCTGAACATAATCTGTAAGATGTTAAAAATCCATGTATTTTCCGTGAGACTTTTTTACATTTTCTTGCACTGTACCAACCAATTTTTAGCAATGTTCAAAACTCCAACTGCCTGGCTTATCGGGAAGTTAATTTAAAATAAATTACTAAATCTATCCGGACAAACACATAAGAAAACGAGTTTAATTTAATTATGTTGTTAGGCTTTGAGTGTATTAAAGAGACATATACTTGAAATACTTTATGCTTCCTTCTGCACAATCAAAAACTACTGGATAGATTTCGTATATATTGTTTACTTTGAATTCTGAGGCACTTCGTATTTATTTATTTTTTAAGTCGAGGCAGTCTGCGTTCTTATCACAGAAGTGAAAACTCAAAACCCATTGTTTTATGTAAACTGTATACTTTTTTGAAATCCAATAAAACATGAATTATTTAAATTTCCTAATTTATAAATTGATATCATATTGGTATGGTTTTCACATCTACTGGCAATACCAGAAATAATTATAACATTTTATACAATTTATTAATTAATGAAACGTATGACATGCTGCATAAGCTCAGTACAAAATATCAATATTACATGTACACAGGTCGCTATAATAACGCTACACGCTACGCAGACCGCTACAAAGCATCGCATAAAGAGGAAACCAAGCACAGGGAAACTATATCGAAACGCATTTTATCTTATTCTCTCACAGCCTAAAACTATAGGTCCTATACATCTATAACTCTTTTACACAGCTTCGTTTCATAAAATTCGCACCGTCCCAAAAGAAATTTTACTTCAATAAAATCTATTTATAAGAACTTCACAACACAATCATAGTATATCAAAAACATGAATATAATTACAAAGTGCCAATTATGAAGTAATGCCTTTTTTATATTTCGTATAATTAAACATTAAGTGCATGAGTTTATTTAGAATACTAGCTTCTGTCAGCGACTTCGTCCGCGTGAAATAGTCACTTTGGACTAACGCCAACACGCAGCGGAAGCTCTCAAAAGTGAAAAAAAACTTTCTTCATTGGTGCTCCGTTCCTATTACACAATACTCAAAGAACTTTTCTGACCAGTAGTTCCTGGGAGTAGCGCGTTCAACGAAACAAACAAACAAACTCTCCATCTTTATAATATTAGTATAGATTGTGTTGTGGTTGTTGTTTGATAGTTTTTATTTTTCCTGTATGGCACTTAACTTTAATTTTGTGCGGGCCGACTTGAGAAATTGATTCCGACTTAGGTGAAAATATCAACGTCATTGAATTATTTATTGTACCCTCTAGCGCATCTATACATGATGGAATTTTGAGCATAAGTATGTTTTACGGTAGGAATAGCGAATAAAGTGGAGATTCTATTGATTTTACTGGACAATCTATTTTATTTTTCCTGTATGGTACTTAACTTTAATTTTGTGCGGGCCGACTTGAGAAATTGATTCAGACTTAGGTGAAAATATCAACGTCATTGAATTATTTATTGTACCCTCTAGTGCATCTATACATGATGGAATTTTGAGCATAAGTATGTTTTACGGTAGGAATAGCAAATAAAGTGGAGATTCTATTGATTTTACTGGACAATCTAAAATTTAATTTGTTTAAAAGTTCTGCTGTATCTATAGATGAGTTAACAAGATCGTACAGAAATTTGACTGATATAATTGGAGTCTCTATTTAAACATGGAGCGGTCTTGTCAAAACAAGGTAAACTTTGTTATACTCAGTAAACAAGTGTTTATAGAATGTTAGAAAAACAAACGTGGGAGGGGTACCTAACGACTTCAAAATTCGGATTACCGAGAATCGAATTTATTCAAAACGAATCGTGAACGTGCGTGGGTGCCAACATTTAGTGATCACGTGGAGCCAAGTACTCGGAATTAATTTGTATAATTGTTGAAATTAAGTTGAGTTTACACGGTTCGGGTTTTGTAAGAACGGTTTCATGAATATTTATAAGAATACTAGCTGATTCCCGCGATTTCGTTGTGTAGTTATTATCTCAATTGTTTAGTTATGTCTCAAAGGGATTAGGAAGCGTTTTCGACTTGGCGTCGTAGTCCGGTGTAGCTGTTAAGACCTTGCTAGGTCAATAGCGTATTCAATTCGAGAAAAATAAACAAAAAACTCCCAACCTTTTTTTTTATTAACGTTTGGAAATCCCTTATGGATAAGCGACCCTCTCGGAGGAGAGAGTGGGTTATTGTCCGACTGACACGGACTAAAGCCCCATGGTGTACCGTCCGACCGTATTGTTGGGGCGGCAAGGGATCGAACTATGCTAGTCTCCTTGGATAACCGCCCGAACGGTCTGCTCGGCGGAAGGTGGCCGCCGGGCTCCTTCCTAATAGGAAGACAGACTGGGTACACACCAGTTGCCTCCCCTCGTCCGCCGGACCTATGCAATGAGGAAATGGCCTCCCCGGCCCATCCCTTCAGGTCCGGCTACGGTGGCGGGAGGAGGCGGGCAAATCGCCGCCTCCTCCTTCCGGTCCTCCGTTGACGGAGATGGCCGCTCAGAGAGTCATCCTTGCGAACTCTCTCCGCCGCCTCCTTCTGCGAGATGACGTCCTCGCAGAAGGAGGCCATCGCTCTCCATGCCTCCTCACTGCCGAGCATAGCCAAAACTACACTCGGCAGCGACAAATCTGTACCCACCGCCGCAGCCAGAACGCGGCGCTGTCCTTCGCACGCAGCACACTCAGACAGAATGTGCTGCGCGGTGTCCTCCGCAGCGCCGCACTCATGCCATACGGCGGTTGGCTCCCTGCGAGCGATCTGGTGCAGGTATCATCCGAAACAGCCGTATCCGGTGAGCACCTACACCAGTCGGAACGACAGGGAGCCCCAACTTCTCGTCAAGGCTGACGATTCGGATATCGGCTTTCTTAATCGGTCTGGTGACCGTGGCGACCTCTGCGAGGGTCACCTCCAGCCTCTTGGTCAGCTGTTTGGCCTTTTTCGCGACCTCGGAGCCAGAAATTCCGGCTACTTCAATAAGTCTGGCTCCGGTTGCCGTCTTCCGGACGTTGGGGCTACTAATACCCATGTCCGCAAGAGGAATCTCCTCTCTCCTAGTCCACTCCTCTCCCCACCGCTGAAGACCGCAGCGTTATTATCACCACAGCGGAACGAGGAGTGGCTGGCAGCTTTTTCGGACGCTGTTTGACCGCAGTTTTGTTAACCGCCGCCGAAAGAGCGGTTTGGGGCCTCGGTACCTTGATTGCCTTCTTCTTCTTTGGGCTGATGACTGTGACCCAGTCTGCTCCAGGCACAATCTCAAGTGGAGTAGGAAGGACCACTCACTCCTGCCCCAAGGGTGCAGTGCTAGGCCCCGCTACTGCCTGGAACCTCAAAGACGCCGGAGCCTTCGGCTTGGGCTGAGGGGCCGCCGGGGCCTTCTGCTTCGGCTGTGGGATATATATATATATATAATATATATATATATATATATAATACGTGAAGATGAAACTTTGTACCCCTATTTAAACAAATTACGAGAACAGATGAACGTGAAATTTGGCATAGTTAAAGTTTATATGGAGGAAAAGTGCAGAAAGCTATTTTTCTTTATTAAAATGCATTAGAAATACGTTAAATTAATTAAAATATACATTACTCACACTACTGCTTGAATGATTGTATGAATTCCCGGTGGCGAGGAAAGTGGGGAGCATCCGGCTCCCAGGAAGATAGAGAATAAAAGCGGCAGTTGTGGGAGGATCTTGCGGAGCAATGGATGCAGGACCTGGCAGACGCGCGGTATGGGCGGTATACCGTGGACGCCGTCCGCCCGGTCTTGCGGGAGTGGATAGGTAGAGAATGGGGCTCCCTGACGTTCCGACTGGTGCAGGTACTAAACGGACACGTTTTGGGTGGTACCTGCACCAGATCGCCCCCAGGGAGCCGACCACCGCATGCCACGAGTGCGGTGCTGAAGAAGACACTACGCAGCACACTCTATCTGAATGTGCTGCGTGGGAAGGACAGCTTCGCATTCTAGGTGCGGCGGTGGGAAATAGGCGTTTATGGATAGGATGGAGAAGGTTAGCTCGCAAAAGGAGGCAGCGGAGAGGCCCCGCGAGGTAAACCCTGTAAGTGACCCTCTCCGCCAATGGAGGAGCGGCGAGAGGAGGCGGCGATTTGCCCAACTCCTCCGGCCACCGTAGGCAAACCTGAGGGCATGGCCTGGGGGGCCCATCTCTTCATTGCACAGGTCTAGCTGACGACGGAAGGCAGCTGGTATGTACCCAGTCTGTCTTCCTATTAGGTAGGAACCCAGCGGCAATATGCTAAACGCGCTCCTGGAGAACCTGGAGAGGCGCTTGCCTCCCGAATCACCCGTTCGCCCGCAGTTAGCGGCAGATAAAAAGAAGGGGGCTCGCGCGATCCCACAGCCGAAGCAGAAGGCCCCGGCGGCCCCTCAGCCCAAGCCGAAGGCTCCGGCGTCTTTGAGGTTCCAGGCAGTAGCGGGGCCTAGCACTGCACCCTTGGGGCAGGAGTGAGTGGTCCTTCCTACTCCACTTGAGATTGTGCCTGGAGCAGACTGGGTCACAGTCATCAGCCCAAAGAAGAAGAAGGCAATCAAGGTACCGAGGCCCCAAACCGCTCTTTCGGCGGCGGTTAACAAAACTGCGGTCAAACAGCGTCCGAAAAAGCTGCCAGCCGCTCCTCGTTCCGCTGTGGTGATAATAACGCTGCGGTCTTCAGCGGTGGGGAGAGGAGTGGACTAGGAGAGAGGAGATTCCTCTCGCGGACATGGGTATTAGTAGCCCCAACGTCCGGAAGACGGCAACCGGAGCCAGACTTATTGAAGTAGCCGGAATTTCTGGCTCCGAGGTCGCGAAAAAGGCCAAACCGCTGACCAAGAGGCTGGAGGTGACCCTCGCAGAGGTCGCCACGGTCACCAGACCGATTAAGAAAGCCGATATTCGAATCGTCAGCCTTGACGAGAAGTTGGGGCTCCCTGTCGTTCCGACTGGTGTAGGTGCTCACCGGACACGGCTGTTTCGGATGATACCTGCACCAGATCGCTCGCAGGGAGCCAACCGCCGTATGGCATGAGTGCGGCGCTGCGGAGGACACCGCGCAGCACATTCTGTCTGAGTGTGCTGCGTGCGAAGGACAGCGTCGCGTTCTGGCTGCGGCGGTGGGTACAGATTTGTCGCTGCCGAGTGTAGTTTTGGCTATGCTCGGCAGCGAGGAGGCATGGAGAGCGATGGCCTCCTTCTGCGAGGACGTCATCTCGCAGAAGGAGGCGGCGGAGAGAGTTCGCAAGGATGACTCTCTGAGCGGCCATCTCCGTCAACGGAGGACCGGAATAGGGGTACAAAGTTTCATCTTCACGTATTATATATATATATATATATATATATATATATATATAGTATAGGTATATAGTATAGATAGATAAATAGACAAAAGAAAAACGTATACTTTACTGACGTTTAGTATAGGCATGTGTGTGCATGTTTGCGTGGGTGTGCGTGTGTGTGTCTGTGTGTGCGTGTGCGGCGAAATCCATAATTAAATATTAGAAATAACGTTACTTTGCACTTCCGCTTGGAATTGATTGCCCGTTGTCACGTCTTACTGCAACAGAAAAAGTTCGATTTACTTAGATTGTACTGATAGTTATAAAATCAAATTGAAGAAAATGTTTCCTGTTACAGTGAGACGTGTCAGCGGTCAGTCAATTCCCGGCGCAAGTGCAAAGTAACGTTCACAATAATATTTTTGTTAGGTCCAAGTTTAAGTAGCCACCAATGTAGCATCGCTTTCACCGCTTGAACCACTTCGCTATTCACCGTAAATTATCCGTTTCTAGTGTATTTTTTCTATTTAATTCCATCGTCTAAGTTTCAAGACTTCTGTGTTTTATAGGATTTTTATAAGCATTACGTGGTCAGTGATGCGTGTTTTCTTGGCGTGGAGAGTGGAGCAAGAGTTGTGTGTGCAATCTTTTTTTTCTCTGCCATAAAGTGTTAGGTAATAATCGAGACAAACGAAGCCGTAGGCGTCAATTTGTTCTTACAGAATCAGACAGGTATCTACTGCGTCAAAGAACGATGCAAAAAGAACTGCTTCGTATCAGATTACAAACTAAGTGGAACTTTTCAATAAACAATATTCTGTTGTTATTCTATTTGTTGCTTGATTGACTTGAATATCTTGTATCAAGTGAACGAATTATACGAAGATAAACAGCCTTCGGCCATTTCTGATGCTATGTTTCTGAGATAATAAACAAAACTTTGTTACTCCAATACTGTTAGTTATCAACTTTTATCAGAGGTTCTCAAATATTTTTATCATAGCTCATTATATAGTTTTGAAGAGTAAACTAGAAGAGTAAAAAGGGTATTTTTTGGCAGGCGATAAAGATATAATTTCTCATGATAACATGGTAGTAAGCGTGACCGGCCGTATTGCGCTTGTGCGGCTTGCGTCAGCTAGCGACGCGAGGTGTAATTTGCTCGGTTAATAAACTTTATAAGAATGTATATAATTATTACTCCGTGTGCCAATAGATGTTAAAAACAGATAAATATTAATAATTTGATTAAATACAAATTATGACATTTAAATAATTCAAAATAGGACGGTTATGACATCGTTTTGAATTTTCACTTTTGTCGGCAGTCCATATGACTGCCTCAATTTTTTTATGTTAGGAGGCATCAAACATGAAAGGTCATCCGATGTTAAGTGTCCACTGCAGTCTTATAATTATAAATAACCAAGAGTAGAATCGTAATCTTAAGGTCACTCATAATAAGTTCATTGCACTGGAACACAGGAATGCGTTACATACAGATGCGATAGCAGAAGTAGTCGGTGGGCAGTCGAAACTTGCACTGGGACTGTGCGAAGAAAGGGTAATATCTTCTTTTAACTTTGGGGTTATTTCTTTGTCAGGTTTTCTAGGCAAAACAGTTTGAAGATTACAATTAAAAATTCTGTAAAATCACTGAAATCATTTTTTCCCAGGGTTTCCTTGTTCTTCTCTGTTTGGCCACTTAGTTCTTTGTTACATTATGGTCAAAGCACTAATCAATGCTTAGTAAAAAATATTATGATTCTTTAAATGATGGATATAGTCTAAAATATATACATACTTCAAGTGGTTTTTTACTATTAAGCTAGCTGTGTCCGTGGCTCCACTCGTGTGGATGGCATGGCGAGTCAACCCCTCAGCTGATTTTTTAAGACCCAGGTTTCAAAATGGCAGACCATGTTTTTAATTTCACGACATTAATACTTGCGACTATTGGCACGTAATTTGATAATACATCTCGTATAAAAAAAATACATTACATAATTTGTTATTGCTCAAGTTTTTTTTTGCAATAAATCCTGTATTTTTTTTTAATTTTGCTGCCAACAGTCTGCAGACCTATTTTGCCTCATAAGGTCTTTGTATGGGGCTTAAACTTTTATGGTTTTGGACAATCCAGGGTTTGAGTATAAAAGTTAGATATATTGTATTGTTGATTCTTTTAGTGATTGTTATGGTATAAGTTTAATTTAATATGAAAAAAAATATAAAAAAGATGAACAAGGGGATAATTGTCTAGCTCGGAAGTTGGTGCGAGATTAAAAATGTCAGTCTGCCAATCAACAAAGTGATTGTAGTCTGTTACAATGTTGTTTTTTCTTGCATATTAATAATTTTGTACTGTAAACAGTTCTCTACTGCATTGTTTTAATTAAAATTTAATGGTTTAGGTAAAATATAGCAGCGAGTAGTAGTCACTTTGCGTTGACTTATTTATTTTATTTTTATTAATTATTTAATCTTTATTGTACACTTATTATACACATATATTATAAAATATTTCAAGTTATGTTATCAGTACAAAGGGCAGCTTCATTACTTATAACGATCTCTTCCAGGCAACCTTTCGATGGATATATTCCATGGAGTAGAGTCGGGCTTATTCAGGGTGTACAAGTGAAACAAAAACTAGTTAATACCACATAAGTTAGCGACAAGTACAATGTGACATACAACATGCTATAGACTATATGAATATTAACTAAAACAAAGTGTAGTAGAACATATATACACATAAGTGAAATTTTAAATAAACAAATAGTGTGTTAACATCCTTTTAATCTTATACCTTGGGCCAAATATGATAAAATATTTATGAAAACGTAATACATACATGATAATAAGAAAAATAATGAAAATGAATCGTGTTTCTCGAATTACAAGCTCGCTAACGTTTATACAGACATAATGTACATACTGTAGGTGGTAGAGCCAGGCTGAAGCCATTACTGGTTTCAGCATGAATGGGTCGGCTCGTCCGGGGTACTATCACCCGACCCACAGAAACACCCACGTCAAGTAACAGTGCTTGCATTGTTGCGTTTAGTTCGGTCAGCGAGAGCCCCGGAGGCGCACCTCCCTTGGTATTATATGGGATAGGGTGCTGCGATCATCGAGTCGAGAATTAGCCGCGAAGATGTTAGCCAATAAATTAGCTTGGGCTTGATTGCTTAATTGAGTGACTCGCTGGGCATTGCTCTGTTGTAGGCCTTTTTACAAGACTTGGTGGCACTGTTATAAGCTGCTTTGAGGTTATTGATGTTGGGATCCTTCTTTATGCGACCCTTGATTCAAGCACGGTATGTGGTCTGCTTGCGATTTACAGCTTCAGCCCACTCGTGATTAAACCAGATGCGTCCGTAGCGATTACATTTCAGATGATGGAATGTAGTACTCCATTCCAACTCGTACCTCGTCAGCAATCATCCAATCATCAATACCATCAAAGTAGCGCTGCCGCCAAGAGATGGATGCAAAATAGTCTCGGGTCCCGTCCCAATCTGCAGACGAGTAGTGCCAAACTTTGCCCTTAATTCTGTCACTGTGGATGTCATAACCAGGCAGTAGTCCGATGTGCCCAAATGGGCAAAAACTGATACATTATATTCATTTGGATGGCTCGTCAGCATAAGGTCGAGCAGAGTGGGCGTAATGTCAGGGATCCGGGTGGGCTGGATTACTAATTGTTTTAAGTCATGACGTAAAGCGAATGCATGGGCGGTTCGTCCTGCAAGGCCAGTCTTGGAGGAACCTAATCACAATTTGTGGTGTACGTTGAAGTCATCCAAGACTACCACTTCCGCAGTCGGGAATAAATTGTTTGTACTTTTTAGCTTAAATATATATATATATTGCTGCAGGTGTCTAAAAATAAGTAATAAAATACATTTTTAGAAATATCTGTCTGTGTGTCTGTCTGTTTGTTGGAAGACGCATCACTGCTAAACTACTGCGTCGATGATAAAATCTTTTCAAGAAAACCATAAAACATATCGTCGCGTAACATCTAGTCTTTGTTTCATTAAAATGGGTTCGGTCTATCAAAAGTTATTGTAATTTTAATAATGACGCGACTTAAGTACGAGAGAAAAGTAGATAGTAACTAGACTTAATACGTTCATATGACTTTATTAGTCATTGTTTTGTACATCTAATTCCACGCAGACGAAATCGCGGGTATAGCTAGTCTTTTATATATAATTATGTAAGTATCTGCGCTTATTTATCCCCAGTATTTCTAACTCAAGCAAGCGCGACCGGAGATCAAGACTATTTTTATTTATTAGTAGTTATTTGTGTTTATTTTTTTGCAATAGTAATTTGTTTTAAAAGAGCTTGTAATACGTTTTTCCGTCGACTTTGTAATTGCACTAGGAGTGCAGAGCGCGACAGGCAGTCGTCTCGACTAATAGCTCGATAGGATTTTCTCATTTTCCATCGTCTCTCGAGATTGCCTCGACGACTGTACCACGGAAATAGATTATTTGTTATTGATTGAATTGGCGAGGTGGTTCGTAAAGCCTCAGGTTTTCTGTTGCCTTGGTAGTTTTGTTTTCTAAAGTAAATAAAATATATTTGCTTAAGATAATTATAATATCTTCTATAAATAAGATAAGAATGTAAATTTAACGATTCTGTACTTTTTCGATTTTCGAAAAAAAATTGTTGCAGGTGTCTACGAATAAGTAATAGAATATATTTCTATTACTTATTCAATCATTTTTAGAAATGTCTGTCTGTTTGTATGAACATGCATCACTGCTAAAGTACTGGGTTCACAATAAGACCTCATAAAAGAAAATAAAGCATATCCTCGGGAGTAACTTAGTCTTTGTTTCATTAAAATCGGTCCATTCTATCAAAAGTTATTGTAATTTTAATGGAGCCGCGACTTAAGTAAGTGAGAAAAGTAGATAAGCAAATGGACTAAATACGTTCAGATGACTTTATTAGGTATTATTTTGTACATCAGGTTCCACGTGGATGAAGTCGCGGGAACAGCTAGTGTAAAAAAAATGTTGGGGTCAGCTGATGAGGTTTCAGGCTTCAGAAGCAATAAAACATTGGTTGACTTCACAGTGGACTGTATATTTTAACTTTTCACAATGTATATAATCGTATGTAACGAGCCGGTGACAATACATATTTTTCGTGGTTTAACACTACAATTATAGGATTACAAGTAGTACATTATACGTGCCTTACTGCCGCACGTTCATCCATACATTTACATAATTCACATAAATTTACATTATATTTTTATTGAGGGTTCCGTATAACATTAGCCAAATAATAATAATAATCGTATTGGCAGTTACATTTGAATTTGTTACATAAACGATATTTCTAAACATTACATAAGACATATAGAACACAGAAACCAAGTAAATAAGAAATACGACAGTTTATCTGTACGTATTATGTAAACAAATTTATACACATAGACATAGTTTGTCTGACTATACCAGACACATTAAACCTGCACATATATCGTGTTTCTTAATATAAAATGACATCCCATTACGCATAATGAGCACAAGTATAGAGAAATATAAATATAGACATGAGAACTCATCTGTTCGTAATAAATAGCGAAACTAGAGAAACATTTATTAAACATTTATTTACATTTTATTTCTAGCTCATCTGTCCGTAACAGCCTCCCCCCGGCGTAGATCTTCGAGCCCATCTTCACCAGGTAGGACAATGAGCCTTCTCACAGGTCTTCGAAAGGTACCGCCACGCGTCCGCACGTCCGCACTTCGTACGACTCCGTCCGGACCTACATATATTTTCTCTACTTGCCCTTTGGGCCAGACATTTCGCGGTAATAACCCGTCCGCGATAACTACTAAATTTCCTACTTTTATTTGATTGTTGTTTCGTGTTCTGACGTCACCACGGGGTGTTAACGTCGGCAAATATTCACGCAACCATCGTGACCAAAACGTGTTCGCGAGCGCTTGCGCCGCCCTCCATGACTTCCTATCGGCCGGTTGACACTCCCCGACGTGAGGTACCCCGGTGGCTGAACCGATCAAAAAATGATTAGGCGTTAAAGCCTCCGCGTCGTCGTACTCTGACGCTACATACGTGAGTGGTCGTGAGTTTACCGTGTGCTCTATCTCGGTAAGCACGGTCGCTAACACCTCTTCGCGAGGGGCTCTCTCGTTGAGCGTAACAGCGAGGGCAGTTTTCACACTGCGAATTAAACGTTCCCACGCTCCCCCCTGGTTTGGCGCGCCCGGGTCAGTAAACTTCCACTCGGTGTGTTTTGATAACACGTAATTTTGCAACTGCGGTATCCACTCTCGATACGCGATGTTTAACTCGACCGACGCTCCGCGAAAGTTTGTTCCGTTATCGGACCACATGATTTCTGGCCACCCCCGTCGGGCTGCCATACGTCGTAATGACATAATCGCGGAATCCGTACTCAAACTGGCTACCGTTTCGATGTGAATCGCGCGAGTTACCAAACATGTAAACAGCATGCCCCATCGTTTTTCGCGTCGCCTACCGATGGTCACTGTCATAGGTCCGAAACAGTCAACACCACATCGAGAAAACGGCCTCGTATATGCGTCTAACCGCGCGTTCGGTAAGTTACCTTTTACCGGTACTACGGGAGCTGATTTTCGTAATCTACACAGCCCACACTCGCGTAGCGCTTTCTTTACCGACGGCCTCAGACGTAAAACCCAGTATTGTTGCCGTATCTCGTTCACGATGTGTTCACGTCCGGAATGATGATTATTTTTATGACTATTACGAATAATCAATAACGATAAATGATGCGCACCGTCCAATATCGGTGGCTCTTTCATTTTTATATGTACGGAACTCGCGTTTATCCTACCGTTCAACCTAATGATTCCGTCGGTTCCGTACATCGGATCTAACTTATATAGTCGACTCGTTCTGTCGACATTTTTTCCCGCCGCTAACCTAGCGATCTCTTCGGGAAAGCTATCCTTTTGTGACAGCTTTATCAAAAATTGTTCTGCTTTTTTAATATGCGTGATGTTCATTGTGTCGGCTCGCTTACGACACTTGTCAATGAACGCGAACACGTACGCGACTGTCCGCTTAGCACGCTCGTATGATGAAAATCGTTCTATTTTCACCACTGGAGTGTCACACGTCACCGTGTGCGCCACTACCACGTCATCTTCGTCTTCGTATCGTGAATTCGTGGTCTCGACGGGCCATCGATCCTCTGTCTCGTACAGGAACGCGGGCCCAACGAACCATCGGTCGCTACTCTTCAGGCGAGTGTACCCTGACCGAGTGGAGTCGTCCGCCACGTTCTGCGCTGTCGGCACCCATCGCCACTGTTCGATTTCAGTGAGTTCAGCGATCTCACCTAATCGATGCGCAACGTAAGGAGTATATCGCACTGAGTCGTTTCGTATCCAATGCAATACAGTTTTCGAGTCACTCCAAAAGATAACTTCGTGATTTCCTTCATGTTCCTTTAATATTTCTGTAGCTAACCGCGCGCCTATGAGAGCAGCCTGCAGCTCCATCCTGGGAATGCTCTGCGCCTTCATCGGTGCTACCCTTGCTTTTGCCGCGACTAATGTCACGGTCACGTGAGTTGTGTTTTGAAAACGCCAATACGCGGCCGCCGCGTACGCTTCTTCACTGGCGTCACAAAACACGTGTAGCTGCTTCTTTGTATCCTGGCTACACATGTTGTTATATACGCGAGGTAGACGTAACTCGCTCACATAACTTATGTCAGACTGCCATTCACTAAACACGGTTGCTTCTGCAGGAGGCAGCGGTTCATCCCAGCCTATGTTCTCCCTCCAGAGACCCTGCAGCATTATCTTAGCGGTGATCGTGTACGGGCTGATCAATCCTAGAGGATCGAAGATTGACATTACCGCACTCAGAGCTTCTCGTTTAGTAGGCGATCTCTCGTTATTTTTCACATCGTCTGGGACACGATGCCTGGCGGTGTTGAATGCTAATTCGTCCGTTTGTGGTAGCCACAACACCCCCAATGTCTTCCCGAACTGATTGCTAGTAGCTCCCAGCTCCTTCGGCGTTTGTGTCCTACATTCGGTAGGTATATCGCGCAGCAGACTCGATCGATTCGAGCTCCATCCTGCAAGTTCGAATCCTGCTTTACTGTGCACACTACGGACTTCGTTTATAGCGCGAGAGGCTTCCTCCATAGTATCGAAGCTTTCCACCCAATCGTCCATATAGTGATTTCGTGTTATGGCGTGATAAGCGAGCGGGTGAGTCTCCCTATGTTCTTCCGCGTTCCGATTTCTTACGCTATGTGCGAGAAACGGTGAACATCGTGCTCCGAATATCATCGACGTCATCACATATTTTTCGGGCGGTGTAGTTCTGTTATCTCCTCGCCATAAGAAGTGTTGTGCAGCGCGATCTTCCTCACGTATCTTCACTTGAAGAAACATCTCTCTTATATCCGCGGTCACGGCGATAGGTTTTTCTCGGAATCGAAACAAAACACCTTGAAGTGATCGCAACATGTCCGGTCCGTCCAACAACCAATCATTGAGCGACGTTCCGTTAGCTTTCGCAGCTGCGTCAAACACCATTCGGAGTTTCCCCGGCTTATTCGGATTCACTACCGCGAAATGCGGTAGGTACCACGTGCGTGGGCCTTCTGTATGGCTTGAGTCACACTTTGTTGCGTAACCTTTTTTGAACAGCTGTTCGACTTGCGCTGTGTACGCGACCTTGAACTCCGGTGACGAATCCATTTTCTTTTCTATCGTACGTAACCTACGGAATGCCATATCATAACTCGGTGGCATGACAACCTCATCTGTCGTCCATGGTAAGCCTACTTCGAAGCGACCGTCGATCCTGCATACGGTGCGTTCGAAGACATCCTTCGCTCGTTCTTCTCGAGCGTTAGGCTTTTGTATTTTCGATATACCTAAAGAGTCTATATCGAAGTGCGATTTGACGAGAGCACTCAATTCGTCGTCTCTTTCGCACACATTCTCTTGACACGTTCGTACATGTAATACAGACTCGTTCTGCTGTATTATAGAGCTTCTCGGCGTTTTTCCATGTAACACCCATCCGAGTCGTGTGAGTGACGCGGCCGGTTCGTTATTCTTACGAGATAACAACCGTCGTGTTACAATTAGATGCCAATTGTCTGCTCCAATGAGAATGCGTGGTCTAACATCCGAGTAACACATACTCTTTTCACACATTCCTTTGAGGTACGATCGTTTACATAATTCCGGTTTTACCGTTTGTTTACCGAGAATGAGATTTCGGACCGTACGCGCTTTGATCCTGTGACAATCCGATTGACCTTCGCCTTGTATCCTGAGATCAACCTCTTGACTGTCGATTTCCCTCTGAACCGATGTAACCCCCTGAATGTTTAACGTTCGTGCCGGGCCCTCTGCGCCGACCATTCGGGCGATCTCTTCGTCGATCAGAGTGATTGTGGATCCTTCATCCAATAACGCATACGTCTTCAACGTTCCTCCGTCATTCTTGGTAATGTATACGGGACACACCTTCAGTAAAACTTGTTCGTCATTACCCGGTCGGTGCGCCGATGCTGCGATTACGTTGTCCTCTTTAGGCGGCAGATGTAATAAGGCGTGGTGCGGCTGTCTACACTCGTTCTTACCGCATTTCCTTGCTTTACATTCAGTCCTCCTATGTTTACTGTCTAGACAGAGAAAGCAGATACGCGTCTCTTTCGCCCAATTCCACCTCTCTGCGACAGACATATCGTTCAATTTGGAACATTGTGAAGTTCGATGTTCATTTCCACAAAGGAAGCAGCATATTGAACGCGTTGAACTCTTTTTTGTGACGTCACATGCAACACTATATACTTTATTCGCTTGACGGTATCGCTCACTCGCTCTATTCGGTGGCACCGTATGTTTGACGATAGGGTTCCGTACTATCGTCGAATCCGAAGTTGAATATGCGTGTCGGACGGCTCGATCGGCTTCTCTCATTAAGAACCGAGATAACGTGATAATCTCTGGTTCGTCCCGATTCCCGAACTCTTCCGCATAATCACACCACTTCGATTTTAAATGCGGAGTTAATCTCTCGGTTATCTGCCGCACCAACATAGGGTTCTGTAGGTACCCTTTTTCGTCGACAGCTGTTATAACCGCGACGATGTTTTGCACTTTTACAGCGAAACCGTTTAGTTCACTCGCTGTAGTACCCATACGTGGTAATCTCTTGATATCTTCCATCGCGTGGTCGATAATAACTTCCGGTCGTCCGTAACACTGCTCCAAAGTGTTTATAATGACATCCGGGTTGTTTGCTGTATACAGCAGCGCTGATACAGACTGTCTGGCTTCACCTTTCAGACACGTCCGCAGGCGAATCATGTTTTCTGTCGCTGAATATCTGTATATATTCGTAGATTCCCTGTACGCGGCTTTAAAAGGTAACCAGTCCGTGATTGATCCCATGAACGTCGGCAAGTCCTGTACATGTCTAGGCGATGACCTCGATCCAGCCATCCGCTCCAGAGCATCTGCCAACCTGTCGATTCCTCTATCTCGGGATCGGTCCGGTGTAAGCGACCTCGGCCGACGTTGCACCGTCTCTTCGTTTGTGACGTTCGGTGTCACATATGGTCGCGTCATCCTGATTTCGGCTTCCGCTGGTGGTGGTGAAATGCGCCTTGGTTCACGGTCACACTCCCCCCGTATCGGGACCTGTGTCTTCTGTAACCAATCGTTCACCCGACGGTTCGCGTCGGTAGGTTCTTCTGCACACAAGCTCTCCCGATCGGTTTCCTCGCGGATTGTAGCGACGTCTGCCGCTAGCCTCTTCTTGATGAGCAGCGACTGTAGTTGTAGCTCCTGTCGTTTTATTTCGACGAGTTGCTCTTCGGCCTCCAACTCGGCCTGCCTAATCCTAGCTACGGCGCTGGCGGTGGACCGATGCGAGCGTACCGACGGTGCTCGCGATCCCCTGGCCTCGGTGGCCGCGGCGTGGATCATGGCGGCGCGCGACGTCAACGTTTCGGTCGTGACGGTATCGTTCGCGACGGTACGTGTCTTCGTGTGCGCGTGTGTGTGTGCGGACGGCGACGCGGGCGATTCCTCGAACACCCGTGTCTTCTCTTCGACTGCTTGGCTTCTTGTAGTCGGCATCTTCAGCACTTGCTAGCTCCTACAAGCCCTAACAGCCCTATCAATCCCTAACAGCCCTAACAGTCCCTAACAGTCCTTCGGGAGGGCCCACACGTGGGATATGCTCCCTCAGGGATGGACAGCAGGATAGGTAAGGGTGGGAACTACCCAACAGAGGAGTGAGACCACTACGGGGCGCTCAGGAGTCGGTTGGAATTTACGACTCCGTCGGCAGTGCCTACAGTCCGGCCCCCGTACCGATAACACTCTTATTGGCGTAGTGATACGATTGACATTCGTTCGTTGCCCAATACTCAGGCCGTTTGTCACCGTCAGGTGGCCCAAGTGTGGGTTGAAACTGCAGACTCGCCGCACCGCACGGTGACTCGATCTCGACGAGATGCTCAGGCTCGTCGCACCGTTCGGTGTTCTTCGCTCGGCGATATGCAGCGCAGGCTCGTCGCACCGTTCGGTGTTTTTCCCACGACGATCCTGCAGGTACGATCTTCCAGCCGATGTCTCGTTCTGCACCGCTGGTCGTACGGAAGTGCCCAGTCTCGTACAACGATTTGCTTCTTTTTTCCACAGCTTCTCTCGTTCAGAATGCTGCTGGAGTCCTCTTCAATAAGGCTGGCTTGAATCCTCTTCAATAAGGCTGCCTTGAATCCTCTTCAAATGCGCTGGCTTGAATCCGGCTTCGATGGACCAAACTTGTTGGGGTCAGCTGATGAGGTTTCAGGCTTCAGAAGCAATAAAACATTGGTTGACTTCACAGTGGACTGTATATTTTAACTTTTCACAATGTATATAATCGTATGTAACGAGCCGGTGACAATACATATTTTTCGTGGTTTAACACTACAATTATAGGATTACAAGTAGTACATTATACGTGCCTTACTGCCGCACGTTCATCCATACATTTACATAATTCACATAAATTTACATTATATTTTTATTGAGGGTTCCGTATAACATTAGCCAAATAATAATAATAATCGTATTGGCAGTTACATTTGAATTTGTTACATAAACGATATTTCTAAACATTACATAAGACATATAGAACACAGAAACCAAGTAAATAAGAAATACGACAGTTTATCTGTACGTATTATGTAAACAAATTTATACACATAGACATAGTTTGTCTGACTATACCAGACACATTAAACCTGCACATATATCGTGTTTCTTAATATAAAATGACATCCCATTACGCATAATGAGCACAAGTATAGAGAAATATAAATATAGACATGAGAACTCATCTGTTCGTAATAAATAGCGAAACTAGAGAAACATTTATTAAACATTTATTTACATTTTATTTCTAGCTCATCTGTCCGTAACAAAAAATGTGTGTATGCTTCATAGTGCATCAGATGTATTTTATACGGTTGATCTTTTCAAACATAGATTTGTTTATAGCTAACAGATAATTATTCAAAGAGTAAAAAAAAACACATTTATTAATTCATGTTTAATTACATTATATGAGTAAATGTAATACGTTAAAGTAATATGAATCGTTAGAAGCAAAGTAAGGAAGTAAAGAATTTCGTTCCAACACACTCTCCGCGGCCTCTCTCGGCAGCATCTCAAGATTAGGTTTTGATTTTCCAGTGTGGCTTGAAGCACGTTGCTAGCCCAATAAAGTGACACTGAATATTTCCATTAGCTAGCTTAACACATACAACACAGATCACCTTTGTGTATATACACACAGTAGATAACACATATGGTAGAAGGATTTAGTTTTTTTCCATATATTTTCCATATATCTAAATTTTCAGATTAGAAATATATGTTAGGGTTCGTGAGGCACACGCGCAGGTATAGTCCGCGTCAAACTTTTTGACTACTCTATATATAGCCTTAAGTTCGGCCTTGCACATAGTACAGTCTAGATGGTTAATACAAAACCAATTCAAAATATTATTATAGGAATTTATAATTGTTATTTATTATCCTTATTTATTATACGTACAATATAGTAAAATTTTAATTAATTATGATTAAAGTCGATATTTACCTATTATATTGAGTAAAAGGGATGTGGCAGTTTAAGCACCACATTGATACTTTCAGAAGATTTTATGATCACCTGATATTACGCCGATATTTTCATGATGGTACACACGCTAAACCTGGGCGGTGGCTCTCAAGTGCAGCTGACGGAGCACACCGACAAGTGCTTGGCGACATATTCGCAACTTGAGGGTGGTAGGTAACCAGGGAGGCTTAGGAAAACATTTACTGGTGGTAGATGTTTTCCTGCTATGATTCCATTACAATTTTTTCTTTTATCGAAAGCTCCGGTTCTTTCACAATATTTCAAACCTATGTCATACGACGCGGTGTCCAAAGACGCTACGCAAAGACGCTAACCTAACGTAGAAAGAAAATTTTATATGACACTACCTGTCCCGGCTGACATTGTCCTACCTTGATAATATAATAATTCTAAAATCCAACCGCAGCGACACTTACCGGTTCCAATTGTGAATCTAAACCATTCTTGAATCCACCTCAACACTCACAAAAAATTTCATCTAAGTCTGTCCAGCAGTTTAAGAGGAGTTCTGTAACATACACACGGACAGAAGAATTATATATACACTAGCTTTTGCCCGCGACTTCGTCCGCGTGGAACAGTTACTTTGAACTAACGCTATCACGCAGCGGAAGCTCTCAAAAGGAAGAAAAAACCGATTTTGAAACATTCTTCATTGTTGCTCCGCCCCTATTGATCTTATAATATATAGCCTTCCACGATAAATGACCTATCTAACACTGAAAGAATTTTTCAAATCAGACCAGTAGTTCTAGAGATTAGCGCGTTCAACCAAATAAACAAACAAACCTTCCGGCTTCATAATATTAGTATAGATATAGAGATATTATGTTTCAATTTTAATATAATCTGACTTTATCTACTTATGAATTATTACTATGATTTAGAAAATAGTAAGAAAATATGTTGAACAAAACACACCTGACTTTGAATAATTATATTACATTCTAAATATAATAGATATTACAGTAAGTCACTAAGTTGTGCTCTGGTCCGCTTCAGTCGTAAAATCTCCGTAGCAAATTTAATAAGGTGGCCATGATTTCAGTGAAAGTTATATGTTCACATTGAATAACTTGTGCTTACAAAATGGCTAGATAGTAAAGAGCTCTAGCGCTGAAAATTTATAAGGTCATTTGAAACTGAATTACTGCGGTTATGTCAATGTAATAATGACAGTGGCAGAAATGCTGATCGTACTTTTTTAAGGTAAATAAAAAAGGTGTAATTTCTAACAAGATTTTACAGTTTCTAGTATATTGATAAAGGTGAGTTATTATAAAAACTATGTCCTTATATTTTATAACTGTCTTCTTTTATTTTGAATTGAATTAATTGCATTAATGTCTGTGGCATTCTGTCATCATTACATAGTATAAAACAAAGTCCCCTACCGCGTCTGTCTGTCTGTCTGTTAGCGATAAACTCAAATACTACTGAACGGATTTTCATGCTGTTTTCACCAGTAGATAGAATGATTCATGAGGAAGGTTTAAGTATATAATTTATCAGGAACATTTCAATAATAATCATAATCAGGGCGGGACAACGTCTGTCGGGCCCACTAGTTTTCATAATAAAATACAATGCGAAAGGGGCATTATTATCAGTGGTGTTTTTGGTCTAGTCTTAGTTTCGCATATTGTGGTTTTTATTTCTTGTACATAATCTTATGGCATTTGATTTGATATATTGTGTAATCTAGTTTCATTATATACTTGAAACATAATCAAAGCTCTTATTGTGAACAACTGAAATGGATGGGAAATATCATGGTATATGAATTTTGAGTGATAAAAACTCTATAGCGAGTTCTAAAAAGGCGGTCACTATATTGTTACAACACTGAAGTCATGACACAATCCGATACAATAATTATCTATTTGATATTTGCAGTAAAAGTATCAGTGGTATTTTCCATTTTTTTGTATGGTTATTTTTTTTAATGATTTAAGACGTTTTTTTATTCGTTTTCTTGGTGCGGTTGTTATACTTTCTATATTCGATCGTTAGTGTCACCTTCAGCATGTTATGGCATTCGTATAAATGGTACTGAAAATAGAGAGAAATAAAGAGTGTATTCTAGTATTCTTGTATTGAATCAGAAGATTTAAAAAAAAAAATAGTAATCTAAATACAGAATGCTAAAGCTAAATTTACATAAGACGGTTACGGCAACTTGTTTTCTGAGAAAAATTGAAACTACTATTGAAAAACGTTATCCAAGAAAAACAATGTTTCATTGATGGAAATATACTGTAGGATTTTTTTTATATCATAGGAAGCAAACGAGCAGGTGGGTCACCTCATGTTAAGTGATCACCGCCGTCCATAGACACTAGCAACGCTCGGGGAGTCGCAAGTGCGCTGCCAGCTTGTGTTTGGGGGGAGGGGACGAGAGGAGAGTAAAGGGGGAGGGAAGGAGTGAGGGGGAAAGGAGGTGGGCCACCGGCGCTCTCACGACCAAACGAAACGCAACGATACAAGCACTGTTACTTCACGTCGGTTTTCTGTGAGAGGGTGGTACTACCCCGGGCGAGCCGACCCATTCATGCTGAAACCAGTAATAGCTTCAGCGTGGCTCTACCACCTTCAAATAGCAATAAAGCATACGAATATTCTTATAGTTTATATTAATTAAATTACCTAAAACTTTCTTGTTATATCTTCAGTTTTATTAGAGACATCCTTGAGATAGCGACGGCGACAAAGTTACGAGCACGTACGTACCATAAATTACGCAGATTTCGCTCCATTATCTAAGTACAGGATCGCGCATCGGCTGCTCTTATTTCAAAGCAGATTTAATTTATAGAGGTTGTGTAAAATTACTTTATTTTCACTGCATGTTATAAAACAAACTCATCTGCCACGTCTGTCTATCTGTCTGTCTGTTCGAGATAAACTCAAAAAGTACTCAACGGATATTCATGCGATTTTCACCAGTAGATAAAGTGATTCACGAGGAAGGTTTAGATATATATAGTTTGTTAAGGATCCTTTTAATTATCAGGGCAGGGCAACGTCCACCGGGCACGCTAGTTATATATAGATTGCTGCATTGAAGAGACGGTATACTTTATTGACAGCGATCAATGGTATTAAAAGATATATATCCTGCAGTGGATCTAAAAAAACTGTCTATAATATCTAGTCTTGCTCACTTTAATATTGAATTTAAGCGGCGCTTAACTTAAAGTAATATCAGAAAAAGCGAAATTAGTATGTTAATTGTTCCTATCAATCTCTGTAAGTAATATAAGATTTGTCTAGGTTTATGTTTGTGTGCATTGATGAAAAAGATATAAAAGTTATTACATTGAGCGGAGTAAAGGAAACGTGTGTGATCCGGTTGCTAATGTCTGCTAATTGTTGCTTATGTCTTTTATTTTTCGATGTACTCCACAAATGCTACGTTTTATTGATTTACTCAAAATATTGTTTCGATAATATTTAATCGTAATATCTATATAAGTAAAAATCAAGTCGGTGTCTAAAAATGATGTCGGTGACTCGAAATCATGAGATTTTACCCATCCAACAATTCAAAGATGCATATTGGTTGCGCCGCTTTATGTATGTTTGAAAATTCCCGCATTATGGATTAAATTATGTCACTTTGAAGCCCGACCAATTAATTGCGATCAGGTCACGCCATCTATCTTGCCCAATCACAGTTCCCTTTAACTATGGCACATGCTAATTCGGTAGCGCGCCGAGCCGCGCCGCTAGTTTCGATTGCGGCGGCCAGTGTTTGTCTGTTGCCGCCATTGTGTCACTTCGTCTGCTATCGTCGAGTAGTTTACGCGGCTCGTACCGCGCCGAGCCGCGCCGCATGCTAACATTTTGAGTTTTTGCATGGTCGAGTGAGAAATAAACGCATCGCTACATACGTGCCGACATATATTATAAACAATAAGTGTTGTGTGAGAGAAGACTCGGTGGAAAGAAACGAGAAACACCTAGTCGGCTAGCCACGTGGAGACTGCATCGCCGCGAGGTATATGCCAAGTTTCCATCCTGCCCTTCTCTCCCTAATCGTAACTGATCGCAATAGTTGAATATCAAATATAGCACCCCCGCAAATACAGTCCACTTAAATTGAACATAGATAACCCCGCACCCGCACGCCCCATCGGTGACGTCGACATCGCCGCGGCGTCACCACATATAATACAGTCGAGTATACACAATATCTGGCGCAGGCGCAATACGACGTGAGCATGTTGAGGTCATGGGTGACGCAAACCCGTAAGCTTTCCCTTTCAAATTTTTTTTAGATCGTTCGACGCGTCTGTAAAAGTTTTCATGTCAAAAATTGTCATATAAAAATTGAGTGAGTGAATGAGACAAAAGTCAGTAGAGAAATCATTACAAATATTGATAGAATTCATAAATTGACGTCTATTTGTTCAGTTGCCATTTTATTACATTACATGATTGTACTATAAAAGGAAGATTTGGTATCATTTTTTTTATTTTTTTATAGTTGGTAGGTGGTAGAGCCACCCTGAAGCTACTACTGGTTTCAGCACGACTGGGTCGGCTTGCTCGGGTAGTACCACCCTTTCACAGAAAACTGACGTGAAGTAACAGTGCTTGCATTGTTGCGTTTCGTTCCATCAGTGAGAGCGCCGGATACCCACCTACCCTCCTCCACCCCAAACACAGGCTGGCAGCGTACTTGCGACTCCCCTGGTGTTCATGGCGGTGATCACTTAACATCAGCTGACCCACCGGTTCGTTTGCCTCCTATGATACAAGAAATAGTATACCTGTGCGACGCTGGGATCAGGCAGTTAGTGTAGAGATAAAGATATCCCTAGACAATATCTCGAACCATCGAGGATAATCAAATAGTCTTAAAATGTAATAGAATGGATACAATAAATAAACAAAACTGTAATACCAAATATTTTCAATGTCATTATCGAATCAAAATACAGACAATGATTTTCCCACATATTGAGCAAATCTCTTAAACAACGTACGGCATTGAGCGCAACTCGCATTTGGAATAAATAACAACCGTCAGCGCGGAACGATACATGACCTGAATCCGTTAAAGTGAGATGTGTGTAATGGGACACACTGCTTACGAGATTTACAAACCGAGGAAGGAACGAAAAGAGATATTTAAACTAGAGACTTAAATTAGAAACGAAGTTCGTAACTGTCTTGAGTTCTACATAAAATCATTAAAAAGAAGTCATAGTATGGAATCAAACATAGAGAATTGCTGGAGAATAACAATTATTAACGAAACATGTATAATTGATTGTAGTCATTACACTGTAATCTGCAATATATTTTAATTGATTATATTTTTCAGTTACATAACAACAGTGTAAAATGCCGTCAGGTTTAACCATCCGCCAACGTCGGGTTCAACCGTATACCCATGGACGAGTTTTAATTATTATTTTTTGGTGTTATAGTTACTAATTTTTCGTTTTTTCTATTATCAGTTTCAGATGTAACTTATTCAGGTGTACGTCGCACAAATAAAATCATAGGTTTTTTGTTGCAGTGAGGTATGGCAGCAGTCAATATATTCTAGGCGGAATTGGAAAGTAACGTGCACTATAATAATAGGTCCTTACCTATGAAATTGCCGTTCTGCAGTACTGGCCATTTCAAATCAAAATAATTTTTGTTTGGCTAAGAATTCTAATTTCAAATTAATTTTATTTTAAAAACATGGAATTCTTTTTCCAAAAGTAGTCATTTGTTTATTGATTAGTGTTACGTTTTCATCGCATTTCAATCTTTTTTGTCATCATGGATACGTTAAAAATTCGAGTAATTATGGAATATGAGTACCGTCGTGGCAGCAACGCGGCACAAGCGGCACGCGACATCAACGACGTTTACGGAGCTAACACTACAAACCAACGCACTACCTGTTATTGGTTTGCTCGCTTCCGTTCTGGGAATTTCGACCTGAAAAATGAACCTCGCGGTCGTCCGAAGACGAATTAAAGGCGATTGTGGAAGCTGATGACACACAATCTACGGCTGAATTAGCAGCAGCTTTCGACGTTAGCGTCAAAACAATATTGGTCCATTTGCGTCAAATTGGCAAGGTAAAAAAGCATGACAAATGGGTGCTCCACGAACTCAATGATTGCCAGCGCGAAGTACGCGTCGAGATGTGCCTTGCACTGCTCAACAGACACACAAATGAAGGAATTTTGAACCGCATTGTTACCTGCGATGAAAAATGGATTCTGTTTGATAACCGCAAGCGCTCAGCAAGTTGGTTGGATCCTGGTTCAGCACCTAAACAATGCCCTAAACGAAAACTTACCCCTAGAAAAGTGATGGTCACTGTTTGGTGGTCTAGCGCCGGTGTGATTCATCACAGCTTCTTACCAAACGGGGTGAGCATTACTGCAGATGTGTACTGTGAAGAACTGAACACAATGATGGAGAAGCTGGCACATCTCTAACCAGCATTGGTCAATCGCTCATCTCCGCTGCTCCTGCACGACAACGCGCGACCTCATACTGCACAGCAGGCGGTCTCCAAGTTGCATGAACTGGGGTTGGAAGTTCTCCGTCATCCGCCCTACTCACCAGACCTTGCACCTATAGACTACTACTTTTTCCAGAATTTGGATAACTCCTTGGCGGGAAAAAAATTCAATACCCGAGAGGCAGTACAAAATGCCTTTGAAGAATTTGTTGCCTCCCGTCCAGCTGATTTCCTTAAGAAGGGCATCAATATTCTGCCACTGCGTTGGCAAAGATGCATTGATGGCATGGGTGATTACTTCGATTAATACAAATAAAAAATACATGAAAAAAATTCGTTTAAATTTTTTCATACAAAACGGCAATTTCATAGGTAAAGACCTAATATGTAATTATTAATATGAAAGTCAGTTCTCTTTTTAGGATTAGCGTTTGCCAATGTAAAATACTGGCAGTGAACTTTTTATGAACAATATTAGAGTAGATGCTACTTTGCACTTCACCTGGAATTGATTGACAACAATTGATTCTATTAGCTCGCCGTGTACTTGAAAAAGTTAAATTTGAAACTATTAACAGAATAGGTCAAATATTAGTAAAAGAAAGAAAGAAAGGAAACTAATTAAAGGCATCGTTGGTTGACTGTTGAACTTGGCATAGGCGGTTGGTTGACACTGTTGCTATGTAGTTATATATAGTGCAATGATATATATTGTAGTGTGTAGTAATAATCACCTTTCGTTGTATTCAATTAGACAATTATTTATTTATCTTTTGTAATTTTTTTTTTATATTTAAATGCTTACAGCTATTTTAACTAACCACCATAATCTGTTGTTAGAATATAAAATATTTTTATGTTGTTATAATTCTACTGCAGTATGTCCTAAAGACACGGAAGTCAACTAACTTAGTTTCGCTTAAATTTCCCTGTCGCACCTGTCGTTAAACTATTTTTCAGTTCAAATTGTCGACTATTAGCATACGTAAGTGTGACTTTAAGATTATCATTAAAAATGTTTAAATCTGTTTAAAGTTATAGATTTTTTCATGCTGTATAAGGATTTTAACCTCTATTCTTTAAATAATTAGTTCTTTTGTAAATTCTGGTGTGATAATTTTGGTTACGAGTAAATATTATAAATCATCATTACATAGTATAAAAGTCCCCAACCGCGTGTCTGTCTGTCTGTTCGCGATAAACTCTAAAAAATTACTGAACGGATTTTTATGCGGTTTTCACCAGTAGATAATGTGATTCATGAGAAACGTTTTGATATGTAATTTGTCATGGATTTTTTTATAATAAGGGTGGGACAACGTCTGCCGGGCCCGCTAGTTATAAGTATAAGGAAATAATAATGGATTGTCGTCAGTACACTTTGCATAGGACATTTACAAAAAAAATGTTATTCCTCCAACCTGTTCCCTTTAAGGATCACACTGTGTTTACCCACTTGTTGACTATTAGCTTGTTATAACTAGCCAAGGTATTATTACCTGTGAGTATTTGTTTCTCGTTAGTGAATATATCCCACTCGTCGAGAAAATCCGATGTTCCTAAAAGGGTCATCAAAAATGAGATAGCTGTGTACCGTTCTGTATAACATAAAAGCTATTAAGGGTAGCAAAAGTATGTTCGACAATTCTGAATAACAAAAATGAAATACGAATATAGCGTTATATGCTCAGTTTTCATTCAACGAACAATTGAAATATCCATGTGTCGACTACGTAATAGTTTTTTTTTTTTTTTTTTTTTTTTAAGTTGCATTTAGATCATTTTGCGAAAAATAAGGCCTTAAACAAGTTTCACTTCTTACGTGTGTACACTAGTACACGCACACATTTTTTTTTTTATATCGTTCGACGCTTCTGTAGAAGTTTTCATGTCAAAAATTGTCATATAAAAATAGAGTGACTGAATGAGACAAAAGTCAGTAGAGAAATCATTACAAATATTGATAGAATTGATAAATTGACGTCTATTTGTTCAGTTGCCATTTTATTACATTACGTGATTGTACTATAAAAGGAAGATTTGGTATATATTTTTTTATTTTTTTATAGTTGATAGGTGATAGAGCCACCCTGAAGCTACTACTGGTTTCAGCACGACTGGGTCGGCTTGTCCGGGGTAGTACCACCCTTTCACAGAAAACCGACGTGAAGTAACAGTGCTTGCATTGTTGCGTTTCGTTCCGTCAGTGAGAGTGCCGGATACCCACCTACCCTCCTCCACCCCAAACACAGGCTGGCAGCGTACTTGCGACTCCCCTGGTGTTCATGGCGGTGATCACTTAACATCAGCTGACCCACCGGTTCGTTTGCCTCCTATGATACAAGAAATAGTATACCTGTGCGACGCTGGGATCAGGCAGTTAATGTAGAGATAAAGATATCCCTAGACAATATCTCGAACCATCGAGGATATTCAAATAGCTTTAAAATGTAGTAGAATGGATACAATAAATAAACAAAACTGTAATACCAAATATTTTCAATGTCATTATCGAATCAAAATACAGACAATGATTTTCCCACATATTGAGCAAATCTCTTAAACAACGTACGGCATTGAGCGCAACTCGCATTTGGAATAAATAACAACCGTCAGCGCGGAACGACACATGACCTGAATCCGTTAAAGTGAGATGTGTGTAATGGGACACACTGCTTACGAGATTTACAAACCGAGGAAGGAACGAAAAGAGATATTTAAACTAGAGACTTAAATTAGAAACGAAGTTCGTAACTATCTTGAGTTCTACATAGAATCTTTAAAAAGAAGTCATAGTATGGAATCAAACATAGAGAATTGCTGGAGAATAACAATTATTAACGAAACATGTATAATTGATTGTAGTCATTACACTGTAATCTGCAATATATTTTAATTAATTATATTTTACAGTTACATAACAACAGTGTAAAATGCCGTCAGGTTTAACCATCCGCCAATGTCGGGTTCAACCGTATACCCATGGACGAGTTTTAATTATTATTTTTTGGTGTTATAGTTACTAATTTCTCGTTTTTTCTATTATCAGTTTCAGATGTAACTTATTCAGGTATACGTCGCACTAATAAAATCATACGTTTTTTGTTGCAGTGAGTTATGGCAGCAGTCAATATATTCTAGGCGGAATTGGAAAGTAACGTCCACTATAATATGTAATTATTAATATGAAAGTCAGTTCTCTTTTTAGGATTAGCGTTTGCCAATGCCAATGTAATGTAACTTTTTATGAACAATATTAGAGTAGATGCTACTTTGCACTTCGCCTGGAATTGATTGGCAACAATTGATTCTATTAGCTCGCCGTGTACTTGAAAAAGTTAAATTTGAAACTATTAACAGAATAGGTGAAATATTAGTAACTGAAAGAACGGAAACTAATTAAAGGTATCGTTGGTTGACTGTTGAACTTGGCATAGGCGGTTGGTTGACACTGTTGCTATGTAGTTATATATAATGCAATGATATGAATTGTAGTATGTAGTAATAATCACCATTCGTTGTATTCAATTAGACAATTATTTATTTATCTTTTGTAAGATTTTTTTTATATTTAAAGGCTTACAATTGTTTTAACTAACCACCATAATCTGTTGTTAGAATATAAAATATTTTTATGTTGTTATAATTCTACTGCAGTATGTCCTAAAGACACGGAAGTCACCTAACTTAGTTTCGCTTAAATTTCCCTGTCGCACCTGTCGTTAAACTATTTTTCACTTCAAATTGTCGACTATTAGCATACGTAAGTGTGACTTTAAGATTATCATTAAAAATGTTTAAATTTGTTTAATTTTATAGATTTTTTCATGCTGTATAAGGATTTTAACCTCTATTCTTTAAATAATTAGTTCTTTTGTAAATTCTGGTGTGATAATTTTGGTTAGGAGTAAATATTATAAATCATCATTACATAGTATAAAAGTCCCCAACCGCGTGTCTGTCTGTCTGTTCGCGATAAACTCAAAAACTACTGAACGGATTTTTATGCGGTTTTCACCAGTAGATAATGTGATTCATGAGAAACGTTTTGATATGTAATTTGTCATGGATTTTTTTATAATAAGGGTGGGACAACGTCTGCCGGGCCCGCTAGTTATAAGTATAAGGAAATAATAATGGATTGTCGTCAGTACACTTTGCATAGGACATTTAAAAAAAAAATGTTATTCCTCCAACCTGTTCCCTTTAAGGATCACACTGTGTTTACCCACTTGTTGACTTTTAGCTTGTTATAACTAGCCAAGGTATTATTACCTGTGAATATTTGTTTCTCGTTAGTGAATATATCCCACTCGTCGAGAAAATCCGATGTTCCTAAAAGGGTCATCAAAAATGAGATAGCTGTGTACCGTTCTGTATAACATAATAGCTATTAAGGGTAACAAAAGTATGTTCGACAATTCTGAGTAACAAAAAGGAAATACGAATATATATATACGAATATATATATCGTTATATGCTCAGTTTTCATTCAACGAACAATTGAAATATCCATGTGTCGACTACGTAATAGTGGTTAAAATTCGCATATATAAATTCTACTAATGCTTTGTTTAAATGTGGTCTTTATCCCAACTTTTACAAAGGTGAGGTTAAACCGTTTGATGAGTAATTTGTTTTGTAGCATTTCGTGAAATAAAATTTATATTGTTGTAAAAGGTGATGTAAAGCGATAATGGCTTAGTTGACTGTGTGTTCGGACACCGCGTTGATCGACGAAGGGACATAGGTTAGAATTTTTGGAACTGATTCGGAACTTTTGGTGAAGGTAAATATTATGATATAACTATAACATACCTTCTGGCTAGCTACCATACTCCAGTTGGAAGTCTCTCGCTAATCACCTGTTGGTGTCTTCAGGTTGCTGCACTCAAGAGCCTGCCTTTCCTAGGTTTACCGTGTTTATTATCTTAGTACACACTATCATTGTACATGAGATGAGACTGTTTTTTTTTTTAATTATCGGAGGCAAACGAACAGGCGGGTCACCTGATTTTAAGTGATCACCGTCGTCCATAAACATTAACAACACCAGGGCAGTCGCAAGTGCGTTGCCAGCCTGTGTTTGGGGGGAAGGGGTGGGGGGAGTAAGAGAGGAGGGAAGAAGAGAGGGAAGGGGAGGTGGGCCTCCGACGCTCTCACTAACCGAACGAAACGGAACAATGCAAGCACTGTTACTTCACGTCGATTTTCTGTGAGTGGGTGGAGGTACTACCCCGGACGAGTCGAGCCATTCATGCTGAAATTAGTAATACCTTCAACGTAGCTCTACCACATTCAAATGTGGTCAAATGGTAAAAACTTAAATGTTAATAAATTGAATTAACATCTCACTACAAGTAATATTACAATTTGAAATTTCCCTTCAACATTTGCTTTACTGTATTTTTTGGAGAATCGTCTGTGATTTTAGGTAGATATTCCTTTATGATTGTTAAATATTACGCTACGATTTTACTGGAATAACTGTGTTTTCTTTTGAATTTTTGAATCAGTTATAGTATGAATTATTTAAATTTCATGATCGAATGAATAAATACTTTATTACACTTTTTGTTTGTACACTGGCGAGCTTAATGCTATAAAGCATTTTCTTCCAGTTAACCAGCGGTATTGTTGTCAATCAAATAGTTTTGTAGGTAGTGCATATACAGAGGTAAAATAAATATATAATTAAAAAATTAAATTTAAAAAAGTAGATAAATTTATATACATATACACATAAACATATACATGTTGGTGACGCCGTCGCGATGTCGACGTCACCGTAGGGCGCGGTGCGGGGATTCTATGCTAAATTTAAGTGGACTGTATATGCGGGGGTGCTATATTTGATATTCAACTATTGCGATCAGCTACGAAGAGGGAGACAAGGGTAGGAAGGAAACTTGGCACATACCTCGCGACGCTGCAGTCTCCACGTGGCTAGCGGGCTAGGTGATTCTCGTTTCTCTCCACTGAGTTCTCTCCCACACAACACTTATTGTTTATAATATATGTCGGCACGTATGTAGCGATGCGTTTATTTCTCACTCGACCATGCGAAAACTCAAAATGTTAGCATGCGGTGCGGTGCGGACAACACTACAGTAATGTACTGGCAGTAGCAGCACCAGCGGCCGCGCGTCCATCACGCGCGGCGCGGGCTACAACACTGGCGATAGCAATCGAACTGATGGCGCGGACGTCGCGCTACCTTATATAAGCATGTGCCATAGTAAAGGGAAGCGGGGCTGGTGGCGTAATCTGATCCCAATTAATTGGTCGGGTTTCAAAGTGGCGTGACTTAATCCATAATGCGGGAATTTCAAATATACATAAAGCGGCGCAACCACATGTATCTAATAAGAATATAATAAATACATACATAACATAAATATACTCATAGACTTACACGAATAAACATACATACAAATATACAACAATAACATAGATAATAAAAGATATATACACATAGCAAAAATTAATTAAAAACAAAAATTGTAATATCACCAACACTCTGCCTCCTGTTTCTCAAATAAATAGCGGTGTAGTGGGATTCTAAAGTTATTGATTGTTTCAATCTCTTGAAGTCGATGCGGTAACGTGTTCCATAATCGTATGGCAGTTACTGTGAAGGAGTTTGAATATAAAGTAGATCTGTGATGAGGGATCTCAAGAGTTTTGCTGTATGCCGAACGAAGATCACGACCGTGAGCCGTTAAGAATATGAACAGTTCATGGAGATAATGTGGAGATCGGAGATCGAATAAAACACCGTAGAGAAAATGCAGTATGTGCGCATTTCGACGAGAACGAATATCAAACCAGTGTAGTCGAAAACGAAATTTAAAAATATGATCGTACTTACGTAACCGGAAAATGTAACGAATGCACAAGTTTACCAAGCGATCAAGTTTATTAAGCAACTTCTCTGTCAGGTCTGCATAGGTTCCATCGGCATAGTCGCATAGGCCAGGCAACAACACCAGCAGTAGCAGTCGAACACTGGCGGCGCTCGCTCGTTGGTTTCTTCACGCTCGCCCCCGCGAGGGGGCGTGCGGGGAGACCGCATCAGGGTAACCCCTCTGGCGGTAGTCTCAACCGACCCCCGCTTCGACGGGGGTGTCTTCTTTGAGGGAGCTTGTGCGTCCCGGCATCTTGCGGCTTTTGTAGCCTGTTGAGTTTGGTGACTATTTTCCGGCGTCGATTTTATTGAGAGCGTGTAAGGCTCTCAGGCACTTCTCTATCGCTTCCGTGGTGTCAGCTGTTGCTAATGTCTTGAGAAAGGCATTGCGGACAATCTGTGCTGGGGCCTCTGTCGGTGTAGGCTGCTGGGAAGCCTCGGCCTCCTCATGGGTCTTCTTAGACTGGGTTTTCCTATTTCTTTTGCGTCTGTTTCTGTTATTCAGGCTTCTAGGAATGGGATCGTTGGCGGGGGCCATAAGGCTCGCGCCCGCCGACGTTTCGACCATTTGTGGATGTGGCTCTTCCCTCCTGTATTGTGTCTTGCGCCCGGCGTCACCAGTCCGAGCCGCGGTCCCCGCACGGCGGTTGCGCGTTTCCCGACGGAATACAGGGCAGTGGCGGCGCGGACGTCGCGCTACCTTATATAAGCATGTGCCATAGTAAGGGGAAGCGGGGGTGGTGGCGTAATCTGATCGCAATTAATTGGTCGGGCTTCAAAGTGGCGTGATTTAATCCATAATGCGGGAATTTCAAATATACATAAAGCGGCGCAACCACAGACCTAAATTCTTGACCTAAGTAGGATACTCTAGTCTAAAGTTATTATAGGTAACTTTGGGCAAAGTTTTAATATTTAAGCTGCTTAATGCCGCTCGATATAATTATGACCTATAATTATGACCTGTGTAATAATTTGTAAATTGAAATTCCTAATTATGAAAACTGGTTTCCATATCTATTGGCACTCCGAAAAATAATATATTACATCTTTATACAGTTTATTAATTAATCAAACGTATTATGAGGGGCTGAACAATCTCAATACAAAATATCAATATTATCATTATCATTACATAGTATAAAACAAAGTCCCCTACCGCGTCTGTCTGTCTGTTCGCGATAAACTCGAAAACTATCAAACCGATTTTCATGCGGTTTTCACCGGTGGATAGAGTGATTAATGAGGAACGTTTTAGTATATAATTTGTCCAGGATTTTTTCATAATCAGGGCGGGACAACGTCTACCGGGACCGCTAGTTATATATACTAAGCGTTGCTAATCTAGTACCTGTACACTTTATTAGCACTTTGCTGACGCGAAACCATACGTTTATATCCTGTAAAAAAAAACCACTGAACGTGCCTTAAGAAGTATTCACTCCAAAAATTATAAGAATTATTAAGAAAAAGATACAAAATTGCTTTGTTTTCGCCCATTTATATATACATAAGATGTATTAAACATTCGTTTCCAAAGTTGAAACAATTATTCGGATAATTCGTTTGGAATGTTAATGGAGCTGATTATCCGTCCGGTGTGCAAATAACAGAATTGGATTCCCAGTACGTCGATACCGAGGCACAGCTCATGTAAATTCGTTCAAATACAATTTGTCGTCGCGTCGACGAATGCGGGCCGATTCGTCCAGCCTTAGCGGGGTATTCAGATGAATGTAACCAGAAAAAAAGAAATTATTGCCGTCACAAATAGCTGATATGTTCATTTATTTATTAAGGTGCTTTTAAAACGTTTACATCTTTTTTTCTATTTTATAACAATATAGAAAAAGAAATCTATAATCATCTTTACTAATATTAGGTCTTTACCTATGAAATTGCCGTTTTGTATGAAAAAAATTAAACGAATTTTTTTCATGTATTTTTTATTTGTATTAATCGAAGTAATCACCCATGCAATAAATGCATCTTTGCCAACGCAGTGGCAGTTTATTGATGCCCTTCTTAAAGAAATCAGCTGGACGGGGGGCAACAAATTCTTCAAAGGCATTTTGTACTGCCTCTCGGGTATTGAATTTTTTCCCGCCAAGGTGTTATCCAAATTCTGGAAAAAGTAGTAGTCTGTAGGCGCAAGGTCTGGTGAGTAGGGCGGATGACGGAGAACTTCCAACCCCAGTTCTTGCAACTTGGAGACCATCTGCTGTGCAGTATGAGGTCGCGCGTTGTCGCGCAGGAGCAGCGGAGACGAGCGATTGACTAATGCTGGTTGGAGATGTGCCAGCTTCTCCATCATTGTGTTCAGTTCTTCACAGTACACATCTGCAGTAATGCTCACCCCGTTTGGTAAGAAGCTGTGATGAATCACACCGGCGCTAGACCACCAAACAGTGACCATCACTTTTCTAGGGGTAAGTTTTCGTTTAGGGCATTGTTTAGGTGCTGAACCAGGATCCAACCAACTTGCTGAGCGTTTGCGGTTATCAAACAGAATCCACTTTTCATCGCAGGTAACAATGCAGTTCAAAATTCCTTCATTTGTGTGTCTGTTGAGCAGTGCAAGGCACGTCTCGACGCGTATTTCGCGCCGGTGATCATTGAGTTCGTGGGGCACCCATTTGTCAAGCTTTTTTACCTTGCCAATTTGTCGCAAATGGACCAATATTGTTTTGACGCTAACTTCGAAAGCTGCTGCTAATTCAGCCGTAGTGTGTATCATCAGCTTCCACAATCGCCTTTAATTCGTCATTGTCGACCAAAGTCTTCGGACGACCGCGAGGTTCATTTTTCAGGTCGAAATTCCCAGAACGGAAGCGAGCAAACCAATAACAGGTGGTGCGTTGGTTTGTAGTGTTAGCTCCGTAATCGTCGTTGATGTTGCGTGCCGCTTGTGCCGCGTTGCTGCCACGACGGTACTCATATTCCATAATTACTCGAATTTTTAACGTATCCATGATGGCAAAAAAGATTGAAATGCGATGAAAATGTAACACTAATCAATAAACAAATGACTACTTTTGGAAAAAGAATTCCATGTTTTTAAAATAAAATTAATTCGAAATTAGAATTCTTAGCCAAACAAAAATTATTTTGATTTGAAATGGCCAGTACTGCAGAACGGCAATTTCATAGGTAAAGACCTATTATTATAATTGCGAATGTTCATTCCTTATTCCTTCGTTCATCCTATTATCATACGTTCGTTCTTTCATTTATCTGTTAATTCGTTCATTCACTTGTTTGTTTATTTGTTACGCTTTTACGTCTTAACTATTCAGCCGATGTTCATTTAATTTTGCACACACTTTGTCAGAAGTAAAAATTGGTATACCGTACTTTTTATCTTGAAAAAATCTATTGTTCATGACAGATGTAGGGCTTTAACGCAAGCGAAGCCGTGAGCAGAAATTAGTAAATAATTAGGCAGAGAAATAAAGAAGATTGCTAAACCTATAATTAAACTGGAATTTAATAGCCGTTTTTCTTTCAGTGTTAGATAGCTCAATTATTAAGGCAGACGATAGACTATATCATGTCGCTAAGATCAATAGGAGCGGAGCAAGAATGAATAACGTTTCAGAATTTTTTTTCCCTTTTGACACCTTCCGATGCGTGTTAGCGTTGCCCCAAAGTAGCTATTCCATGCGGACGAAGTCGCGAGCAGAAGCTAGTCTATAATATATAGCTTTATTATTTGTATTCCACTCGAAAAGTTTAGCAATCATTGTTGGCACAGCGAGTTCAAAGCTTTCCGTTCCCGATAAATCTTTCAAACTTATAATAACTTTCTATCACACGTATATAATAAATACTTCTCGCATTAGCCCTCGCGCTTCACAATTCCGTCTTGTATATAACCCTTCTTATCTATACACATAATAAAATTATGATTAGGTCAAATCTGTACATTAAATATTTTTTGAACATTATAATCAGGGTGGACTTTGTTATCGATATAGATATTATAGATATAGAAGCCAAAAATATTTTATTTAGAATTTTTGTCTGTCTGTTTTGTGTACGCATATCACTCTGAAAGTACTAAATCTCTTTTGATGAAACTTTACAGAGTGATAACTAATACTATAAAGTAACCTATGGGATGCTTTTTGTCCCATAAAACACAAGGAGTTCTCAAGGATAACGAACAAACCCTTGGCACACGGATAATTCGAGTCCACGCGAACGAAGTCGTGGGCATAGCCAGTTTATTTAATATAATTTAACGGCTTCAGCACTAAGCACCTAGGTAAGTACTACAATCTAAATTAATGTCAAGAAACTTAAAGGAAAATCATCGTTTTTGTATTCTTCAAAGGAAAATCATCGTTTTTGTATTCTTCAAAGGAAAATCATCGTTTTTGTATTCTTCATCTCTTTAGATAGTTGTATCGTTAATTTCACAATTAGCTAAATCCAATTTTAATCGTTCATATCATGTTTAATCTTTCTTTAATTTCTAGTTTTTTTTTATGATTTTCATATTCTATTAGTACAAACTTTGAAGATTTTCAGAAATAACGTAAAATATTAGCAACGGCTAAAATTGAATTTAGATCATTTTCAAATTGTAATGACTCAGTTTAATTTGTGATATTTTACAGTTATAATATTCCACACACTGGACTTGACAGTGATTCCAAATCTAGGGGTGGTAGCGGTGTTGTGACCTTGACCTTTGATATGATGTTATTACCTGATGTTACACGCGTCCGCAGGAAGTGTACCTCTCGTTCCGCTGCACATGCTTCCCAGGTGGTGCTAAAGAGTGACAAATTTTTAGCCGTTACACTGTTCCACATAAATCGAACCTCGCAGCGACGAACAGAGTAATCGAGTAATCGACGATGATAAAAGATGAATACTCTATTTAGTCATACGATTAAATAAATATATCTGTCAAATTCGGAATCTTGGACACTTTGCTGCAGTATCTTATTCCTGTAAGGTTCAATTTTGGCTATACGCTGAATAATGTTAACATTTCGGAGATGGTAGAATTAAATACTATTAGATAGATTACATACTATTATATGCTACAGTGTCAATATCCAGACACACCAACATCTGTGTCTACTATACTGACGTGGCTGACGACGCAATTAGTAGGTTCTTCCATCGGGCAGTGGACACTGCGGCGCGGGACACTGTGGATTACAATTTAAAAATAAAAGATAAGAATGAAGCCGAGGTTTTTGGCGGGATCTTGGTCTGTCATGTAGTGGATTTTATTTTTTATTCATAATCTTGTGTTACTTGATTGTACTCTATATTGTGTAAACTTGGTGGCGTTTTATGTGATATAGTTTGTTTATTGTGCATAAGTGAAGTGAATGGAAAATAATGCCACGGACCATGAATTCTGAGATGCCACAAAAATTCCATGGAAGGTTCTAACAAGATGGCCACAATCTTGTTAGTTCATTGAAATTATATCAAGAAACTTGTAATATTGATACTCACTTGACAATGATAGTAATAGTCTACTAGAAGACTGGTTGCCAAAATGTAATAGAAGAAGAACTTGAAATACTATTAACTACTCGACAATGGCATTCATTGATATTATATCAAGAAACTTGTAATATCGATACTCACTTGACAATGGCGGTAATGGTCTACTAGAAGACTGGTTGCCGAAAATGGAATAGAAGAAGAACTTGTAATACTATTAACTACTCGACAATGGCAGTAATAATCTAAAAGATTGGTTGCCAAAAATAAAGTTAAAAAAAAAAGCATGAAGCCGCCATACTGGAAATAATCTCAATGTAAAATATGTGATACATGTAATTAATGTAATCGAACGTAACGTAGCATACACATAATATTTAATAGTTAAGTAAAATAATAACAATAGTAGCTCACATATGAAACGATTTATAACAAGACTAATAAAGTTAACGACAGCAGAAAAAAGGTAAGGAAAAGAGTCTGTAGAAAAAAGTAAAATAATAAACCAGATACTTAAGATCCTGCTTTGACTAGCTCGTAGGTGGTAGAGCCACGCTGAAGCTATTACTGGTTTGAACATGGGTCGGCTCGCCCGGGGTACTACCACACTGTCACAGAAAACCGACGTGAAGTAACAGTGCTTGCATTGTTGCGTTTCGTTCGCTCAGTGAGAGCGCCGGATACCTAATTCCCCTCCCCCTTCCCTCTTCCCCACTCTCATTTCTCCTAAACACAAGCTGACAACGTACTTGCGACTCCTCTGGTGTTGCAAGTGTCTATGGACGGTGGTGATCACTTAACGTCAGGTGTCACCTGTTCGTTTGCCTACTATGATATAAAAAATTGTTGTACTAACGAAAAAGTTACGAGTTGCAAACACAAAACATTACCATGTTGAACGTGGTAATAGACCGTATTAAGATGAATAATCTGTGAACATTTTTTGATCTATTGAGATTTTTTACAATTATGTCGCTGCCTTGACGAAACCGTCTTTTTTGGTACCTAGAACCTTGTTGAGTGGATTTTAACACTTTTGTTTTTGTTTCAGGTACATCTTGAACGACATAAGGTAGATTATTATATATACATAGCTACTTGAAATTCTCAAGAACGTTGGAGATGATAAGCTATAAATTAAATTATAATTCCTATGAATTTATTTCGTCTTCAACCATCGAGGGTAGCTGTTAAACGGATTCAGGAAAATAATAATAAGAAAGTTGAGCAACATTTCCTTTGAATACTTTTGGCCTGAATTCTATCTTTATAAAGCTACAAGTGTTTTCTAAAAACAATGTATGAATTGTTTTATATATTATTACATGGTTTAACTGTATATGATGTCTTGATGTTATCTATCTAGCTATCTCTACGTATAGAAGAATGTAAATATAAAGTGTCTGTACTTTTAGATTTTTGTAAAATAAAATACATTACACTCAATTTTAGAAATGTCTCTCTTTTTGTATGAACACGCATCATTGTAAAAATACTGCGTTCATGGTAAAAACTTTTCAAGATAATCATAAAGCATATCTTCGAGTAACATTTAGTCTTTGTTTCATTAAAATCGGTTCGGTCTATCACGTGTAATACTTTTAATGACGACGCGACTTAAGTACGAGAGAAAAGTAGATAAGTAAATGGACTTAATACATTCAGATGACTTTATTAATAGCTGTTTTTTACGTAAGGCTTCACGCGGATGGCGTCGCGATCACAGCTAGTTTACGACAAAATGTACGATAGACGTTTTTATTTATATGTCTTAACGCAATGTCGTCATATATTCTTAGTTTATATGTTTGCTTAAAAGCAAAGAAATATAATACCGTTTTTATAATAACTGTACTTCATTGTTGTATATTAATTAATTAGTACTAGTGGTCAATCCCCCTCAGTGGCGGCTCAAGCCTAGGTCCGTTCCCTCGGCGTGGAGCCCTTGAGTACGCTGCTCGCGCGATACAGTGACACAAAATCTTACATCACTGCGACAACATTACACATATCACCTCCACACACGTGCACGCCTACACGCGTACACATGAAAGTGGAAGGGTTGTATTTTTACCCTTATCGAACTGAAATAGTTTAGAAAAATTAACCGACACAAAATACATATAAGAGTTGTCGAGGTATGTATGCTTGGTACACATATATGTTTCAATGACTCATATATAATATAGGTTAGTAGATAGGTGGAATTGTAAAGGGGTGGGGAAGGGGTGGGGGGGGGGGGGGTCATTGGGGGGGGGGGGGGAGGGGGGGGGGGGGTTGGGGGGGCGGGGGGGGGGGGGGGAGAAAGGGGGGGGGGGGGGAGGGGAATAATGGGGGATGGGGGGGGAAGAGGGGGGGGGGGGGGGGGGGGGGGGGGAGGGGGAGAGAGGGGGGTGGGGGGAGGAGGGGAGGGGGGAAATGAGGGCTGGGGGGGGGGGTGGGGGGGGGGGGGGGGGGGGGGGAAAAAGGGGGGGTCGAGGGGGGGGGGGGGAGGGAGGACCCTCAAGGAAGGGGGGGAGGGGGGGGAGGGCTCCTAAAAGAGGGGAGGGGGGGGGGGGGGGGGGGGGGAAAAAGGGCAAAAAGGGGGGGGGGGGGGGGGTTTGGGGGGGGAAGGGGGGGGGAAGGAGAAGAAGAAAAAGAACGAAAAAGAGGGAGAAGGAGGGGGGGGAATTACGGGGAGAGGAAAAAAAATTGAGAGGGGGGAGAAAAAAAAGGGGAAAAAAAAAAAAAAAAAAAGAAAGGGAAGGGGAAAGAGGGGGGGGGGGGGGGAAAAAGAAAAAAAAGAGGGGAGGAGAGAAAAGGCATCGAAAAAAAATATCGTGTTTCGTTGGTCTTTTGGTACTAGCTGTGCGCTTCATCCGGGGAACCCATGTAAAAAAAACAGTGAATAATAAAATTATCTGCAAGTAATAAGTCCAATTAATTATCTACTTTTCTCTCGAACCAAATTGGAGCGGAATAAAAGAAAAAAAAAATTGGAAGGAGGGGACGGAAATAAAGAAAAAAAAAAAAAGAAGTATGTTTGAAGATTTAAAAAAACAATTGCTGATTATTATGGATAACTAATATAATGTATAACTATACTTGCGGTCCCGGCGGACATTGTCCCTCCCTAATAATGAAAAATTGTTGACAAATTTTATACCTAAAGACCTTCCTCCTGAATCCCTTATCTACTGGTGAAAACCTCATTATCATCTGTTAAGTAGTTTTTGAGTTTATCGCGAACAGACAGACAGACATAAGTGGTATGTGACTTTGTTTATATGCAATGATAACTATATAAATAACAAAAAGTCGAAGCAGTCATAACGACTACCGACTGAAGTAAAAACTCAAAACGATCGAATAACTATGTACTTCTATGAGTTTTAAAATCAATTATAATTTGAATTAGTTACTTTTTATTATTTGTACGTTGGAATCATTAATATTACTCTGGTTTTCACATGTATTGGCACTCCACGTAATAACTGTATACATTTTTATACAGTTTATTGATTATTCAAACGTATGATGGGCTGGACAACTTCAAAACAAAATATCAATATTACGTGTACACAGGCCGCTATAATACGCGTCGCTAGTCTGACGCAAATGCAATACGTCACGTCACGTTATCGGTAAAGCAAACTATCAAATTACAAACTATATATAAGTATCAGTTTCATTTACACATATTTTTCAACTTTGTGATATGGTATTATTAAAGTGAATTTTGTTTAGAATCGTTATGGTTTGAAAATCAAAGGAAAGAATCATGATAAAGATACAAACACATATATCAATAGGATTTAGCCTACGTATTACATTTTGTGTTTCTAATTCGCTAACTGATTGATAATTGAATGAAGAAATGTCATGTAGCCGTAGCTCAGTTATAACGTATTGTACATTATTCGGAACGACGAAGGCGTCGGTTCCGAACCCAATGATATTTTTTTAGTTTTTCTTTAAAGTAGCATAGGGAGGTGAAAAATATCTTAAATTTTTAACTAATCTGTCTGCTATATATTATAGCACTAAGAAAATTTTCCAAAATCCGTGAAGCATTTCATTAACTACAAATTTTTGACTTTCGTCCGTTATCCTGGAGAACCCCTTGCGTTTTATGGGGCAAAAAGTATCCTAGACGTAACCTTGTAATATTAGTTATTACTGTGCCAAGTTTCGTCAAAATTGCTTCAGTACTGCCCGAGTGATAAGTGTTCACAGGAACGGACAGACAAATTGTAAAAGAATCATTTTTGGCTTCTATATCGATAACACACTCTATCCCGGTTATAATTTTCTAAAAATATATAATGTACAGATTTGGCCTCGTTACAGTTTTATTATATGTATATATAGATTAGTATAGATATATTTATAGGGCCCCAAAACATGTATACTAAGTACTGTAATATGTTGACGAATTCTAATACAAAATGTTATATTTAGATCATTGTGTCGTAGGTCGAAATTTCTGTTACAATTGGTATTGTTAGTCCATTCTCTACTCAGCTTTGTTCTCTCCAATCTGTACTTTTTATGTATTTGTTTATAAGAAAAAAACTTGTACAAGCTTATCCCCGTCCACGGGTATCGGGCACGTTCTTTAAGTATTTTATCGCGGGAAAAGTTAATTTGAGGGTTCTCTGTGTAGCCGGCCCCTTGTAAATTGAGTACAAAGCCTCGCTTGAGTCGAGTATGTACAGATACTGTGTTAATTTTACTTTTTATTATTATATTTGATGAAAAGAATCGTTTCTATTGTGATTTTAATACTGTCTGAAACGTTCGTTGTGCTCGAAAACTGCATAAAGTGAAAGCCTACAACAACCAATAATTGTGAATGTTTCAAGTGTTGCCAAGCGTCCCGTCTTTCACAGGACATCTTGGAATTTCCTGGGTAATTTTTAGGTTTAATTTTGTAGGTTGTAGAGCCACGCTGAAGCTATTACTGGTTTCAGCATGAATGGGGCGGCTCACTCGGGGTAGCACCACCCTCTCACAGAAAACCGACGTGAAGTGCTTGCATTGTTGCGTTTCGTTCGGTCAGCGAGAGCGCCGGAGGCCCACTTCCCTTCCGCTTTCCCGTCCCCCTTCCCCTTCTCCCTCCCCCCTCCTCACAAACACAGGCTGGCAACGCACTTACAAACTCTTCTGATGTTGCAAGTGTCTATGGACGGTGGTGATCACTTAACATCAGGTGACCCACCTGTTCGTTTACCTTCTATGATATAAAAAAAATCGTTATGTCGTACTGGAGAGTACCATGTCGTTAATTTTGATTAATGCGTATGTATTAAAAAAGTAGGAAAGCGTCCGGGTGCTAATGTATCTAGAAAATGTTTTGGTGTAGCAAACAATTCGTGGTCGGTTTTATCATGACGAAGTGTATTTTTTTATAAACTTGGCAAAATATCAAAAGGTTCGGTAACAAAGTACAATTTATAGAATCAAATGGAATTAGACAAAACAAATGTTTATGTATGTTATAAAAAACCTAATATTAAAGCTCCATGATTGTTAGTCCCTTGAGGCCGTAGAAAAGTTGGCAACTCTAATTCCAACGTTCACAGATTAATCAATTAGGTATACATATTTTTCTGCTGTACAATTAGTCTTCAGTACTATAAAGCGTGTTACAAAAACAAAGGCACCTTGGTATATTTCATCACCATCGTATTCACATATATATTCACTATATGCGATATTCACTATATCTAAATCAGGAGCGATCAAACGATCGATCGCGAATGCTTTTTAAGTCGAGAATAATTTTTCCGATATAGAACTATTCACAGATTTTGTTTCAGTAGGCTGCTAACTAAAACAAAATGTAATGAATAAATAACTAAAATTTATTTGATTCACAATTACACCAGAATAACCCCCTCATTACTTTCTTTTATCGTTTTAGCGGGAGTTACGTAGGTAGCAGTTATCTAGCTAGACGACAATCCTGCATCACACATGCTTACGCCTTTCATAGTCCATCGATCGTAGTCCAACATTAATGAGGTGGATCGCTAGCAATTCAATTTGAGCAACCCTGGTCTAAATAAAATTAAAAAGAATATATATATAAAAATAGGCTGACCTTTCTCAATAAATGGACTATCAAATGCAAAAAAAAATTAATTTGACTGGGAATTATAGAGAAACTTTGAATCAGAAATGAGAAATTCGTTCGACAACTAAAGTTGCCGACATAGCTTACCGAATATCACAGCGGAAGTGGCAATTAGCAAGGCATGTAGCAGCGGCTTCGAAATTTTAATTATTTCGAACGCTGTGACCATGACACTATGGCCTGGTGGGGTAGGTAGCAAACTACCAGTGGTATCAAGTGTTACACCGCTGGATCCCCTCTCATCAATAACAGGGCAAAGAACGATCTCAGTCATCTGATGATGGTCTAAGGCCCAGACTGTGAAGCTCGGGCACGAATCCATCTCAGCGCCATCCACGAGAAGATACATATGAATGTATTAGCCGTTTAATATATGTTTGTTCAGCACGTCACTATATACTTAATATGTTCATAGAAAAACGTTAATGAACACGAACCGAGCGGCGAGCACAAATTAGTTTTTTATACACGAGTTTTAGAACAGATGTGGTATGAATACAACAATCTTCAAACACAGCGACCAGCGAACTTTGTGACGTGTAGTGGTACCGATATAATGCCAACAATAACTGCATCGTATAATGATTTGATATATATCTAAACCTTGCTAATTAATCATTTTATCTAATAGTAAAAACCGCATGAAAATCCGTTCAGTAGTTTTTGAGTTTATCGCAATCAAACAGACAGACGTGGCATATTTTGTTTTATAGTATGTAGTGAAATAGGATTATAGTATAGAAAAACAAAGGACAGATATTCATAACTGCCGACAGAAGTAAAAACCCAAAACAATTGAATAACTGTGGTTTTTTTTTTAATTTTTAAATCAGTATAGCCTGAATTATTTAAATTTCATAATATGTAAATTAAAATTATTAGCATTATTTTGGTTTCCACATCTATTGGCACTCCGAGTAACAATTATATATATATATTTTTCTTTTATCGTAGCTCGGCAAAATGACTGTACTGTGCCTGATGGTAAGCACAGTACAATCCAAAAACAATGGCGACTACCGAGAGACATACTATCCATCGCCGGTCGCCGTTGTCATGCCGGCCTGCGTAAGTATCTATTCACGTTGCGCTTGAAGGACCCCATGTCATAGGAAGGAGGAAACACACTGGCCGGGAGATTGTTCCATAGCTTCACGGTACGGCAAAGATAAGATGTTGCGAACTTTTTAGTTCGTGCCCAGATAGGATTTACCGTAAAACTGTGGCTCCGAAGACCAGCGCGCGTGGTGCGGTTATGAAAAGGAGAGGAAGGGATCAAGTTGAATAACTCTTCAGAACAATCGCCATGATACAGACGGTAGAACACGCTCAGTGAGGCAATGTCTCTGCGCAACTGAAGCGGCTCTACGAACTCTGTAATGTCTGCATCATTAATAATGCGGACAGCCCGTCTTTGCAACCTGTCCAGGGTATCCAAGAGGTACTTTGCCGAACCGTCCCAGTGGTGCAAGCAGTATTCCACGCAGGGCCGAACTTGTGCCTTATAAAGGAGATATAGCTGTTCAGGCGTGAAAAACCGTCGCACCCTGTTCAGGATTCCGAGTCTCCGAGATGCTGTGGAGATCACGCTATGTATATAATTATATACATTTTTAAACAGTTTATGAATTAATCAGACATATGATGAGCTGCAGAAGCTCAACATAAAATATTAGTATTACATTTATACAGGCCGATAGTCTGACACAAGCGCAATACGTTACTATCATGTCGAGATCATCGGTGACGCGAACCCATAAGTTTTTCTCTTAATGCAGGCATAAAGGAACTAAAGAGGTTTTCGCTTAAAAAAAAACAATATCGAAAATTCTATATAACTCTCTCGAAATCTTTATTTATGAGCGAAGTATAAAAAGTTTGGTAGGATGAAGTATTGCCTTAGGGAAGCGAGTAACGTTCAATTTTTATTTGTCAGTCAACGCGTCAATCCGTCTAAGTGGATCTATCGCGCCCGCAATTTGGTCCAATTCAGCCGACCGTATCCCTCATTGACTCTAGAATTTGATTTTCCGTCTCTCGTACATTTCTGGCGCGTTAATTAAAAGGCTTCCAGATTCAATGGGAGGTGATATCGGGCCATTTGAAATGAGATATTAGATTTTATTTTCAAGGTAAAAAGCTACGAGTAGAATATTAAGTTTTATTTAGTTCAATCATTTTCATGGTATTAATATTCCTCTTTACGATTCATTTTTATAGGTTTCATATCCTTAATTAGGTTGCTGTGATGATTTAATTTACTTGTAACGCTTCACTAAGACGACTATTTCTGTAAAGATATTCTTGTCATCCTTCGTTTACAGTTTTCACTGAAAGCATACGTATCTGAGAGGTCAAACTATATTGGTTAAATTTTACTAAAAGCAGAGTAACACTTGTCGACCCTTTCTAGAGGTCATCTACCGCCATTTAGAAGACAGCTATCAATTCGCTGCACTCGTAAAAGAGTGGGTATAATGCCTATATAGTATTTCAAGCAGTTATAATGTCCGTAATCTCGCTACGGTCGCAATATATAATATGGGATCTCGCAAATCATTAAAGATTAAGTTTCAGGAATTCTACGCTCCAATTTACTCTTGATAATTTAATGTATGTCCGCAAAAACTTTGAAAAGCTGGATTTTGTGTTTTTTTTTTCTCGAACTGACTACGCTATTGATCTAGCCAGGTCTTAACAGCTCCACCGGACTACTAAGGTGAGCGCTTAAGGCACTCAGCCGATTTTATTTGACAACTAGCTCAAGGGTGCACGGCACACCTCGGCTTGGGCTGTTACCTGATACATGCAATTCGCGACCTATCTGAGCTAAACTAAGCTAAGCTAACTATTCATACATATATGAGTTGTTGAAACATATATGTGTACCAAGCATACATACCTCAACAACTCTTATATATATTTCGTATCGGATAATTTTCTAAACTATTTCAGTTTGATAAGGGAATAAAATAAAGCCCTTCCACTTGCATGTGTAAGCATGTATGCGTGCACATGTGTGGAGATGATATGTGTAATGTTGTCGCAGTGATGTAAGATTTTGTGTCAGTGTATCGCGCGGGCTGTATTTTGTAAAAGACCAGTATGATCTAAATATTAGAAACTGTAACAAACTGGTTGTCGCAAGTTTCAAACTCACTAAAACAAGTAATCGTTTTTAGGCATATTATCGCTTTGCCGGACTGTAAGCTTCAACGCCATGTCAAGCGGGTTCTGGTGTCAAAAGGCTATTATAGAGTGGATCAATATGTGAACTATGGTGAAGTCTAGAATTGACTTCTCCCTGTGCATTTACTAAAAACTATTGTAACATGTAATGTATTATCAGAATATATGTTAAAAAGATAAACCAGATGGAGTTTCTTCCCGGTTCTTCTCGATGACTGGGATGTTTTTCGAACTGGTGGTAGTTTTGACGTTCATAAGCGCCTTGTTATGGCCTAAATTCAATAAAGTATTTTTGATTTGACTTGATTTATCACATTATTGCCAAACGAGAAGGTATAATTTGTTTTCAACCTGCCGCGATTTCCTCGATGTTAAATTATATTGTAAAAAATAATAACAATAATGTACAGCCTAAATGAATCGTAAATATGCGAAAATCTCAGTACCGTTTTCATCTCTATTTATGAAACGATTTTTTTTAGTAGTTGCTAACAAATGTTAATAAAAAAAGTTAAAATTATTTTATTTCTATACAAGCGATGAATCGAAACTTTTATTTGAAACTCTGTTTGTTATACTTTTAAGTCCTTACGTCTACAGTTATATTTGTACAACACTTAATACAGTTTCAACAATTTAGAAAACATAATAAACAAGCAATACAGATAATAATATCTATATATTAAAATGTGACATCTCTGTACCTATTATTTTCATCGAATTTGTACTATTTGTCAACCACTAGTATAAATAAAAAGTTCATAATATAGTAAAACCGATCTAAAATGTAAAATAATAAGGTTAGTTGTCCACAATTATAACGATTTTTTTATTATTTTAATATATCATCATCATTACATAGTATAAAACAAAGTCCCCTACCGCGTCTGTCTGTCTGTCTGTCTGTTCGCGATAAACTCAAAAACTACTGAACGGATCTTTACGCGGTTTTCACCGGTGGATAAAGTGATTCACGAGGAACGTTTTGGTATATAATTTGTTCAGGATTTTTTTATAATCAGGGCGGGACAACGTCTGCTGGGCCCGCTAGTATATTAGTAGTTATAGAGAAACATGGCTGTGTATAGAAAATAAGCAAGTACATTAATTATTTATTAAGTTATCTATTGTACGCCAATTCTTGATCGACGAATTTCAAAACAATTAACAATCGCTTCAATTAACCACGTCTTTCAACATCGACCTTATTATAATTGACTGTTTCATTTGATAGTCTCGATGGTCAAATAAAGGCTTCCTAACGACTTGTCTACACTATAAATGTTGTTGACACTGTCAATAAATAAATTTTCTCATTCAAAGCAATGATATTATAACTAGAAAGCTATAGATACGTCATAAGCGTTTCGACAGCGCCTTGTTAAAACTTGGCTAGCTAGCTTATTTTTGACGGCTGCCCAGACAATCCGCCCGTATCTAAGAAACATATAACTATTTCTTTTTCACCACCGTTATTGAGAACATGCCATCTTACTTCCACATTTTATCGAAGACAGTATGGCGTTACAATATTACTTTACGTATGTGTGCTAACGCACTGCCGTGCCGCACGCGTGCCGTTTGTTTTGTCAAAATATCACGTAGATAACGTATCTACAGCATTTTAGTTATAATAATTCAAAGTATTATAGTAATTTACTATAACGTTATAAAGTTATAACGTTATAAAGTTTTAAAGGGGTTCCTTCAATGGTTGATTGCGAACTAATATATGATTTGAATAACGTCACGGGAAATATTTATAATTTTGTTGCATTTCTCTCATCTACCGACGGTGCCGTGTCGAGTGAGAAAAGTTTGTTATTAAAAATTCAATATAAAAGTTGAATTGCGTTCACGGTGGAGTATTAAATATTGGATTGCGTCGAGTACTTCACTCCGCGCGATGATTGGTTGATAATAAAATTGTACCCTCACGCTCTAGGAAACTGTATAATTTTGTATTTTTTAAAATAAAATCTCCGGGTCGGTTTGTGCGGAATTTCCTTTTCCTCTACCAACTTTTGTTCCATTCCTTTACCAGAATAGTACTTTTTCTAGGTAACAAGTATCCTATGTTCTTTTCTGTACCCATGACAATGGGTAGGCATAATTTCATGATAATCGGTTGAGGAATTAAGGCGTCAAAGCGTATTTAGTGAAGAAACAAACAGTAAGAATGTTGATAGAAAGCAGATTTGGCTGCAAGATTATAGTGTCATGTTTTACTACTATGTAGAAATGGACAACGTACATCCTGTGCCTTTAAGCCATCAACGCTTACTATTCGATGTAGAAAATCGGTATGATGCATTGGTTAATTCTGGGCTCTAACGTCCGCTCTAATTTTATAACGTATCTATGCATTTTATTCGATGCATCGAAAGAACATGTGCTGTCTTTCGATGCGACACGATTACAATTAAAGAGAAAATAAAAGGAAACTGTATCGTTGTACATTATTTTACTTTATCAATATTAATTATTTATGTTGCCAATAGTTTCGAAGTGAAGACATCTTTTGGCGCGTTGAACGGTATTCTTGGCAGGGAAATTTATAATTTCGCGTCATGACATGCTAGTAAGCATGACCGATCGTATTGCGTTTGTGCGGCTTGCATCAGAAAAGCGATGCGTGGTGGCCTGTGTATATCTAATAATGATATTTTGTATTGAGATTATGTAGTCTATCATATATTAATTATACACTGTATAAAAATGTTCATAATTATTGTTTGGAATGTCAATAGATGTAAAAACCAGACTAATTGATAATAATTTTAAGTTACAAATTATGAAATTTAAATAATTCATAATATAATTGATTTAAAAATACAAAAGATGTTCTGTTTTTATTCCATTGTTTTGAAGTTTAACTTCTGTCGGCAATACTTATGGCTGCCTCAATTTTTTTTAATTTCATTAAATAACATCTATTACCATAATACATATTACCAAGTAATATCAATACGAGCAAGTATTTACAACTATATTATCATAAATTTCTCGCCGTTCTATTCCTTCGTTTGCTTTTATGAGCTCATAGAGAGAAAACTAAATGACTTGTATCGTGTCCACCTAATCAGATATCGAATTTAAAATTCTCAGACATCTTAAGACTGCAATTGTAAAAGTGTAATTTAGAAAATAAATTTATCGCTTTTGTATATGTATATATAATTGTATATGTCAGTATACAATACATCGTTAAACTTTGATCCTTTTTTTTTCGAGCTGACTACGCTACTGACTTAGCAAGGTCTTAACAGCTTCACCGGACTACTAAGGCGAGCGCTTAGGGTACTCAGCCGATTTTGTTTGGGCAACTAGCTCAAGGGTGCAAGGCATACCTCGGCTTGGGCTGTTGCCTGATACATGCAACTCGCGACCTATCTTAGCTAACCTAAGCTAAGCTACATATTCATACTTATATGAGTTATTGAAACATATATGTGTATCAAGCATACATACCTCGACATATGTATTTTATGTCGGATGATTTTTCTAAACTATTTCAGTTCGATAAGGGAAAAATAAAACCCTTCCACTTTCATGTGTAAGCATGTGTGCGTGCACGTGTGTAGAGGCGATATGTGTAATTTTGTTGCAGTGTTGTAATATTTTGTGTCACTGTATCGCGCGAGCAGCGTACTCAAGGGCTCCACGCCGAGGGAACGGACCTAGGCTTGAGCCGCTGCCGAGAGGGACCAACATTGATGCAATGCTTCAACGCATTATATTGTTGAAAACACCAATGACTTCATAACGTGTGGATCGATCAAAGATCTGCAACACTTTTTGACGTAATGTGACCGGTATAAAGCTCAACGGAAATCTGTTAGGTCACTTAAAATTTACTGTAATGGACCAGAGCATCATCCATAGAAACTTGGCTGCATCTGCAAGTGAAGAAGCCAAGATTATATGGAATTGGACGTTAGTCATTAGTTCTAAGATTTTTTTGGTTAGTTTGCTAAGATTAGAGACGCTGAGAGTGACATGTTCTTTGTGTGCCTAAGTTCCAAAGTCAAAATTTAAAAAACCAATGACTTCTTTGCATGTTCACCCCTAAACGTTTATGCTTTAACCTCGTGGGTTAAATATCAAGAAATAGCTTCTTTGTTTCAGAGAGAGCTACGTAGACCCAGTCACGTAAAAAGTGTCCAAGCCCGCTGTTATGTATTGTATATCGAGGGTATAGATAAAAAACTCAGTCTTACACGAACACGTATTTCATTCACAACACCCGCAATCAACTAATTCAATCCCTATCTTTCATTATCCCTTTATGTACTGTATTAAGCAGAAATGACTTAAAAAAATTAAATTAAAATGTGTTTTGTTTTGTGAGTCGAATTTAATAAAAGTAAACTTATGTATTCCCTTAAGATACGTTTAGGGTACTTGTAAAAATCCTATGAAAAATCGCCTAATACTTTTAGAGATTGGCGTTATCAGAGAGATGGACAACGTTATCGCCCGGAAATAGTTTTTTGACATGTATTTTTAGTGAGCTTCAGCTTTATTATAAGTACTAGCGATTTCCTGCGGCTTCGCACATGTGTTTTATGCAATAATTATTTACGACTTCATTACATAGTATAAAATAAAGTCCCCTACTGCGTCTGTCTGTCTGTTCGCGATAAACTCAAAAACTACTGAACGGATCATTATGCGGTTTTTACCAGTGCATAAAGTGATTCATGAGGAACGTTTTGGTATATAATTTGTCAAGGATTTATTTTTAATCAGGGCGGGACAACGTCTGCCGGGCCCGCTAGTTTGATATAAATCTTTATATATAAATTTCTTCTCTACGCGTGTATGTTAATGAACTCCTCCTAAACGGCTGATCAAATTTTGATGAAATTTTGTGTGCGTTGTCCAGTGGATCCGAGAATGGTTAAATTCACAATTTGGCCCGGTAAGTGGCGCTGCGGTTGAGTTTTAGGGTGTTTTTTTATTATCAAGGCAGGACAACGTTCACCTGGCCCGCTCGTACATATATATATATATAACATTATTTGGATATATATGTGAGCGTGAATATATTGAGTTCCTAATGGATCCCTTAAAATTGTGTTGAACTGAAAAAATTACCGCGTCTCTTGGTGCAATGTTATGTTTACCAGTTTCAACGGGATGTTTAATTTGGTGTGGGATATTATCACAGGTGGTGAAATTGTTGTATATCTATAACCCTAAAATAAATCAAATGGATGATTGTTACTTTCTAAAATAAAACTCGATTACAGCCTACTGTGACTTTGAAGGAACATCGTACACCGTAAAGTCAATAGTGATTGTTACATTACTATATATCGGAAGTTCCATTGACAGGCAAAACATACATATGTATTATGGACCATCGTAAATACAGTCTCGGTCTGGAACCATGCGACACTTTCCTATTTTCAAATTTCAAGAATTATTTACGCGAATAACGATTCAATACCAAGAGAGGTTGTTGAAGAGTATAACAGGCATGTTTCCGCGGTCACCACAGAAGAGATGTATAGATGTGTTCATAGATGCTTTATTCATATCAAAAAGTAGATTAAAGCTAACGGAGCTAATATTTTGAAAAATAATAAATTAATTTTTAACCACTTATTTAGTTTAATACAACTTTTTTCTTACGCATTGCAGACATTTTTATATATAAACAGATAGACAAAGGAACACTCTAAAATCATTTAACGCGAAAGTGTTATGGACGAGTTTAAACTGTATATAAGTATTATTTGTCTTAGTTAATGTTTTAGTTGTGATTAAGCCGGTTTCCTTGACCCTCCGTCGACCCCAATCGACTCCACAATCCCCGGGGTGTGAGTATTTTCGCGTCGGGAACCGGCAGTATCTCGTCCATGATCGATGAGTTTATACATATATATAACCGTAGGATATATATAACTGACATAATGTATTAGAATCTAATATGTCCTTTGACTTTGGAAGTGTAGAGCTTTGACTTCATAGCCTGTATAGAGGTTAATGATCTGTGATGTAACTAATAATGCATAGTAATTTATTACGCGTACATTTATCTATCTATAGATATAATAAGAATTTAAATCTAATGTGTGTGTGCATTTTGTGAAAAAAATTATTGCAGGTGTCAAGGAATTAGTAATAAAATACATTTGAATCATTTTTAGAAATGTCTGTCTGTCTATCTATCCGTCTGTTTGTATGAACACGCATAACTGCTAAAGTGCTGGGTTTACAATGAAACCCCACCAAGAAAATCATAACGCATATACTTTTTAAATTTTTGTAAAAAAAATTGTTGCAGGTGTCAGGGAATAAGTAATAAAATACATTTGAATCATTTTTAGAAATGTCTGTCCGTGTGTATGAACACGCATCACTGTTAAAGTACTGTGTTCACAATAAAACCTCATATAAGAAAATCATAAAGCATATCCTCGGGAGTAACATAGTCTTTGTTTCATTAAAATCGGTCCACTCTATCAAAAGTTATTGTAATTTTAATGACGACCGGGCGTAAGTATGAGAGAAAAGTAGATAAGTAAATGGACTTAATACATTCAGATGACTTTATTACTAACTGTTTTTTACATAAAGTTACACTCGGACCTAGTGGCGGGCACAGCTAGTAAGTAATATAATACATTTCAATCATTATTAGAAATATCTGTCTGTCTGTCTGTTCGTATGAACACGCATCACTGCTAGCGTTCATGATAAAACCTTTTTAAGAGAGAAAAGTTGATAGTAATTAGACCTAATACATTTAGATGACTTTGTTAGTCACTGTTTTGTATGTCAGGTTCCACGCGGACGAAATCTCGGGCAGATGCTAGTTTATAAGAACGTACAGAAAGTACATATTATTATAGTGGGAGTTTCTTTGCACTTCTGCCTGGAATTGAGTGTCCGCTACCACGTCTCACTGCAACAAAAACGTTTGATTTAATTAATGCGAGCTGAACCTGAAAAAGTTAATTTGAAAGTAGTAAAAAGTATTATTTTTCTGATTTTTCATGATGATAGTCATGTACTAATACTATATTTTGATATTAGTAAATAATTTTAACTTCTTCATTGGGTAAGGTAATGCCTCTTGAAAGGTAAAATTGGAAAACGACAAAACTTAATTTATTTCAATATTTAGCTTCAATTTATTGACAAAGTAGTGTCAATACGAAAATTTTAATTTTTCTTTTGGGGACGAGAAAATTAATGAAATACTAGTTTTGTATCGAGCTAGTTATTTGTAGATGAAGATTAGAAAGAAAGTTGTACAATATTGTTACAAATAAAATTCCTAAATCAATATTATTAATGAAACATATAAATTAATTTCAAAAATATGCCTTACAACGTTAGCATATCGATAAACAACGAAATGAAGTGCTAGGTTCAATAGTTCTCAAAAAAAAAAGCATGGACTGGTGACGGTAGCAACCGGCGAGTATAAAATCATACGCATTCAGTCCATTCTTGGTAGTTTTTAGAATGTATCATGGTTGTTATTCGTTACCAGTGCAATTTTTACAGTTGTATTTATTTAATAATATTCGATGAACATCTTGTAGTTCTTTATTCGTATCGTATCAACTTTCTTTTTGTTTTTTACCCGCACAATTCTAGTTCAACAGAAAATTTGCAATGTAGTAAGTTTCTCATTTAAGAAGAATCAATATCTAATATTTTCTAAATATTTTCAATAGCTTTTTACACTTCTAAGCATAGCAAGAGCACCTCCGTTGAAGTGCAACTGCCGGAATGCAATGACATACGGTGAAAGGTTTCCAACTTGTCTATTTAACCAAGCGGATATTATAGTTAGCTCTATTGACATGCTATAGTTTCGCATTGGAAAGATTTGACCCGATTTCCGAACACGCAGTCATAAAATTGTGCTATGACTAAATATTTTATTTTAAAACTATACCGTGGTGGCAGGGTATTATCTGTTATCCTCCCAGCTAGCTATTACACTCAAGTTGTTAGTAAAACTGTATAACCAATAACTTTGAGCTTGCGATTTAAGAAAGAAAGAAAAGAGAAGAGTAAAATAACAAAAATAAAGTTATTAATGTTGATAATAACTTACGCAATATATGTCATATGAAGAGAGATAAAAGTCATAAAGAACAAGATGAAGATCAAAGGAGGCATGGAGAGATCATTTACAAAGACTTACGTATGCATTAAATGTGTGGATACTAAGACGATAGTGTAACAAATGAAGATGGGAGAATCGAAGTAGTAGAGGTTTTCTAACATAGGGTTAAGGTCATTTCTTTATTTAAAGTTATAGGTTTTTCTGCCGTTAAACCTATTAAAAATGCGGGATACGTCGTTTAATTTACAAAGTTCTAAGCACGGAGATCCGATAATAAAACTCCATTAGTTGGGTCTTAATTAAATCTCTCGATTGCCTAGACTATAGATTTCTCAACCTTAATCCAATAAAAACCATCGCTTTTTTAAATAAGTATAAATCCATTGACCTACGAAGCTGACTACTTACGTAAATCCGTTTCTAATCACGTGTGGAACTTAAGTATCAATACGATACCTAAAGTTTCATCCCGGAATACAGCATTGCAATTACTAATTCTGCCCGAAACTAGAAATATGGTTTGTGGATTTCTTCTATTGAAGTCCTTATCACAAATCACTGGAACCCCTTTCAGTCGGACCGTTTGAAGTAATTTATTGATGATCCCTAAAAATCAATGACGTCTAAGTAACCCTCGGTATTAAAAGTTATCTCACTAACCGTTTGGGACTGGACAAAAAGAGCGTATGAGTGAGGAAATAAGGCCGAGCGAACAACGGAAAATGGGTCATCGAATTCAAACTGACATTAGTAGGGTTAAGCGGTACTGGATTAGTTTTAGGATGTATAAAATATTGTTCCCATATCATTGTCAGAAAGTAGTATAATATTAGGAGTTCTAAATAACACTAAAGATTATTAAATAAATTTCTAAGTATTTGTTTTCGCAGACAAGGCTTTCTTACTAAATTGTCTTGATGCAATCAACTGACTAATTATACCCTGTATTATGGTATTTCGGTGAAAATTAAAGATATTCTTTATATTATATAGGTTTTATAGTTCCACCACAGTTACATCCGATGTTAAATGACATTATGACACGCAAAATCTAGGCGGCACTGACTCTCAAGTGCATCTGCCGGAACACACTAATAGGTAATTGGTGACAGATTATTAACCTGTGGGTAGTATCTAACCAGGCAGACTAGGCAGGTAGGTGGTAGAGCCACGCTGAAGCTATTACTGGTTTCAACATGAACGGGTCGGCTCGCCCGAGGTAGTACCACCCTGTCACAGAAAACCGACGTGAAGTAACAGTGTTTGCATTGTTGCGTTTCGTTCGGTCAGTGAGAGCGTCGGAGACCCACATCCCTTCTCCTCCTCTCCCCTCTCCCCCTCCCTCCGTTTCCCCCAACCACAGACTGGCAACGCACTTTCGTCTCCCCTGGTGTTGTTAGTGTCTATGGACGGTGGTGTACACTTAACATCAGGTGAACCACCTGTTCGTTTGCCTGCTATGACATAAAAAAAGACAGAAAAAGTCCTACCACCATGAGAATTCAACTAACTAGTAATCGCAATTTCGTTTTCATTATATGCTTTTGTTCTATCTGGAAAAAATTTCGGTTCTCTTTTATTTAACTGTAATTTTGTCAATCTCTGTTACAATTTATCAACTGTGTTGTTTGGTCGTGTTTTCTTCTTCTTATATTGTTTTAATATCTCCGATCAAAATTTGAGGTAATTCAATGTTTACTTCTGGTTTTATAATGTCATAATCTTTTAATGCACATTATCGTAACTATAAAAATTAAAATGAAATCATAAATACATATATAGAACAAGCTTTTGCCAGTAGCGTAAGCCAGCGTCCGCTTTAATGTGGTAGATGTACCCTTCGAAAATAGTACTTTTTTTACATGAAAAATCTCTTTATTTATCCTATGTCTTTTTATGTTCTTCTGGCAACATTTATGCAAAATTTCATCATGATTGGTTGAGTAATTAATTACCGTAAGGCGTGAAAGCGTAAAAAACAAACAATCGAAAGAAAAAAAAACATATTTATAATATTGGGATAAATGAGCTAAAATAATAAACAATTAGGAATTAAAAGCGAAATTTTTATATGGCTTGCTAACCTTCTATGTTAAAATTGGGTTAATATTTGATTTTAATTGTGATCGCACTTTTGTTGAGAATTGCTAAGTGTCACGTGTGTGCAAAGTTAATCAATAATAGCTTTATATAGACATGTGCAAAATATCACCTAAATGACAAACGATAATTGGGACGGGAGAAAAATACCAACAACACGGGCAGGAACAATGCCAAGCGGAGAGAGATTAAGACGGTCATTAGTCGACTGCTGGCAATAAAGTCGCCAGAGCGCTGGCTGAATGTTATCTGAATGAACGTAATTATGTACGATGCAATGTATGTAGACATCAAAGAATTGTCGACATTAAAATGAATGTTTGAAGTAATTATCATAATTTATCTAAAACACACTTTGACATAATCATTTAATAGAAAAACCTAATGAGTATAATACACGATCGTTTGTGATATTTAGGTTTGGCGAGTTTCTGGCGGGATTTCGAATGTCGCGTAGTGGATTTTATATTTTATTCATATTCTTGTGTTATTTGGCTCTATATTTTGTAATATTGATGGTGTTTATGTAAGTATAGTTTTGTTATTGTGCACAAGTGAAGTGAATGGGATAATAACACTGATTTGCCACAAAAACTCCCTAGAAAGTTCTAACAAAACGGCCACCATCTTGTTAGTTCATTGAAATAGTTTCAAGAAATTTGTTATATCATCACCTACTCGAAAATGGTAGTAATAACCCACTAGAAGATTGACGTTAGAAAATGAAACTCTGTTTTTTTTTAAAATGGCGCCTTATAAAAACGACTTCTGCCAGTGTCAAATCATTTATAGAAGAGTAACTTTATAAGTAGTAATAAAGTTCACAGAACTCGCTGAACAGGAGTGATAATAAGTTATTATTAATCATATAGATAATAAACTGAAATAGACATCGTAGACAAAAGATTTTGTTGAGTATTACGAGTTGCATTGTTTAAATAATTCTTATTTGGCGCTGGCATTAAAGAATAAAAAGGGCGATATGGCGGCATTTCAAATAAAGAGATAAAAAATTAATATCTTACGAGTTCAATTGAGAAAATAACAAAAGTCAATATTGGAAGTTTATCATCGCATACGTTTTATACGTTATGTGTTGTTGTAGTAATTATATTTTTGCTTACAGGACTATGATTTTATTATGGTTATAGATACATGTCGTTACGTTACAAAATGAACTACATCGAATTTTAATCGTTCAGATAATGTATCATTTTTTAAGGTTTTCCGTTTTTATACACCGAGAATGAAAGTTTCCCGTTCATAAGGTTTTTACATTTTTTTATAATCTTCATATTTTACGTGTACAAAATTTGAAGATATTGAAAAAGTTCGTAAAAGACGATTTAGGTCATTTTGAAACATTACAACACAATATCTATACTATAATAATAAAACTGTAGCAAGGTCAAATCTGTACATTAAATATTTTTTGAAAATTTTTATCGGGGTAGACTTTGTTATCGATATAGAAGCCAAAAATAATCTTTTTACAATTTTTGTCTGTCTGTCTGTCTGTCTGTCTGTCTGTCTGTCTGTCTTTCTGTCCCTGTGAACACGCATCACTCTGAAAGTACTGAACCGATTTTGACGAAACTTGGCACAGTGATAACTAATATTACGAGATTACATCTAGGATACTTTTTATCTCATAAAACGCAAGGGATTCTCCAGGATCTGCCTGTTTGTCTGTCCCTTTGAACACGTACCACTCTGAAAGTACTGAACCAATTTTGACGAAATTTGGCACAGTGACAACTAATATTACAAGGTTACATCTAGAATACTTTTTATCTCATAAAACGCAAGGGATTCTCCAGGATAACGGACGAAAGTCAAAAATTTGTAATTAATGAAATTTTTGACGGATTTTGGTAAATTTTCATTGTGCTATATATAGCAGACAGATTAGCTAAAAAGATAAGCTATATTTCCCTAAGCTACTTTAAAAAAAATACCAAAAAAAAAGATCGCCGGGATTCGAACCGTCGGCTCCGGCGGACCATATAATGTCCAGTACGTTATAACTGCGCTACGGCTACATGACATTTCTATGCGTAATTATTAACCTCATATGAAAAAGTATGTGTAAACGAAACTGTCACTTATATGTTGTTACATTTATTTTATTGTATAAAAAATGTTTGCTAAACAAAGGTGACAAGATTTTTCCTAAAACATAAACCTAGATAATAGTTACATTGCATTGTAGAAGATGAATCTCAACTAGAGTTCTATCAGTACGTGTGTTGTTTCGATATTTGATAAAATTAGTTTTCTAAATGTTGTTGAGTCTTGAAGTAGTTGGGTTCAGGTTTGTGAATCTAAGATTAAAATAAATCAGTCGAGGTGTATGCAGTTATTTTTTTTTCTCGAACTGACCATGCTATTGACCTAGCAAGGTCTTAACAGCTTCACCGGACTACTGTTTGCAGTTACTATGTTGTATTTATACTAATATTATAATGAGTGGTAAAGTTTTGTTTTCGAGGAATGATTGGTACCTACTACTGGTCCGATTTCAAAAATTCTTTCACTGTTAGAAAGGTATATTATCCCAAGTTCAGTATCTCAGTAAAAAAGGTGGTTTGTATGTCAAAAGTAAAATAAATGTGACCAAATTAAAATTGAATGCAGATTTCACGTATACTTTACAAATTCTTATAAAACAAACAACTAAAACAAAATGAAATTTAATGTAGATAAAGTTCAACTTTTACAGTATGTTACGTGATGAAGTCACAAGGGGTACTGGGAAGACATTTATCGGCAATATATGTAAGTTAGTTTTGATCTTCACTTTGATGACACTACTTTAGGTAATGCTGCGAACAGATTCTAGGCTTATTTTAAAAGATTTCTCACATACCAACTGAGTATATGTTTGAGTGAGTCCCTGGATAGTTTGGATTCACGATTGGAAGTGCTGGATAACGCTGCAATAGGGTTTTAGGTTTTTTAAGATTATTTGCGTTTAAAAATACAATTGAAACCGGTAATAACCGATTTGGTGCAGACGAAGTTGCACGGGTCAGCTAGTATTAAATAAAAACCCATATATACTTAATTTTATTGCGTTTTTGATTCATCAATATAGTGTATATAATATAGTGGCGCTAGTGTTAATGTTTCGGTGGCGTTGTAGTCTCGCCTCTCGGGTGTGTCGTATACCGGACGTAGTCAATAATAAATATTATTAAGGACCAACGTTCAGGATCGATGATAGAAAATATTTCAACAGTTTTTAATTTATTTTTAAGCTATTGCATAGCTTCTATCGTGGGCCTTGAGCGTGGGGACCGAATCCAGAAATTCCGAAACGAAAAAAACCTAACACACCCCACTCCGACCGGCACAACGGTGATACTTTTTAGTTTTTCCATCTATCGATAAATACCAGAACTTTTAATGACTTTTTGAAATATCACGCTTGTCTCTTTAGTTCAGCAACCCGCATTTAGGTAGCATTGGTTGTATTGGAAAACTACCGTAATCAGCTGTTTGTGAGAAAGTATATAGGTGTATAGGTATTTATCATCTATGTACAACAGTGAATATCTGTACTCGTATAATTTGTGTACAAAGTGTTTTAAATATGAATAAACAAAGTGCATTTGTTAATGAAGAAAGTCACGAAAAAATAGTGAAAGAAAATGAGTTAGTGCTCTATATACATTCATTTTATTATTATTATCACAAATGCAGTATTATTTTTTGAAATAAAAAGAAAAAAATTAATTAATTTTTTAATTATTATTATTATTATTTTTTTAAATACTGCATTAATAAAATAAATAATTATAATTGCATAAGTTGACAAAAAATGCTATGCAATAGCTTTACCGCGGCAGTCTCCGAGTGCCACACGTCTTTTTAATTTATTTTTTGTCTGTCTGTCGGTCTGTTAGTTCGCGTATAACTGATAAAAGTTATATCATGCATTGTTTAAATTAATGTTATATGTGTACTGAACAAATTGCTAAATTCTGTTTCGTATATACCTAGTTTTGGGAGTTTACGTAAAATAACAAAATTCGGCAAAGATACGATAATATGTAAATCAAAGGGCAATCTAGCTTATTCAGTCGGTGTATATAGAATTAGTGCAGAAGCATTCTATTTAACTCAACGGAGTAAGTCAATTCCGTTGCTTGGAGGACCAACCGAGAGTCTATTCACAGTGTTTGTGGTGAGTCGTCTGAATTGAAGTCCTCGATGTAGATATCTGGTTAGTTATTTGATTGGCAGGGACTCACTTAGAATGTGGAAGGACGTGACCTCCTAATAATTTAATTTGGATGATAATTTTTTTTTTGGAAGAGATATAGTGAGCGATCATGTTGTCTACATGCATACCGCAGTCTGTAACATTAGGGAGTTATAACTGAGCAGGAATCATTTCACACATCACTGCTATATCTTATGACGATTTCAAAATGATTTATCACGTGACAATTATAAACATGCCTCGTTATAAATTTTCATATGGGATTGTTAACTTATGAATTAGTATATAGCTGTGGAGTTATAAAATAAGTTCGCATGTACGGGTGTTCCTTTCCTAGGTGCATACTACGGGGAGCTAAAGAAAGATTGTTCACGGAAACATGTGATAACTTTATGAGTAGGAAATTAATGCAGTCTGGGACAGGTAATAATGTAGCAGATTTTCATTTGTCTCCTGTGAAATAGCAGTGATGAGAAAAATGTAATTCCACTGCAAATTTTAAAAATAAACTTCCAACGTAAATGAACACTATTATTTACTATACTATTACTATATACTATACTGTTATTAATATACGATTGCTATTATTGTATTATATATCACTTTAGTGATATAATCAAAATTAGCATGCTAGGTTTCAGCTTGTATTCTAATTATGAATTCCGATCGAGATAGCAATATTTACTTAAAGAAATTCAAACAGATACTCATTCTCACACCGAGAGACTCATTAGCACACATACTAACTTCATTCTAATACTTTCGACTTTATAATATTATACACGCACACGCTCATTATCTAATCCATACATCCTATTTTACATACACACACACACTAAAAGCATACAATCCAAGCATATGAAAACATGTATATCAGTTCGCAAATCATTACATATTATAAAATAAAGTCCTCTGCCACGTCGGTCTGTCTGTTCGCGATAAGCTCAAAAACTACTAAACAGATTTTCTTGCGCCTTTCACCTTTAGATAGAGCGATGCATGTGGAACGTTTAGGCATATCATTTGTCTAGGTTTTTTTATTATCAGAGCGGAGCAACGTTCGCCGGGCCCGCTAGTTGTTGTATATATGCTATCATACCTAATTGTCTATGATCACTTTTATTCTACTACTATGTAAATTTTAACATGTTCACAATTTTGTAATTTTCTTCTAGAACACAGTGTACAGTGACATAGGAGGCAGGGAACCTTTTTATCTGTAAAAATACTATTACTTGTTCAGTAATTACCTAATTACTTAACATCAAAATTTAATGTGGTGACGCCGTAGCGTTGTCGACGTCACCGAAGTGGGCACGTGCTGGTGTGCGTAATCTGGTCGCAATTAATTGGTCGGGCTTCAAAGTAGCGTGATTTAATCCATAATGCGGGAATTTCAAATATACATAAAGCGGCGCAACCAGCTGTAATTGCTATGTTTATATACAGCTTGAACCAGGATTAAATTTTCCGCAGTCCGTTATAAAAATATTGATTTGAAACTGTTAAAAATAACTGTACTCATGATTTATATTTGAGAGAACAACTCTATTGTATATTTTTGCCGATAAAACTAACCATAGTGCTTATTTACGTTGGAAGTTTATTTTCAAAACTGTTTTTGGGTATATATTCCATCATTTAAGTTTATGTTTACTATTAAAACTTTCGTAAATATGAGATTTACGAATTTTCTCCAATACGCGTTTAATGATAAATGATTATATACTCTAACTTATTATTATTTATTGAAAACGAAAGAAAGGATCTTTAATAAGCAATACATGGCATATTTTGAACGAAGTTATCATGAGTTTAATAACATACTAATATATTAACGAGCTGTAAATAAAGTTGTTGATAAGCTTTATAACATGACATCCTCTATTCCAATAATAGTGTTAATTTGGATTATGTCAGTAAAACATTATAATAATTTTGTCCCCCATAATGTTAATTTAATTACGTCCGTTAGAAGAGGGGTAGTACAGTCAAATATTGGTGTAACTGTAGGAATGTAAATGCAACGTTTGTTTTTGGATGTAAAGCTTACATTAGCTACAGTGTATACTAGTACCTTTTGTGAGATATTGTTGATTGTGATTATAAATACTGTCTCTGTAGTAGCTATTATTTTGGTTTCACGTTTCATTTATAGAATCGAACATTGTCTATTGGAAACAATAACATTTTTAAGAAGGTAAATACATAACAAAAACAACCCATTAGGAAGTTAAACAAAATGAAGTGCACTGAAGTTGATGTGTGGTTTTTTGTAGAAAAGCTAATGAATGTGATATAATGAAATCTAATGTAATGAATGTAATGTAATAAAAATGTAATGAATGAATAATGAATGAATACTTTATAGCACTTTTGGATGTGTACACTAGCGAGCTTAATGCCACGGGGTATTCTCTTCATGTTTACCAGCGGTGTTGTTGTCAATCAAAAAGATAATAAAAATATTTTCACACAACACAAGTTAATTATAAATACAAATTGTAAAATCACAAACACTCTGCCTCCTGTTTCTCAAATAAATAGCGTTGTAGTTGAATTCTAAAGTTATTGATAGTTTTAACATCTCGGGAGTCGACGCGGTGACGTATTCCATAATCGTATAGCAGTTATTGTGAAGGACTTCGAATATAAAGTAGATCTGTGCTGAGAGATCTCAAGAGTTTTGCCGTATGCCGAACGAAGATCACGACCGTGAGCCGTTAAGAATATGAATCGTTCCCGGAGATATTCTGTAGATCGAGAGTGAAATAAAACACCATATAAAAAATCCAATATTTAGGCATTTCAACGAGAACGGGTGATTTAAATTTGAATGGATATATTAATGATCATTATTTGGTTCACTAAAAAGTTCATACTGAAGGATTCGGGTATTCAACTCAGAGAAACTGCAGGGTTTTGGAAATAATAACAGATTTATAACTCATGTCATCGCAACCACCTTTACATGTCTAAGTTTTTTTAATTAATAAAAAAAAAGCAAAATCCACTTCTGACCATAAATAATATTTAAAATGGAATTAGATATTCAAACTCGTCTCATGTCTTACCGCCAACACCGTGTTGCCATTATACAAAAATCACTCTATAAATTAATAAACAATACTTATATATTTCATAGATTAAACAATGCTTACAATACACAATTAAGAATTTAAATATTAAATATTATGATCGATTATATATGCTCCCAGAGCCTTCATTCAATTTTACTTTTGACTTGACGTATTTAGAAAAGGATGATGGTTCACTGAAGCAAATTTTCGTGAAGGAAAACACTGTGATGCAAGTATAGCATTGTGCTAGGGTTTCTTTCTAATGCCCGCCTAGTCGAAAATCTATTGTAAGTGCATGTGTTTGGACAGCTTCATTTAGAGCCAGCCCTTCTTTAGGTTTAGGGTGTTTAAGCCATGCCGTCGTTTAACATTAGATTCTACTGGGTACCAGCAGAGTAGGATAGTATCCCCTTCTGGTACCACGTATCATAAGAGACAGCTGAGGTAGTCTTGGTAAGCAATAGAAATTAGATCAGTTTATAGCGTTATCTCAAAGAAGAACAGACATGAATAATTGCGAAATAATATTGGGGTTAGCTATATCGAGAAGAACAAGACGGTGCTGCAGGTTTTAGATATGCATGCGTTACCTTAATTATATCCCAGGTGATACAGCGTCGGATATGGTAGCTTCTTTAAGTCATGTGGGAAATATACATTAGGCCTGATCAGGTAGTGATCGATCGTTAAAAACCTAAAAGATGTAAAGTTTAAAAATGATTTATGTTCATATAATACTAGCTGACCCATGCCCACTTCGTTGGGCGGTAATAGGCATTATCAAGCTACAACTTTTTTCTAGAACTCAATCATATATCTCTCATCGTTAAGGCAGCGTTCGTTAGAAACGTTTTCATTCGACCATTTTTTCTCCGACTCCCCAGATATTATTCCCTAAACCTCACAAACTTTACCTCTTTATAATATAATAATAATAATATGATTAATTAATAGCATCTGCCCACGACTTCGAACACGTGGAATAGTTATTTTGGGCTAACACGCAGCGGAAGCTCTCAAAGGGGAAAAAAAACCCCGGTTTTAAAACATTCTTCATCGTTGCTCCGCTCCTATTGGTCTTAGCGAGATGATATATAGCTTATGACATTTACAAATAACGTGGCTTTCTATTGATAAAAGAATTTTCAAAATCGGTTTAGTAGTTTCTGAGATTACCCCCTACAACGTCACAAACTCACAAACTTTACGTCTTTATAATATTAGTATAGATATAGAATCCGTGTAGCCTGGTTTGAGTGTAAACAGAAAAAGTTTTAGCGAACATACATTTTATTCTTCGAGCTCATGCATTATTCAGATTTGTTATACAGCAGGATCCGAAACTGTGGGCGACAAGCGTAAGACAAATGAACGCGTCTCGTCGCGTAAACGGTTCCCAGATAATGCTTTTATTGTTTCATCGTATAAGTCGTTATGGTGTTCTGTGCTTGTAGCACTTGTGGGTGGATATGTATTATTGTTCTCAGACAATGCAAAGTTTTATTATCACACTTCTCTATATGAACAACTGAGATGTGACTGAACACTTAAAAATCTCTCTTTACAGGAACTTTATTTGGGATTACAGATATTATGGAGAAGATATTGCAGTTGTGTTATTTCTATTAAGCGTCTCTAGTATTAGATAGTTCAACTAGTAGGTTCTTGAATAACCTCTTAATATTATAAGCTTAGATGATGTCTTCAAAAGGAATGATTAGTCAGAATTAACTGAGTGTATATATTATGGCCAAATAATTGTAAACATTGAAAACATGCCCCTTGAAAACATTTATAAACATGGTGCTAAAGTCATCAAAGGAAATCTATATAGCTATTGTATTTACTGCTGAGTATTGTTCTATTAGTACAGGTGCTCCTGCAGGTGCACAAGCTGCTTGATGGAAAAGACTGACGACTCAGAGTGTTATACCTCTCTAATTTACTGTTAATCTCATATATACTTGTTTAATTTTCACATGTGGAATTTTATAATACTGCCGTCCAAAGAAAGCAGAGTGCATCCGCCGTTAATTGCAATATTAAATATCTTATGTATATACAAGATAAAGGGAAAAACGAGCATCTAATAGAATTTTTTCGTTATTAAAAGCTATCTGTTTTCAAATTATGCTTTTTTGAAAACAATACTTTACTAAAGACGCAGACTTTTCTCTGATTTGTCTCTTTGTTATATGGATTTTTCCTTACGGTAGCAGAATGGAAGTGTTTATGTGGATCAATACAAGATCATGTTGCTACATACTAACGCTGTTTTATTGTAAATCTTTCAATAATACATTTATGAACTACTGGATAATTAGAATATACATATATAAGAATGTATGTTGGTACCGAGTACATGGCATGTAGTCACACGGACCCAGAACCCTTAAAAATTGGTAACGAAAGCGTCGCTAAGACCAGCAGCTTCAAATGCCTAGGGTCTGTGATACACGAGTCCGGATCAATCGATCACGACGTCCAATCCCGAATAGGCGCCGCTTGGGCGAAATGGCGAGAGGTCACCGGCGTGCTATGCGATCAAAGAATACCGGTGAAATTAAAAGGCCTGGTGTATAAGTGCATCATCCGACCGGTCTTGTTGTATGGCAGCGAAACGTGGCCGGTCCTCGGTAGACATTTCCAGCAGCTTCACGTCACTGAGATGAAAATGCTACGATGGATGTGTGGCGTTACGCGGTTAGATCGCATTCGAAACGAACACATCCGTCGTAGTCTTGGAGTCCGTGACATCGCAGACAAGCTGCAGGAGAGTCGTCTCTGCTGGTACGGTCACATAAGTCACAGGCCTCCAGACTATGTCGGAAATAGATGTCTCAACATCACTGTACAAGGCCCAAGGTCTCGCGGCAGGCCCAAAAAACGCTGGCTGGACGTGGTAAAGGCGAATAACCTCACACAAAAGGATGCCGAAGACCGGGCAAAGTGGAGAAAGATAAGTAGGAAAGCGGACCCTGGCACCAGGCCGGGAAAACGCTAGGAAGAAGAAGAAGAATGTATGTTGGTATGTCTGTCATTGATAGACTCCAGCATCCTTTGTGAATTCCAACATTCATTGTGAAGGTTGGTCAACCTAAGTGTTTTATTATAGGGAAGTACTTTATGTCTTACGTGTTATTATAACTCTCAACTAGATGGCGTCGCAACCAATTGACTTCTATCATATAAGTGATCGAGATAAAAATTAGTACGCATTGGTAAGTGACCTCGCAGAATGCAAGGAGTAATCCAAAAACGTGCGAAGCCGCTAGCACAGCTAATATGTTATATTTTAACCTGCTTTATGCCCGTGACTTCACTTGCGTTAATTTAGATTTCACCTATCACTCGGCATCATTCGGAAAAAAAAATTCTTATGTATTAAGGGTACAAGGAAATTTAGTTATATTACATCCAATACACAATTACGGTATTGCGTATACATTATATATGGATATAATGCTCCAAAAGCCAAATTTAATCGGGACACTGTAAAGTATATTTTTTCCTGAATTAACAGCAGCGGGTCCCGACATTATAATGTAATATGACCCCTATACCTTTTTGCCCTTCGCGCTGGCACGATATGAGATGACAAATGACACGGCCGTAGCGGACTGTGGCAAAACGCTATACTGGAATATTTGTGGTATAATGTTATAGGAGGTAACGTTTAACGTCACTTTTTAGGCCGAGCCAGCTTGTGACGTGTTCTTTGATATTAAATCGATTTACGTAATATCATTTAATAGATGGTAGAGCCACGCTGAAGCTACTACTGGATTCAGCATGAATCGGTCGGCTCGCTCGGGGCAGTACCACTCTCTCATAGAAAACCGACGTCAAATAACAATGCTTGCATTGTTGCGTTTCGTTCGGTCAGTGAGAGTGCCAGAGGCCCACCTCCCCTTCCCTCTCCTCTCCCCCTCCTTCTCCTTCCCCCAAAGGCTGGCAACGCGCTTGCGACTCCCCTGGTGTTGTTAGTATCTATGGACGATGGTGATCATTGGTGATGGTGACCCACATGTTCGTTTGCCTCCTATTACATAAAAAAATATTTTGGTAAAAACGGCCATTTTGAAATTCGTTACCTTGTTCTTATCCAATTCGTGCGTTGTCGTTAGAACTGAACACAGTGGTTCTAATTCAGCTTGCGAGATGTAACCTAAAGAATCTAAGAAACGTTGCAAGTCGAATAAAAGCTTGTAAAAAATATCTGTAATTATTATTATTCATTATATTCACTGTCTTTAGATATCCAAGCACATCGATTTGTGTGATCATATTTTCTGTGCGGCAAAATATAAAAGTTGATTTTGACCAATTTCAATTATATGAATTACTAGCGAGCCCGGCAGACGTTATCCCGCCCCGATTATAAAAATCCTTGCCAAAGTATACGTTCCTCATGATTCACATTATCCACTGGTGAAAACCGCTTGAAAATCCGTTCAGTAGTTTTTGAGTTTATCGCGAACAGACAGACAGACGCGGTAGGGGACTTTGTTTTATACTTTATACAATATGTACAGTATGTACATATACTTTGTTTTATACTTTATACAATATGTACAGTATGTACATATTGTAATTCCTGTATAGTTTCATCAAAATCCGTATAGTCGTTTTTTCGTGAAAAAGTTGCCAACCATTTATACATGCTGACAAACTTTGCGTCGTTGCCACTTCGTATGCAATGAGTTATGTGCAATATTGGAGATTTCGATATTTTAACTATTATGTCTACTTTATTAACCAAATTTTCGTATAATAGGACTGCTATGTTTATATAACTATTATATAATGAACTGGGTTCACTATAAAAAATTGCTATGTGCTAGAACCAAAATATTACCAAATAAAAATCACTACATCAATACGTAATTGAAAAGTTACACTTTCTTTCTTTTCTTCCTTTTAATTTGCTCTACCTAAAATAACTTACATTATTCCTGATAATACTGCTAGTTAGCTGGAAGAAAAGTGGAACGTGGCATTAGTATTAGTTAGAAAATCAATTACATTATTAAGAAATGATTAATTGATACGCAAAAGCGCTCAGTAACAAATTTTTAAAATCTTTTAAATTGATTGGGGATGATATAGTTGTTTGAATTTGGGCTATACGGTCACAGGGAAGCGCTTTGCGTGACGCTGCACAATCCGTTTTCCAGAGTTCAAAGGCCAAGATGATGACTTGCAAAATAATGCTAATACAAATATAATATCCTCATCTAGTCATACACTCATTTTGTACAACTATAGTGTAACTATTCGTCTTTGAAATACAGGCTTTTTATTTATATTATATTTGTAATGAAAATCATGTAATAAAAAGATAGGTACCGCATTAAAATATAATTTAAAAAACTAAAAATACTCGCTTATCTATATTATTACTTACTAATATTATAAAGAGGTAAAATTTGTGAATTTGTGAGTTTGTGACGTTGTAGGGGGTAATCTCAGGAACTACTGATCCGATTTGAAAAATTATTTCCGTGTTATATAGCTCATTTATCAAGGAAGGTTACAGGCTATATATCGTCACGCTAAGAGCAATAGGAGCGGAGCACCAATGAAGAATGTTTCAAAATCGGAGTTTTTTCCTCTTGAGAGCTTCCGCTGCGTGTTAGCGTTAGCCCAAAGTAATTATTCCACGCGAATGAAGTCGCGGGCAGGGGCTAGTATGCAATAAAATGTAAAGTGAAGTGTAAAATATTAAAAAAAATTATACACGTTAGGACAAACTAGTACCCAAAAGAATCCCATGGATGCCACAAATAATGGTATTTGTGGGTTTCCCACTCACAAGGCAACTGTTATAATCACCACACCATCCGCGCAAGGAGATTTTATCTCTAGGTTATCAAAATATGAAACCTTCATTTAATAATAATTAATTATCTATACACATAATAAAAACGTAAATCTAACATGTCTGTACTTTTTACATTTTTGTAAAAAAAAATTGTTGCAGGTGTCTAGGAATAAGCAATAAAATACATTTCAATCATTTCTAGAAATGTCTGTCTGTCTGTGTGTTTGAACACACATCACTGCTAAAGCACTGCGTTCACGATAAAACCAAGTAAATAGAGCATTTCTTTGAATAACATTTAGTCTTTGTTTCATTAAAATCGGTTTGGTCTATCAAAAGTTATTGTAATTTTAATGACGACGCGACTTAAGTATTGAGGTGACTATATTAGTCACTGATTTTTAGATAAGGTTCTACGCGGACACAGCTAATATCTGATAAATATCTTCCAGCGGCAAATAGAACAAATCTCTTGTAACACGGACCAAAAACTTAAGGATAACGATATGGTCTCGTCGCGTCCTGCAACATCAACTAGATACATTTTGAGTAGAGACATTACATTATGTAGATTTATATCGTTAACTTTATCTCCTAACTAGACAGAGTCATGTAGGCAATTTGCTAAACTGGTAGTCATTAGAAGTTACATGCTTAAAATGAGCATGTCTTGTCTGAGTAAAAATTGGCTTCCAATTGAAGTGTTGATGGTTCAATGTTTTGCGTGATCAACTATGTATTGTTTCATTACCTTTGTGCTGCAATAACAAAAAGTCGAGGCGGTCATAAAGATTGCCTACAGAAGTGATAACTCAAAATAATGAATTAAATGTGTTCTCTTCTGAATTTTCATATTAATTATAGTATGAAAAACAATATTTAAATTTCAGAATTCGTTTATTGAAATTATTACCATTAGTGTGGTTTTCATATCTATTGGCACTTCGAGCAAGAATTATATACGTTTTTATAAAGTCTATTAATCAATCAAACGTATGAGGAGCTGCAAAATATCCGAACGAGGCAATGCTGAAAGCGGGGTGGTAGGGTTTCACAGCGTGACTGCGCAACCACCATGTACATGGCGAAAAAGCCCGTCATAGTGATTCGCTTCAGCGGGTCGCGTTTCGGGATCAGCCTGTGCATATCCAACTTTTCGTACGCCGGCATGACAGTGGCGACCGGCGATGGATAGTGTGTCACTCGGTGGTCGTCATTGTTTTTGGATTGTATTCTGCTTACCTTCAGGCATAGTGCAGTCACTTAGCCTTGCTACAATAAAAAAAAATTACATGTACACAGGCTATATTACACGTCGTTGGTCTAACGCAAGCTGTGCAAGCGCAATACAGACGGCCATGCTTACGTTGCTGTCGTGGCGCGAAATTATAAATTTATTTCCTGTCAAAAATATCGCTCAACGTGTCTAAAGAAGTCTTCACTTCAAAAACTCAACGTTGACTGGTCACCGTTGAAAAGAATTATGTGGAAAGCACGTATAATTCACATAAGTAAAGTCATTAGCTACCGGACGACGCGACGCAGCAGCTTTGAGACCGGAATACTGATGCAGACTCCTAATGATTCCAACTGAATACTTTAAATCGTATTTCACCTAAACTATACTTTGCTTTCGTTTCAAATGCTTCAATACGAAATTAGGATTTTCCATTTTCTATCAAGCTTTAGTACAATTATTGATATTGCGATCTGCACAAGAACTGTATTTACCTTCGAACACCGAAGAATTATCTAGAACAATCTAGTATTTTCCTCACTAATATTATGAGTAAATACATAGAACTCGTAGTAAAAACAAATCGTAGGAAATCAACTAATGAAGCGCCATCTTTCGATTTACTTACGAACTGTATTTAGATGAGCAAACTTTGAAAACATTAGATTAAGATGTCTTATTTTCTCGTGAACCCTTACATCATTCGCAATCAATTTTTGTCAAATATTTTCAAGGTACAGACACGACGGTTCTACAGTTTTGTTATAGTACAAAAGTTTATACACATATTTTTTATAATTGGTTATTCTTTACATAAAAAAATATGGATATTATATACATAATGGGAGAGATACAAAATAATATACTATCATTTTTCTGTATCTGCGATTGGTAAGTTGGAAATTGGGGGAGTCCAAAAGAAAGAGAGAAATCTAATTAAAAAAAAAAAAATTTCTTTTGGGGGGTAAAAAAGGGAAAAAAGTGGGGGGTGAGGGGGGGGGGGGGGGGGGTGGGAGGGGGGGGGGGGGGGGGTAGTTATATTAGGTTGTTTAACGCGCGAGGGCAGCTTCTGGCTTCCTCCCTTCCCCCCGCCCCCTCCGATCCTTTCTTCCTGAGATTATGTGTGTGAGTATGTGCCGCGAGCCGTACGTTAACTCTCTGTATCACGAAGTAGTGCGCAAATCAACTCGTGAGTGAATAGTGAATACATTTTATGTGACCCGCCTACTGATTGGATACGGACACAAACCTGCCGAAACCAGCGATCAGCCTCTGCCAAGTAAGCGTGTATATTTATATTCTATCCTAGCTCAATCGATTATATACTCTTGGATCCTACGATTGAGGGGGAAAAAAAAAAAAAAAAAAAAAAACGTATTAAGATGTAATTATTTTCTCGTGAACCCTTACATCATTCGCAAACCCAAAATACAGTCCACATCTCTCCTTAGAAACCACCGCAAACAATGGAGGTGAAGGGAATCAAGTGAGTGGTCCGTTCGAGCCCGCATTTCTTGGTCCCTCTCGCCGGATTTCCCTCCATTGGCTCCGCTGAGTCGAGGGTTGGATGGGGCCGAATAAAAAAAAAATTTGGTTAAACAAATAAAAAGTTAAAAATAAAAAAAAAAAAAGTCAAAAAAAAAAAATAAAAAAAAAAAAAAAAAATATCGAATTTTTGTCAAATATTTTCAAGGTACAGACACGACGGTTCTACAGTTTTGTTATATTTGTATAGAAGTTTATACACATAAAAAAAAGAAATAAAAAAATAAAATTTTAATAAATGTAATAGAAAAGGTCGTTCCGAATTCCGATTTTCTACACATTATTAATTAATTTTAACACTAAAAGAATAGAAATTTGTCAAACGGTGAAATGTAAAAAAAATGTAAAAAAAAAAAAATAAAAACTACTTTTATTTTTTATCGAAAACTCAATACAAAAAAAAAAGAAAAAAAATAAAAAACTCACAAAAAAAAAAAAGCAAAAAGTAAAAAACACAAAAAAAAAAAAAAAAAACCAAATAAAAAAAAAAAAAAAAAAATTAAAAATGGGAGAAGAAGAAGAACAAGGTAAGAAAAAAAAAAATAAAAAAAAAAAAAATAAAAAAAAAAAAAATAACACGAAAAATAAAAAATAAAAAAAAAAAAAAAAAAAAAAAAAAAAAAAAAAAAAAAAAAAAAAAGAGAAAAAAAAAATGTTGAAATAAAATAAAAAAAAAAAAATAAATTAATATATAAAAAAAAAAAAATCTAATTAACATATAAATAAAAAAAAAAAAAAAAGAGACATAAAAAAAAAAAAAAAAAAAAAAAAAAATTTATTTTATATAATTTAAATAAAAAAAAAAAAATATAATATAATATAAAGAAATATTATAAAAAATTTTTTTTTATAATTGGTTACTGCCTTAATTAAACATAAAAAAGCTAGCGGGCCCGTCAGACGTTGTTCCACCCTGATTAAAAAATAATACTTGACAAATTATATAACAAAACTTTCCCCGTCAATTTATTTATTTATTTATTTACACGTTATGCGTTAAATACGCAATGGCGGACTTAATGCCTAAGGCATTCTTCAGTCAATCACTTTATCCACCGGTAAAAACCGAATGAAAATCCGTTCAGTCGTTTTTGAGTTTATAAAAAAAAAAAAAAAATAAAAAAAAACCCGCGAACAGACAGACGCGGTAAGTAAGTCGGAGAAAAAACGGTCGAACGAAAACGCTTTCTTACGCAATGCTTTCTTAACGATAACACATATATATGTATTGATTGTTTAAAATAGAGAAAAGTTATATGAGCTTGTATAATGCGATATTATCAATTTATCTCCTGCCAAAAAAATACTGGTCAACAGCGCCAGCGAAGGTTGCAGTTCAAAAGTAGTTGATTATCCACACTATATATTAAGATTTAATTTTCAATACTTGAAAGAATTAAATTAAAGTCGAACACATGTAAAAGAAACGCTTACTAATTGAAATAAATCGAAAATTAAAACAGTTCATTAAGATCTCGTATTTTGATTATGATCCCGAACAAGGTCGACGCACTTTCTGACAGATGGTAATGTGCGAAAGAGATGGCCGTATAAGAAAGACAGAGAGCTCATCACGGAAGCGGATAAACTACATCTATACTAATATTACAACGAGGTAAAGTTTGTGATGTTGTAGGGGGTAATCTTAGGAACTACCGAACCGATTTTGAAAATTCTTTTTCCAATAGAAAGCCACGTTATTTGTGAGTGTCATAGGTTATATATTAATGCAAAAAATGAAAAGCGTTTTTTGTGGTAGTCGGATCTGCAAAGTAAGTCGGAAAAAAAACGGTCGACCGAAAATGTTTCTTAGGAATGCTTTCTTAACGATAACATATATATGATTGAGTTTTAGAGAAAAGTTGTAGAGCTTGATAATGCCTACAAAAAAGTCAACGATAGCATGTGTCTAACTTCAAGGTTTTTTTTTATTATTAGGGCGGGACAACGTCCGCCCTGACAGCTAGTTCAATATAAAGCTTTAATTATAACGGTAAAAAATCAAGAGGAAGTTTTTGGCGGGTTCGTCTGTCATATAGTGACTTTTATATTTTATTCATAATCTTGTGTTATGCGACCTTATATTTTATGATTTTGATGGCATCTTACGTACTATAAGTTCGGTTATTATGCACAAGTGGGTGGAAAATAATCCCACGAAAGTTCTAACAAGGCGGCCACTATCTTGTTAGAACATTGAAATTAAGACAAGACTCTTGTAATATTATCAACTATTAGACAATGGCAGTAATAATCTAGATGATTGGTTGCCAAAAAAGGAATCAAGAGTCTGTTTTTACAAAATTTACATAAGCATTAAAATATATATGTAGATTATATTTCAAATGACTTTTATTACATACATTCAGGTAACAATATTAATTGTTTTAATATCATATTAATAATTGTTACTTTTGTTGTCGTTTTTTAAATTAAGCAATAACAGCTATCGTTCGCGGCTTCGCTCGTGCTAATAAAGTTATTGAAAATGGAATATTACATAAAATACGTGTTGGTTAAATGTATTGGATGGTCATCCACAAGATTTATTCAAAAGAACATATATCTTCTTGTTATTTATTTACTCACTACGGAATGTAGTTCAAACCGGTAATGTTTTTGGCAAATTCGTTTGCTTAAATGTCTAATATAGCTACGTCATGAGCTTTTTAAAGTAACTTAACGTGCTGTCTCAATGTATTACGTTTACTTCTTGCGGATCTCGACGATTATATGCACCACTGCGGATATTTTATGACCTGCGGATATAATTACTGTTTATTACGATAGTTGTTGGCCCTTGTATATGTAATATTGATATTTTCCATTGAGTTTGTCCAGCCTATCATATGTTTGATTTATTAATACACTGTAAAAAATGTACATAATAATTGTTCGGAGTGCCAATAGGTTTGAATATTAGACTAATACTAATAATATAAATAAACAAATTATGAAATTTCAATATTACAGTCTATAATTAAACTATACATTATTAACTACATTAAACTTACTAAATAAAAATTTAAAGGAAAACACAGTTATTCCATTTCCATTCCGTTCCGTTTTTTTTTTCTAATCGCTAATTGCACAGACACATATCGACAAGATCTGAATATATATTTCGAATTTAATGATCTCAATAAAATATTAATAGAATATAATTACAGAGAGAAGTCGCAGATAACGGCGTTCTGTTTTATGGAGTTAATAAAATATTAAAGCGGTTCAAAAACTTTATGGTCCTCATTTAAGAAATTTAATGTCACTTCGCGATGTCTGCAGAGTCTGTAGGCAGTTGTGGAGTAATGATTTCCTCTCAGCGTTCATTTCGTTATAGTTGTCAAGTAAAACGCTTATTGTAAGTTGTAAATATAATGATAATGGTAAATGCACGCTTTATATTCTGAAGCATTGTTGAAGTGAAGACTTCTTTAGGCGCATTGATTATAGATTGAGAGTGAATCGTCACGCTCGAGTCCGTGACGCTGAATCGGGTGTACTCGGCTCCGCTCGACATCAAGCGCGCTCGGATCGATGACGCAATGAGTCGTGTATAGGTACATGGCTTTAGTCGGCATTAACAATTTGTTTTCACTTTTATTGTATGATCGAGATGCTTTTAAACAATAAAAAAATAAATAGTAATTAATGGAGTTGTATGAAATGTGTTTTTATCTATTCGCAAGTTTTTCGTTCAGCGTGATTTAAAAGTGAACGCTTAGAAATAATCAAAATCCACACTGACATACAAAAGTAACTCTGTCTGTCTGTGAGTTGTCGTTTTCGATTAAACACCTAAATTGATCGCGATGAAATTTGGCCTCTAACTAGGACAACTTCGAGGTTACTTTTTTTTAAACAGGTCGTAAGAGATAGAAGTGAAACTTTTGTTTTACAGGGAAACATTTTAATTGTAAAAAAATGACAAAAAGTCAACGTTAGGCGCTTACCCATCCGAGAACTGACCGGGCACGACGTTACTTAACTTCGGTGATCTGACGAGAACCGGTGTTTTCAAATCTCTATCCGACACAGTGTTTACAACCATCACTTTTTGCCATACAAAATGGTTGGTGATAAGAAGTACAAAGCGCTACCATAAGAAGTTTCAAAAGTCTCTCTTACCAAAAGAGAAGAAAGATGCCTAAGTATTTTCCCATAAAGAAGGTTTCATACTATCTATTTTACTATTCCTCGTCACTAGGTGCCGTTGTAACGCGTCCCATTCTTAATTTTATTTTCCCAACCAATCTTTTTTTTTATATCATAGGAGGCAAACGAACGGGCGGGTCGCCTGATGTTAAGTGATCACCGCCGTCCGCATACACTAACAACATAGAAACGCAACAATGCAAACACTATTCAGCACTATTACTTCACGACGGTTTTCTGTGAGAGGGTGTTACTACCCCGAGCGAGCCGTCCCATTCATGCTGAAACCAGTAATAGCTTCAGCGTGGCTCTACCACTATACAAAATCTTCTTGTAGACTATTACTCCCATTATCGAATAGGTACTGAATGTTATTACAAACTTCTTGCGATCATTTCAATGTTCTAACAAGGTGGTGGCCCGCTTGTTAGACCTTTTTAGGGTGTTTTTGTTGCAAGTCAGAATCCATGCTCCGTGGTATTATTTTGCATCCACTTCACTCATGTCCAATAACCAAATTATATTACGTAAAATACCACCAATATTACTGTTACGGACAGCGAGCATGTGCAAGACATTTAGCGACATTGAACAGTGAATAGTTATTGGAAGTGAAAGACGTAAATTTATTACGCTTTAGTTTGAATTACATATTGTTCTAGTACGTAGAAACTCACAGTGTTAGCAATAAGTTATATGGACATTAATAAACGAATAGACAGATAATTTATTAGGGATAAGTATTGTTTTAAACCGTGGAGGTCGTAATAAATATAAGTTAAATCTATACATATAATAAAAATGAAGTGTATGTATGTAATATAAAAATTAAAAAAAATAACTGATTGGTTATGAAAGTATACAAGCTACTGATAACAAAAATGCAATTTTTAAAATTTTTGTCGTTCTGTCTGTCTGTTTGTTCCGGGTAATCTCCGAAACGGCTGGACCGATTTTGACGGAAATTTCACTGGCAGATAGCAAAAATTACAGCGGGCTTACTACTTAGGCTACTCTAAATTAGACTAGCTGTTAACCGCGGCTTCGTCCGCAATGCTATCTCCAAAACGGTTGGACTTATTTTCACGGGACTTTCACCGGCAGATAACTGGACTTATAAAAAGTAATTTAGTCTATTTTAACTTAGACTGGCTGTTAACTGTGGCTTCGCCCACAATGCTATCTCCAAAACGGTTGGACCGATTTTCATGGGACTTTCACTGGCAGATAGCTGATCTTATCGGAAGTAATTTACGTTATTCTATTTTAACCTAACTGATGACCGCGACTTCGTCCGCATGAAATTTAGCAAAAATATGTTATTCACTGTAAACATGTGCGTAAGACGTTCGTTATACTGGACTCGAAGAATAAATATAATTGAAATTCATATATCTGTATCGTATGTAATTTGAATTATATTGTCTTTTTGGTCATTTTGGCGGCCATTTTGTTTTATTTATCGAGCTCTCGTCTACATAACTCAGTAACCATAGTAACATATAAGAATATTGCATCGAGTTTAATGAGCACTATTTAAATTGTCGAATATTTAAAACTGCTTAGACAGATATAAAGTTTTATATCTTGATTTATATTTATGCAAGATTTCAAGACGTCAGTTAATTCATTGTTTACAATTCAATACTATAATTATTAATGGTAATTTTGAAGGTAGAATGGGTCTTTCTAATAAGATATTAGACCATAAATGTGTTACTTATTGACAATATGAGTATGTTATATCATTATAATAACATCTTTAATTTCATTGTTTGGTTACTTCCTTATACAGTGTAAGTGAGCACTGAGGTTGTTATATAGTAGGTTAAGTATCCAAATATGTTGCTAATGATAAACCTCATTTGACATACTGTTAATATTTATTTATTTAATGTATACGTTTCATGTTATAGAACTAGTAGGTGACCTAAGTACATCAAGCTTCATGGCAGCGTTTAAAAGGTTTTTGTCGCGTCGTGGCCCTGTGGGACAAATGTATTTGGATAATGGCAAACTACAACTGGTATAATCCGGTTCGACTGGACCAAAATTTAATGGTGACGCCGCGATTGTCGACGACACCGTAGGCGTGCGAGTGCGGGGGTTTCTATGCTAAATTTAAGTGGATTACTGTAAGTGCTGTGCGTGTCGTACTTACAATTGTTTTCAAAGAGCATTTCTATAATTGAAGATGGTCTCATAATGTTATATTTCTTTAAAACAATTTAAAAATAAAATGCGTGCGGAGCTGCGGTTACAGCTAGTATATAATAAGGCTTAATATATTCTCAGCTTCTGTTGCTTTAAAACTAATATTTAATAAAACAAAGTAGCTAAAATAAATGTTTTGTCTAAATTTTTGCTAATTTATTTTAATCTAACAACGTTATTTTAAAACATAATCCGAGATAACGTTGATTTATGTGATGTAAAGTTTTCGCAGACGACTCGCGGCTCATTAAGGGTAAACATGTTTATCGTAATTATTTCAGTACATTGTTTTAACTTCAGTCTTCATTTAAATTATGAAGTTATATAAGAAGATTGGTTTAGGGGTTTTGGATGGAGGAATGATGAAGTTTTATATTTTCACAGAACTATACACTGTTCTATCTATCTATACATATAATAAGAATGCAAATCTAACGTGTATGTACTTTTTAGATTTTCGTGAAAAATATTGTTGCAGGTATCTTGGAATAAGTAATAAAATACATTTCAATCATTTTTAGAAAAGTCTGTCTGTTTGTTTTAACACGCATCACTGCTAAAGTACTGCCTACACAATAAAACGCCACCATCAGCATGTCATATAAGAAAATCGTAAAACACATTTTCGAGAAACATTTAGTTTTGTTTTCATTAAAATCGGTACACACTATCAAAAGTTATTGTCATTTTAATTACGACGCGACTTAAGTACGAAATAAAAGTAGGTAAGTATAGTCCGCGTCAAATGTTATGGCCGCTCTGAATGTAGCTTTGAATTCGGCTTTGCGCATAGTACAGTCAAGAAGTTAATACAAAACAAATTTAATATATTAGCATAAGAATTTTAACATTGACATTTATTAATCTTTGTCATGATATACGTACAGTATAGTACGTTCTTAATCAATTATGATTCACAGAGATATTTACCTATTACATTAAGTAATAGGAATGTGGCAGTACAACGACCACATTACAACTTTCAAAAGATTTTGTAGAATAAAGATACGACTTCGATTGTGTCATCTTGTAAACGCTTTGACAGCTAATTTACGTAAACCTCTTTATTTTACATACATATAAAATATTTGCAAAATATTAGAGATAAAAATAAACAGATAATACAAATTGAATCATTACTGGGATAATAAAACAACAGTAAAAACTAGAAATGGACAATAGTACCCGAACAATAGAATAATAGACAAAACTAGAAAATTAACAGTTCGCCACATTATGTATTTGTCAGTTATAATTAAATCCAAATAACATTTAATCACCTGGTTGATGAGTTTTGGGTGATCGCTTACTTTAATTGAATGATCTGTCTTATGCAGTATTTGTTTCTATCTATGGGATATATCTTGTAACATATATTGTGCAGGTATTATGCGTATTACAATACCGTTATTGTAAATAACACATATTCATAATAAATAAATAATTTATAATAAGCAACGCCCTCCATAGAAACATCATTTTTCGAAGTGGGTGGGTCTTCTAATAATGACAAATATACAAGAAAAAGAAAACAACGAAAATATCAATAACATGTAATTAACAACAACAAAACTATATTGACCTCTGAATGCAACTGTACTGCAAATAATAATGACAAGACACATTTGTCAACGTTGGTGAAAAAGGTGGCGAGGTACGCACGCGGGCGAGCTTGGTCCTCTTTTACCTCACTACGTTCCTCTGATACCTAAATTTGTGTTCTGCGCATCTTCTTCAGAACGGTTAAAAAATTTGACGCGGACTATACAACTGAATACATTCAGATGGTTTTATTAGTCACTCTTTTTTACATTAGGTTCCACGCGGACGGAGTCGCGGGCACAGATAGTATTATACTACGTTTTGACTTATCCCTCGGAAAGATTATTCACAAAAGGTATTATGTATAATTTCATCAATATCCGCTGAGTTAATTTATATAAGATACTCTGTAGTTCTTAAAAACACAACGAACAAATTCAGATTCGCATTTATAATATTAGTTAAGACTATCAGCCTTTTTTTCCTCGCAGGGGCATCTTCTTAGACTCCCACCTCGCCGGGCAGCATAAGTAGGAATGTCAGATTTATATAGATACAGATAGATTCAATGTTTGTCTAAAAGAAAAATAATATCATCCATTCTTACAAAGTCCTCTCGTTTAAAATATTCATAGAATATACTTCTACCAGCGGATTTACTCTTGTTTGTGTTTCGACAGTTTTCAATATACTAACGTTGGTATTCGTTGATATTTGTGCCGTTTACAAACCTACCTTCTATTTCGGAAGAACATAGCGATAGAAATGTGTTAATATTAGCAAATACAATTTATGTACTCTAGAAATACTTCTTGGAGTTTATGCCGGTTAATAGAAACCAAACAGTATTAGACGTAGGTATTTTCTCGCTATTTTTTAAAACAAATTCACAATGAAATGTAGAAACACAAAGGAAAATGCACCTATAAAAAGTCGACGCCTCAATGCATTCACGGATTCAATGCGATTGATTCAACAAGAATGCTCGGTATACCGATTCAATTTTTTCTTGTGTCCTCATACATATGACGGATGATTGTATTGTGTTTCACCAATGGTAAATGTATGCATATTGGTGAAACACCGCTGTTCGATTTTTTGTCTTTTATGAGTACACTTCCATTCTGTCATTAGGTAAATATATGTACCTACCTTACTCAACGGATACCTTCCTGAAATGATGTAATAGTCGCTGTTGAACTGTTTTCTGTACTGTATTTTTGCTGGTATTGAAATAAAATAAAATAAATACTGTATGTGTAAAAATACTTTTAGATAACAGAAATGGATTTATATAAAAAAAATAATAACACAATTACATATCTCAACACGAAAACTCACATCAACATTTAAATCACTCAAGTAACACGATAAATCATAAAAACCCAGAGAAATACAAATAACAATGTAAATTGGAAAGAACTCACGCAATACAACCTTCCAGAGAGACGACCAAGCAAGAATGTCCTCAATGACTTTTTTTTTTTTTTTCTCGAACTGACTACGCTATTGGCCTTTTTGGGGCCTCTACAGCTTCACCGGACTACTAAGGCGAGCGCTTAAGGCACTCAGCCGATTTTGTTTGGGCAACTAGCTCAAGGGTGCACGGCACACCTCGGCTTGGCTGTTGCCTGTATATGCAATTCGCGTTATTTTAGCTAACCTAAGTTAAGCTAAACTATTATAAGATATGGTTATCGAAACATTATGTGTACAGGCATGCGTGTTCGATAACTCTTATGTGTATTTTGTGTCGGAAAATTTCTGAACTATTAGTTGATAAGGGAAAAAAAAAAACCCTTCCATTTTATGTGTAAGGTGTGAGCGTGCACGTGTGTGGAGGTGATATGTGTAGTGTTGTAGCAGTGATGTAAATTTTTGTGTATGTATGCGCGAGCAGCGTACTAAGGGCTCCACGCCGAGGGATCGGACCTAGGCTTGAGCCGCTGCGAGGGGGGCCTAATAAGTGTGCGGGAGCGAAGTTTACCCCCAGACCACGACGGCGTGATTGTGGTTACGGGGCGTGGGCGTGAACACGCTCTGTTTGGAGAGACAGGCTGGTACTGATCGTTGGCTGCCGTTATTTGTGGGAGGATCGGTGAGAATATGTCGCGGACGTTTTTATATGCGCAGCGTTCGGTACGGTTGCGTAATCCGTGGCGGATACCACTAACGGACTGGGATGATTCGCGGCTTTTTCTAAGTAGCTAGTAGTGAGTGATTTTACGTACGCCCAGATAGAGGGCTAGGTCTGTGGAGTCCTCGTTGGACGTAGAAGGAGCCCGGTGGCTTTACGTAAGAACCGGTTTGATTGTTGTAAGGTAAATGTTGTTTGAAAGTGAAAGAGGGTGAGCTGTACGTTAAAACCGGAGAATGCAATTTTATAAAGAGTGAGTTTATGTTTAGGGCTTTGTTTTTGTGAAAACTATGGGTATAGGCGAGCCATGACCATAGCGGCTTGTTGCGTACTGTTAGTGAGTCGAAGTGAGGTGTTGTTAGCGTAACCCTAGTATTTGTTGTTTTAGGATGCCGACTCCGTATGGGGTCTAATTTGCGTTTCGTATAGGATATGGGGTCGAAAAATATGGGCGCTTTTGTCGGGATTTACTTCTATACGCCACGAAGAAACCAATCACGAGTGTGCTAACGGCTTCTTCGATGCGTGTCCTAAGTCGTATCGGAAACCAATGGAGCGTAGATGATGTGTCGTAGCATAGCAACCTACCTTACCCCGGGAGCCGAGGTAGGTCGCTGACGAAAGATTGAAGAGGGAGGGTGCCAGAATGGACCCTTGGGGCACGCCTGATCGTATGGGGTGGGGTGAGGACACTTCACCTTCCACTCTGTAGCGGAAAGTCCTATCTGATAAGTAATCGCGGATTAAATGCACTAATCTATCGGGGATACGAGAACTAATTAGCTTGTGTATGAGCCCTTCGTGCCAGACCTTATCGAAGGCCTTGGCGACGTCGAAGAAGACTGCTATTGTGCGTTTCGGTTTAGGTTTTTCGGATCCGGGTTGGTATCGGGTCGTATTATTGGCGTGATGTCTGTGAGGCGGTGTATTTGGTGTGTACATGAGTGACCGGCGCGAAATCGAACTGCTGGTGGTAGCAGATTTAGATCTGAATGGAGGTCTGGAGACGGTTAGAAGGAGCCGCTCGTATAGTTTGCCTATCGTATCTAATAAACTAATAGGGCGATAGCTATCGGGAAGCGAAGCTTTTTTGCCGGGCTTGTGAATGCCTATCACTACGGCCTTCTTCCAGACGGCTGGAAAATGACCCTGGGACATGGCCGCATTGAAGATGCAGACCAGTAGAGCTATGATGCGGTAGGAAGGAGCTTCAGAACCTCGTTCCTGATCCCATGGGACCTGGGGACTTCCTAAGCTTTAAACGCTTGATGGCATCCGATACTTCGACGAACGTGATAGGGGTTAGGGTATCCGCCGCGGGGGCCCTGAGCACGCGCTCTACCGAGGACTCGATCGATTAATATGTGAAGGGTCAGTGTTTACTGTGTTCGGTGAACATTGTTTTTCTAAGCTCGCGGCGAGACACTCCGCCTTGTCTATACTATCGAACGCGGGAGGCAGACCGGGGCCTCTATCGAGAGGGGGCATCGGAATGACTATATCTGATTTGAATGTTCGCGCGAGTTTCCAGAACGCCAGGTGGGACGGCTCGATGTCCTCGAGCACCCTGTCCCACCTGTCGGCCCGGTCTCGGAGATGCGAGTTCTAACCTTTTTGCGTAATGACTTTAAGCGTTCGCGATTCTACGGAGGGTAGGTGTGTGGGCTCGAGTCGCGGCGTCCTTTTCCGTGATCAACGCTCTCGCGTCGTCCGGGAGTATGAAGCGGCGATCGTTCGCCGCTTGTACCTCTTTCGAGGTCTCCTGGGCGGTTGGAGATAGTCGCCAGGGAATCGATGGCCGAATCCGCGTAGCTTTGATCTAACACGTCGGTTTTGTTAATCTATGGTGGGTTGTCTTTGAAATATCGTTGTAATTTCGGTAGTCGGCCACCCTGACCGACGGCGGGGTGGTGTCCGAGCTCGAACCTAATAGTAGTATAGGGGCGGTGATTGAGTAAGTTCGTGTACGACTTGTATGAGTCGTAACCGAAGCGTGACGTTTTTAAAAAGAGCTATATCTAACATGTCGGGCGACAGTTGTCCTGAAAGTGAGTGGGTTCCGAAGGGGCTATGACGTCAAAAGCTAGTCGTCCCCTAGCCTATCGAGTTCCTCCGTTGCGGGAAGTAGTCGGATTATTCCAGAGGACGTGTCCGCTGTTGAGGTCCCCCGCTATAATGAGGGTCTCCTAAGTTGATAGCGCTTCTAAGTCGGTTTTTAATAGAACTTTGTTGGCGAAGATAGCGGAAACTATTATAAGGTGGATGCCGGTCATCCCTAGTCTACACACTGACACTTCCATATGGATAGAGCGGGCGATTCTAGTGGCATGAGTAGAGCGAGCGTTTGTAATAGATTAGCGTGCCCCCCCGGGGTGGCGCGGTCGTTTCTAACTATACTATAGTTGCGTCGCGGGGTTACGTTTTGGTTTTAATTGCGTTTCTGTACGAGGAAGTATCTTTTGTCTATCGCGTAAAAAGGCAGCTACTAGATCGCGCTGTGTTTTTAGACTTCTGGCATTAAAAAATGAAAGAGATAGACCGCGCGGTTTTATTCTATTCATGGCAGACATGATTGTTCGTGTAGGTGTTAGTGGCTTGCGAGCGGGCGATAGTGTGTAATGTTTTCGCGATGTTCGGGAAGCGTAAGATCGCGCTAAACGCTCCCGTTTGTGGGTTTGATTGCATCATAGAGGCGAACGCGATAACCTCCTCTAATTCGTGACTGCGAATAGTTGGTTTAATTGTGTGAATCCGGCGATAACGGCCGGGGAGAAGAGGTCGGGTTGTGTGTGTTTCGCCTGCGGAGGCTGTGTGTGTGGTCTGGGAGCCTCTGCGGCTGTGTTTGTGGCCTGGGAGCCTGCGGTTGGGATCTAGGAGCCCAGGGGGCCGTAGGGGCCCGCCAGGTTGGGGCGCGCGCGGCGCAGAGGGTGTCACGCGTGATATAGTGGGTGGCACGCGCGGCACTGAGGGTGACGCGCGTGGGATGGGTGCGGGCGCTGCCGGGGTGCGAGAGGCACCCGGCAGGCCGGGGAAGGCCTCTACGGACATGAGTGGTGGAGGTGGAGGGCGGGTGGCGGCGGCGGGCGCCCTGGGCGCCTGCCTCCCCTGCCGGGGGCGTTGCGTGCGGGGCGCGCGGGGACAGCCGCGATAGTTCGCGGGGTGGTCCGTGGTCCCACACAGAACGCAACTCGGAGGGTCTGCGGAGGTCGGGGTACGAGGGCACTCCCTAGTGGAGTGATCGCCTAAACACTTAACACATCTGGGACGCAGGTGGCAATTCCTAGCCGTGTGACCGTAACCCTGGCAGTTGTGGCACTGCGAGGGCGTGTGTGACTTGCGCGGGGGCTCTACTGTTACGCCCGTGAGACCGCACACGGACGTAATGTCGAAAATCTTCTTGCCTTCCGTAGTGCGGTCGAGGATGACAAGAACTAAATTGAACTTTGCTTTTGTGAGCGGGTGGTACATACGGTGTACCTCGCGGACTGGGAAGTTTTCGTTCTTAAGGAACGCTAACACTTCGTCTGTCGGGATTTCTGCCGGGATGCGGCGTAATACTACTCGTAGGAGGCGCTCCTCCTCTAACGTGTATGTGAAATACGCGAGTTTGTGGTCGCGTAAGTATTTGGTGAGTTTGCGGTGTTGCTGTGGGTTCGGGACCTTAACTTGAATTCCTGCCTGGGTGTTTAAGGCGGAGGTGTAATGTATGCCTAAGTGTTTAAGTGCGGTGGAGATGGCGATCCACCGCGACTTGTCTTGAATCGTGACTGGCGGGGGTGGGCGGGGCTTCTTGTCCGCGGTCTGTGATTGTGTGAGCGAGACGGCGATAGGGCTGGATCTGCCCGAGCGCGGTCGAGTGTTGTGTGTTGTTGGTGTCTGTGTCGGTGTCGCGGTCGGCACCCGGGTGCCGTCTACATTAACTTCGCGGCACGGAATTTTTTCGGCGGGGCCTCCGGGGCCTGAGTCTGAGTCCGTGAGGGACGCGGGTTGCGCGGTCTTTTTCCGTTTGCTCTTCGCGACGGTTACGTAACCGTCGTTTTCGGGCGCGGGCGCGGACGCGGGAGGCTCGGATGACGCGGCGGGTGACGCGGAATCAATTTCCATGTCGTCGTTAAGCGGCGACAAGGGTGAATCTAAATGAGCGAACGCGTTCGCGGTAGGCACGCGGGCCACATAGGTTTCGTCCTCCGAGGACGGGGCTAAAATAGAACTAAAAATCGCGTTCGCGTCGACCGCGGGATAATTCGCGCGAAACGACGCTATGATATCTTCTATTTGTTGTTGGGAAGCCATTTCGATGGCTTGCGGGGGGCCGCGAAACAAACCTCCCTGCCTTAGGGGCAGGGGGGCACGCCTGAACGGAAAGTTACGGGACTATCCGAATCCGGACCAAAATACCTGTGGGCGAAGTGCAATGCCGCACGGTATAGAGCCTACAAAGCCTAGAGGGAGAGCCCTAGCAATCCCGGGGCCGAGAACGCAGACCGGTAAACCGGGCTACGCCCAAACAGACACCCGAGGATGGAATGAGGGGATCAGGTGGGTGGGGAGGGAGACACCGTGGACTTGACTAGGCGACCTCGCCAAGGCCAAGCTACCCAGGCCCGTCTGTCAATGCAGTAGGCCGCGGGGCCTACGGCGAGCGGACAGGTCGCTCCAACTCAGTTCGTTGTCTACACCGTTAGGTATCCGTGAGTTGGCCAGACGACTGGACTTTCAAAAGAAATTAACCCGGGTTCGCACCGAAAGGTGCGGTTTGATACGCTCTAAAGTCGAGCGCCTTACGATTGACAGTCTGTTGTAACAATTGACAAACTGTTACTATTGCTAGTAACGGCAAATGACGATTCGCGGCGGACACACACGAGTGTTCGTAACGCACGATACGCGACGATCAACCGGCACTAAACGCGACACACACGGCACTGAACGCGAAGAAGCGCGGCGCGACACAACGTAAACACGAAGCGGGCGACACGAAACTCGAAGACAGCACTGTGCGTACGGCGCGCGGAGACCGACTGAACGCGAGCGAAGCGCGGACACGACTAACTGCGAGAGCGTCGGAGGCGAAGTGAAGCGAGCGCGAGCGCGAGAGCGAGATAGCGGATCGGACGGCGAGAGTAGCGGACGCAGCGGAGGCACGTCTGTACACGACGACGGCCCGATCGGAACTCCCTCCTCAATGACTCGACCAACTCCCTTTTTATAGCATTCCATTAATGTACGATCAGCCGAGATCAGCCGATAAGTTCGACCAATGGCGTCGAGATCGGTCTATAAGTTCGACCAATGGCGTGTCAGGTCAATAGTACGGATAATTCTGATACAGTCGTCTGTTAACAATACATATAATAATTTAATTAGGAAAATTAAAACGATCTAGTTTATATCCGCGCCCGCTTTGATGCGCACGAAATAAAATTCTATTTAAAATAAAAGTCCAGGCTGTCGTAAGAACTGCCAACACAAGAAAAACTCAAAACAATGGAATATCTATATATTTCTTTGAATTTTTATATTTATTATAGTCTGAATTATTTAAATTACTTATTATGTTTTTCACATCTATTGACACTCGGAGCGATAAATGTATACATTTTTATACAGTTTATTATTTATAAAAAATATGATGTGATGCACAAGCTCAGTACGAAATATCAATATAACACGTACACGTTGTACACAGACCGTCATACTATGCGTCGCTAGTCGGACGCAAGTGCATACGTCACGATCATGTCAACATCATGACGTCGGTGATGGTCGGTGACGCGAAATTACAAGATTTTATACATCCAAAATTTCAAAAACGCACATAATACAGTCGAATATACACAATGTCTGGCACAAGCGTAATACGTTACGAGCATGTCGAGGTCATCGGTGAACCCATAACTTTCTTCCCTAGCAAATATATTTATGAATTTTTTTAAAGCGGACACCAGCGCTAAAAGTGTTTTTACTTTAAAAATGGCAAAGTGTCAATGGAATGCAAAAAATAAGTAGCCTAGAATCATCTCTCCTAGAAAACCGACGTGAAGTAACAGTGCTTGCATTGTTGCGTTTCGTTTGGTCAGTGAGAGCGCCGGAGATCCACCTCTCCTCCCTTTCCCTCTCCCCTCCCTCCCCTCTCCTCTTACTTTTCTACCCTCCCTCCTTTCCCCAAAATACAGGCTGTCAATGCACTTGCGACTCCCCTGGTGTTGTTAGTGTCTATGGACAGTGGTGATCACTTAAAATCAGGTGACCCACCCGTTCGTTAGCCTCCTATGACATAAAAATAATGTATGAAGAATATCCGCATCGAATAGTCATAGTCTTAAGCCGATACGTTCAGTACTTCTGACGCAGATTATGGAAACAGAATCAGAAATACAGAGTTTTTGCCATTAATAACACAATATATTTTTGTATCAGAGAAACATATACCATAATCAAGCATTTCGCAATAGCAAGGCGCCGATAGAGATAGCAAATTTAGATTATATACCACCAATAACCACGCCTTAGCAAAGTAATGATAGTGTTGTCTTTATATACCTAACACACTATTATCTCATATAAAAAAAAATGGAGAGTATATTAAATTCTGATGCATTCGCAGTACGAAAGATTCGCCAGCTAATAGATATTGTCACGGCTAGGTTAGTCTACATCGCTTACTTCCATAGCTTAACGTCTTATGGTTTTCGCTGTGGAGTACATCTGAGGTAGATACCATATTCCTATTACAAAAACGTGCACTTCGAGCAATTCCTAATATGGAGCTTTGTGAATGTTAAGTTTCAGGAATTCGGTATCTTAACTCTGCCCTCCCAATTCATTCTTGATAATTTAATGTACGTTCGCAAACCATGTCAAGCGGATTTTAATGTATAAAGGCTACTATAGGGTGGATCGATATATGAATGATTGTGATGTCTGGAAATGACGCCCATCTCTGAGCATCTACTAAAAACGAATGTAAGTATTTATGTTTTGTAAAAATATATAACAAAAGATAAACCAGATCGAGTTTCTTGCCGGTTTTTCTCGATGACTGGGTTATTTTCCGAACCGGTGGTAGCTTTGACGTTCATAAGCGTCTTCTCAGGGCCTAAATTGGATAAAGTATATTTTGATTTGATTTTGAAAGACTTTGAAAAGCTGGATTTGGTAAAAGATCAGCATCCTAAAAAGCTTGCCATTTGGAAGTTACCTCGGCTTGTGCTGTTTAAGTTACTACAGTTAAATGAAGATAACGTATGGTGTCATTCGTACATATAATAGGGTGTTTATTTAAATGATTATTTTTTTATCAAGCCTGAAGCAAAATTTTGTTGGAAATATGTAAAAACAATTGCCTGAAAATTTGTCCCCTTAATATTAACTCTAAGTACTCTCCCAGAGCTTGAGGAGATTTTCCATATAAAATACATGTAAACTTTAATATATATTTTTTTATAACTTGGCAGCACTTTATGTTATCATATCGTTCGAGCTCAGGAATTTCTCAGGATTGAGTGCTCTACAATAACGCTTACTGCGACTTGACTGTAAATGTACGGGCCTGAGTGAATCTGCGTTCGGCGGGTCGTGCAGCGGGGAGTCCAACGGGGCATGCAGCGGGGCGTGCAGCGTCCAAGACCGCCGCTCGCTCACCTCTCAGGATAACTAAGCGTTAATGCATACGTTTGAAACGAACGCCGCACGCCCCGCCACGCTCGACGCTCGATTTAAGCGTCCACTCTGGACGTACACTAGTCACACTGGTGAGATAGTCACTAAAGTGAAATTTTGTAGAGATTTCTTGTTTATTTATTATTGATATTTTATTAATGACTGAACTTACAAGGAAAATGATATTGAGACATTTGTAAAAAAAATAATTTTCTACAAAAAAAGTATTTTAAACTAAATCTCTAAGATCAATATTTCTTGTCTTTAAGATCGAAAATTTGCTTCGAAACGGAAAGAATGGTCGTTTGAAAAAAAGTACACTAATATATACATATATTCATTATTTATAATATATATACATATATTCATTATATATCTTCTATCTTCTATATATATATAAGAGATTCCCACCTATATATTGACTCATCACGATATCTCTGGAACCATAAGGCGTAGCGACTTGAAATATGGTAGGAATATTCCTTTCGCCGAGTAGAGGTCAGCTAAGAACGGATTTTACGAAATTCCACCCACAAGGGGGGTTTGCGGGGGGTAATCAGGGCGGGACAACGTCAGCCGGGCCCGCTAGTAATATATATACATATATTATATAGAATGAAAATACAGTTCCTTTTTGGCTCAATCATGTCAAAACTACTGAATGTATCGGTATAATACAAAGACTATTCGATGCGAAATATTCCGTAGATGGTTCTAGTCGACTTATTTTTTAAATTCGATTGACTATTTGCCCATAGCCATTTAATGCCCAACGAAGCGGGCTAGAGTCCAATTGTATCCAATATGTGGGAAAAGAGCTTTTGCAATGAAAATAAACACCTTAAGTGTAAAGTTGTAATGTAATATCTTAACACTTAACTTCATCGCAATCGTTAGAGACGTAGATATGAAATTGTTAAAGATGAAATTTAAAAAATATGTTGGATGGTTAAATTTAAACACGCTTAACACATCAACTAACCTTTGTCTAACGTGTATAACCCTTAGTTTTAATAGAAGCTAATTCACAGTCTGAGTACTCGGGTAATAGGTAAAATATTTCCTAATATAAAAGCATTACTGTTTTCCATCGCTTCAATTTTTTTTAGTCCATCTATCGTATCTGCTACGGCTATCCGGCTGCGGAGTAGGGGTTAACTGAAAGGCGCTCGGTAGTGCAGCCAAGGCCAATATGGCGTCGCCTATGGCTCAATTCACAATGATTTCAATAAATATTGTACTCAGTTTTTAATATGCGTCTATCATCTGAATGATTGTATTTATTATGTATTCCGTACTCTAATACGCAGATTGAAGTTAAAATTTATAGTTGGCTATCTTGTCTACTATTGATGTGCCATTATCATTTCCATGTACCAATTATGAAGTTAAGTTTAAAAACGCAATTTTAATACCCTAAATCACACATTCTTTTTCTATCAGCTATTTATATTAGAAAACTTGGAGGATGTTGTAATAAATCGAACACACTTCACGCCTCTAAGATGGCGCTTTTCGTTACATTTCGAATTGCCTCCGGCGCCGGTGAGTCTTTTTAATGATTTATGACTTCACATCCGCAGATACGTGTTTTATGTATTTATACCATATGTAATGATACGGCAGTAGGTATCGATGCTCTTTTATTTACAGTCTTTAAAAAGGAAACCGAATTTTTCAAGCTCTATTGGACATTTTTGTCATTTTTTATGTATTATGGTCAGTAATGTAATCAAATTTTATTATACTCATATTTGCGTTGACAGCGATCTTCAAATGAACTGTTAAAAATTATAATTATAACAAAAAACGAGTGTGCTTTCGTTCACACGACTGAAGTAAAACTTCTTTAGCCCCATTTATATGTATGGTATTATATTATTACATAGTATAAAAGAAAGTCCCCTACCGCGTCTGTCTGTCTGTCTGTTCGCGATAAACTCAAAAACTACTAAACTGTTCGTCATGCGATTTTCACCAGATTCGCATGAAGATCAGTTCAGTAGTTTTGAGTTTATCGCAAACAGACAGACAGATATATATATCATTACATAGTATAAAACAAAGGCCCCTACTGTCTGTCTGTGTCTCTGTCTGTTCGCGATAAACTCAAAAACTACTTAACGGATTTTCATGCGGCTTTCACCGGTGGATAAAGTGATTCATGAGGAACGTTTTGGTATATAATTTGTCAAGGTTTTTTTTTATAATCAGGGCGGCACAACGTTTACCGGGCCCGCTAGTATATGTATATTAATTTTCTACAAATATTTAAATTGACTAGTGGGCGCCCAGTGGTCGACATTCGACCATAGTTCATTGAATTTTTAAAGTTTGAACTTTATTAGGGTTCTTTTATCAAAGGGTATTATAACCTCTATAATCAAAGGCTTTCATCATGCCTAGTCAGTTATTTGTCACTTTTTTCAATTATATAAACATAAAAAAAATCGATGTCTAAATGAAAATTGAAATTAATTATAAATTTGAAACAAAAAACAGGCGGTTACATAAGGTGGTAAGGCTCTTAAATACTAAGTAATTAGTAAACATAACTTTACGAAAATAAAGAAATTTATCGGACCCCTCATGACACGTTTTCAATTAATTTTACACGACACCATGGGTGCGTGGTAGTTCTGGGTGATATTGAATTAAATATAGTGTGTACATTGTGAGGAATAGTGATATGCCCAGTATCATCATTTGGAAAAGTAATGGATACACAGTAGAATCAAATGATGAATCCAAAACAAAGATATTTATAATACTACCATTAACTTTTGAAAATGAATTCATTTTTGTTCATAATTCATCATCAACTGTACTAAATATAATTGTTACATCAAGTTGAGCTGCATCATTGTAACCGAGGAGATGTAAGTCATGGATTACTTTCATGACCAAATAATTTTTCTTATTTTGATTTTACAAAGTAATTTTTCGCTCATTTTTTATTGAATCATCATTTGAAGTGAGTACACCATAAAGAAATACTAAACATTAAAATATTGACATTGACTTTGGAAATATTGCTTTACTCTTATGGCAACATGAAGCAAAGTGACATGAAGTGAAAGCAGTCCTGTCACCTAAAAAAATTTACATTCAATAAAACCAAAGAGAATAATAATTATTTCAGTAGTTCCATAAATTTACTAAAGACAAATTATTTATCAATTAATATTAATGTATATTATGAATTTACATATTATATTATTCTAAAATTAACCTACAATTTGACCAGTTGATTTCAAAGGGCATATTGTAAGCCATGCAACGTCAGTCATGTTAAAAATATTTAAAAGGTAATTGGAACGTAAGAAGGTTAAAGGATGTTTGAAACGTCTTTTTTATTTACATGTGTGTATATGTTGTGTAAAATTCAAGCAGTAGTGTGAGTAATGTATATTTTAATTAATTTAATATGATTGTAATGCATTTTATATAAAAAAAATGGCTTTGTGCACTTCTCTACCATATAAACTTTAACTATGTTAAATTTCAAGTTCATCCGTTCGCGCAATTCGCTTAAAAAGGGGTGCAAGTTTTGGCTTCACGTGTTAATATATAAGATATGTTATAATATCATTGTTGAATGTAGAATAAAAAGGGTAATTGGAACGTAAGAGTGAAAAAACTACATACAGTCGAGCATAGCAACCTCCTTCGCAACCTATTTTGAAGTCCGTTATTGACGGATGTCAAAATGTCTTTTTTATTTACATGTATGTATATGTTGTGTAAAATTCAAGCAGTAGTGTGAGTAATGTATATTTTAATTAATTTAATATACTTGTAATGCATTTTATATAAAATAAATAGTTTTCTGCACTTCTCCTCCATATAAACTTTAACTATGCCAAATTTCACGTTCATCCGTTCACGCAATTGGTTTAAAAAGGGGTATAAAAAATTTTGGCTTCACGTATTAATATTTAAATTGATTATTGGTTTTACTAAGGGCTATTTTCACTAACGTTATATCTCCCTCTCAACTTCCGTTCGCCTCGCCCGATCACACTTTTCATAACGCTTTCGTCACGCATTCACAAGCTTATTCCCCAAGTCAAGCGTGCGTTTTACTTCAAAGAATGTAAAGGTCCACCGAAAGAAATCGAAACGTTTCTGTGGTAGTCGAGGAGTCTTAGTGATAAATAACATCACATCCGCATGTCCCAGTCGCGTTATACAAAGTTTTTGTCATATGACGAATAAATCTTATGACGACATGTTTTTAAATAAACGCATTTATTATTCTTCATTTATAACGTTTCTATGAGAAATTACAGGGATCTAGAGAGAGATTGGTTATTACACTTGGAGATATGTAATTCCTAAATAATATAGTAATACCTAAAGAGCTGTAGGGTTAAAATATACCAAATAAATCACGGTAGATTAAATTGTTTCCAAATATTCTGTTACTGCAGTGTTCTAATGAGTAAATATCTACTCTGTTATATTGGTGCTTGTGTATTAAATGCACCGCGCTCGCCGACTGCTACCGAGGCCGGCTCGCGTTATTTTTTTCGCAAGTCTAATCTAACCTAACCAAACCAAAATACAAGAGCAAGCAGTCGAGAAAACCAGAAAGTAAATTCTATCTTAAACTCTATATCAACTCATTTTCCACCTAAATCTTATTGAATGCTTTGTTTTTAAATAAAGTCTTTTGGAATCTAACAGTGCTTTAAAGTTCTGAATTTGAAATTCGCATCTTGATATACAGATTAAAGGGAATGGGAGCAGCGGGGGAAAGGGGTGATATCCCCTCCACACGGAAAGTCATAGTTACTAAGATATTTATGATCAAAATTTTGAGGTAATGTGTAATTTCTGAACAATCATTGGTAATTTTGTATATTACCAACTTGATGATCTTGAAGTTAAAACAAAACACGTTCGTCTCGGTTTGGTTAGGTTAGGTTAGATTTGCGAATAAAACAACGCGAGCCGGCCGCGGCAGCGGTCGGCGAGCGCGGTGCATTTAATACACAAGTACCGTTATATTTTTTGGATCGTACAATAGCAAATTTTCTTCTAGCTAACCGTAGCATACACACCGCCGAAATAACATATAGTGGCTTCTGTTACTCTGGGGAGACCCAAGGGTTCTTACGAGGACCATTAAAATTACTTTCAGATCCAGCTAACAATAGTAAAGATACAATGCACGTACCTCGTGATCTTCCACCGTATTATAGCTGGCCGCTGAATTTCCGCGAATGTTAGATTATAATGATTTCGATGATGGAGCTGCTGATTGATTATTTTATTTTAAATTCTTAGGGAAACTTACAGCTAGACAAAAGAAAATACATTACATGTTTAAACATAAACGATGGCCATTTACAAATTTCCGCATCTATAAGAAAATTTTCATTTTAATTAAGAAAGTATGATCCGAATAAGGAAATTAAGAATCAAAAAAGCTATGTATGATATGCGTACGTCTACAATGATCGATTCGAAAACCGGGGTACTACGTCACGTTTTTTTTTCTTTTTTATTGACGTTCCCGTCCATGACAACTAAAAAGTTGGCGTCTCGATACTGATAATTAAATACGATCTGAACGTCAATAGATGATAACTTGGATAAATAGGCTTTGTGTTATAAGGAATTATCCTTAGTGGTACACTAATCATTAAGGATAACATAAGAAAAAAACATATTATGAAAAGATTTGTCAGTGTAGGTTAATCATGGAAATCATAGTTATTTTAATTAAAGGAAAGAGAAATGACGTATACCAAATTGCGATCGCCTCTCTCTCGCATTATATTGCTAATCTATACTAATACATAAAGCTGAAGAGTTTGTTTGTTTGTTTGTTTGGTTGAACGCGCTAATCTCAAGAACTACTGGTCCGATTTGAAAAAATCTTTCGGTTTTAGATAGCTCATTTACCGAGGAAGGCTTTAGGCTATATATTATCACGCTAAAACCAATATGGGTGGAGCGCCAATGAAGAATGTATCAAAATCGGTCATTTTTTTTCGTTTTGGTTGCTTTCGCTGCGTGTTAGCGTTAGTATTATATACGTTGCCATGGTAGCGTGGTAGCTTTCTATCGCAAACATTTTTAAAGTCTATTTTGTGTTTCTATTCAACGTGTTCATTCTACGTTTGTTTTGTTTCCAATTTTTTATTTGTAATCTATTACGTATTATAAAAATAAAGTGTGTGTATCTGAATTTAAAATAACAACTTTTTGGTAATTGGATTTGACTACAAGGAACAAAAAATTTTTTTTTTAATATTGTTGGTATTTTATATTTTGTTTGTTTGTTCCGGGTTGTGCCTGAAATGGCTGGACCCATGTTAACGGGAATTTTACTGGCAGATATGTGAAATTATAGGTGGTTGACATATTCTATTTTATTTGTTGAACTGTTACCAGTGCATTCGTCCATATAAAATTTATTAAAAATATGTTGTTTATTGTAAACAAGCAAGTGAGACGTGTGCGTTACTGGATTTCAAGAATAAATACATAATTGAAAGTCATATGTTTGTATGTAATTAAAATTATATTATCTTTTTGGTCAATTTGGCGGTCATTTTGATTTATTTATCGCGCTTGCGTCTACATAACTCAGTGATTCTAGCAACGTATAAGACTAACTTAATTATATCGACAGTACGGGTATATTAGATCTATATAATAAAAATTTAACACATATTGTTCAATAATGTATAGCTTAAAACTTTAATTACTTTCTTACATAGTCTAAGTGAGCACTGAGGGTGATATTTTGTACGTTAAAGTTCCAGGCATGTTACTGATGATAAATCCCATTTCATTCGATTCACTGTTATTATTTACATTTCTAATGTACACGTTACATGTTACAGTAGATGGCGTGCGTGTCGTACTTACAAATGTTTTTCAAAAAGCATCTCTATAATGTACAACATCTAAACATAATTTTACATTTTTTGATACATTTTAAAAAAGTGCGTGCGGTGCCGCGGGTAACCGCTAGTTTTTAATATGATGGCGACATTCCACGCTATTCAATTAATCATGAGCGGAAATTGTAAAGGATGCTCCTCTTTAAAAGCTTTTATAGCTGATATTGAATCTACGAACTTCGTCGTCTATAAAAAATTGTAAACTTAATTTTTGCTCAAAAATCGTGGTTTTTTCTATTTTTCTACAGACCTATCAATATTAGGGCAAAATTTTATAAAAGCTTTTTATAGAAAATTTAATTTTCTATAAAAAAGTCATTTAAGTCCCAACCGTAGATCTTATAAATTACGAGATAAATTCAATTAATCATAAGAAACTGTACATATAATTGTTTTATCAATATTTTTCTGAAATTATTATTAGTATTTAGATCATGATGGTTTTTAACGAAATTCAGTTTTTCAAGGTTCTTGCGGATATATGTTAAATTATCAAGAACTAGCGGGCCTGGCAGACGTTGTCCCACCCTGATTATAAAAATATCCTAGACAAATGATATACTAAAACCTTCCTCAAGAATCACATTATCTATTGTTGAAAACCGCATAAAAATCCGTTCAGTAGTTTTTGAGTTTATCGCGAACAGACAGACGCGGTAGGGGACTTTGTTTTATACTATGTAATGATGTAATGGGAGGGTAGAGTTAAGATACCGAATTCCTGAAACTTGCTTGAACTGCCCGTTTTTGTAATAAAAATATGGTGTCCACCTCAGCTGCTGTCCCCCATAACAGAATACCATAAGACATTAAGCTACGGAAGTAAGCGAAGTAGACTAACCTAGCAGTGGCAATATCTGTTAGCTGGCGTATCTTACGTACTGCGAATGCCGCAGAACTTAACCTGCTTGGCAATTTTTTAATTTGAGGACCCCATTGTAAATTTAATCAAGTGTTACCAAGAAGACATTATTATCAACTAACCCTATAAACTTATATTTGATTAATTAATAAACTGAACAAAAATGCATTTTATTATTGTTGGAAGTTCCGATATAAGTGAAAACTAGACTATACGTTATAAGTTTCAATATACAAATAATTCACACTATAATCATTACATAGTATAAAACAATGTCCCCTACCGCGTCTGCCTGTCTGTTTGTTCGCGATAAACTCAAAAACTACTGAACGGATTTACATGCGGTTTTCACCAGTGGGTAAAGTAATTCATGAGGAAGGTTTTGGTATGTAATTTGTTAAGGATTTTTTTTAATCAGGGCCGGACAACGTCTGCCGGATCCGCTAGTTTGTTATAATATTCAAAAGAGAACATAGTTATTTCATTGTTTTGAATTTTCACTTCTGTCAGCAGTCCTCGTCACACTGCCTCGCCTTTTTTTATGATCCCCATATTTTTACATTTACAGAATTTGAAGTTCTCGAAAAACAACCTAAAGCATTAAGAACGGCTAAAATTGGATTTATCTTATTTTGCTATGTAACGACACATACGGCATATGATTTTTATTCCGATTTGGTATTCCCATTGCCTAGATTCATTTCGATGCGAATTAACATGACCATTAGAACCTTCTACGGACAGAATTTGCCTGGAACATATTCATATGCAAAAATAAATTATAATGCGGAACATATAGAATTCATGATCATAAATCACCCGTCATGAGCTCTTTATGAATCCCTGGGAGCTCGTCAATCTGTTATGAGAGAAATTCGGTTTCAACATCCATCATAAGGTTAAGAATTTATTCTTCAACTCTTATCAATAGATGGTCTTAATTTTTTCGCATTAGACATTCTTTATTGTGTACCTTATGTTACATCTTAATATATATATTTCTTGTGTGCGTGTGTATGTGACTGAACTCCTCCTAAACGACTGGACCGATTTTGATGAAATTTTTTGTGCGTGTTCGAGTGGATCCGAGAATGGTTTAGATTCACAATTGGAACCGGTAGGTGGCGCTGCGATCGACTTTTAGGATTTTTTTTGTTTTCAAGGCAGGACAACGTCCGCCCGGTCCGCTAGTATTTATATGATACTAGCTATGTCCATGACTTCGACCGCGTGGAACCTTATTTAAAAAAAAAAACAGTTATTAAGAAAATCATCTGAATGTATTAAGTCCATTTACTTATCTACTTCTCTATCGTACTTAAGTCGCGTCGTTATTACAATTACAATAACTTTCAATAGAGTGGACCGATTTTAATGAAACGAAGACTAAACAGAGGATATGCTTTATGATTTTCTTGGTGGGGTTTGATCGCGAACGCAATACTTTAGCAGTCGTGCGTGTTCAAATAGACAGATAGACAGACATTTGTACAAATGATTGAAAGGTATTCTATTACTTTTCTTTTACTTATCGGGTAATAAGTAAATCCTCTAACAAAAGAAAGAGTCCTTATCTAAGTTGACAATAATAACAGAACTTAATTAGCTCATTACTAACATTACAGTAACGAAATTATTATTTGTGTATGTATGTACATATGTATAGGTATATTCTTTTTAATTCTACTTTTTTTATTAATTTTTTTCCAAGATTTTTTTTCATAAAAATCTAAAAAGTACAGAGACGTTAGGTTTACATTCTTATTATATGTATAGATATAGAAAAAGATTTGGTATAAGTAACTCAAAGTTCTTATTAAGTTATCTCATAGGTACTCAATCTTTGATAGAAGCAGCGGCTAAGTCACGTACGATAGCATTGACCTGTGTTCCCTTATTGAGTTTTCTACTATACGCCAGCGTTTTCAAACAATCTTATTTCATTAAAGAATATGTATGGTGCGCAATTTTTTAATGCTATAAATAACTGTTATTAAAACGGGTTTGTATCAGGTATTACAAGTTCTCTCACCTCAATATTATCTAATTGAAACTTCATAAGGGAGGGCTTTGAAATTCTGATCGGCAACTTTTGTTTTAACGAAAAGTGGGGAGGGGAAACACTGTGTCGGGTAGAGTGTTGAGAACACCGGTTTTTGTCTGATAACCCAAGTTAAGTAACGTCGGGCGCGGTTGCTACTTGGACGGGTGACTGCCTGGGAATACCGGGTGATGTTGGTTTTTTTGTTCTGTTTTAATTGAAATGTTTTCCTGTAGTATGAAAGTGTCACTTCTATCGTGTGTCTTTACAACATACCCTGTTTTTTTTTTTAATTTTCATATTTAGCTATGCGGTTTCATCGGAGCTATTTTTAATTTATAATACACTGACGGGCCCGGCAGACATTGTCCCGCCCTGATTATAAAAAAATCCTGGACAAATTATATTCCAAAACGTTTCTCGTGAATCGATTTATCCACTGGCGAAAACCGCATAAAGATCCTTTAAGTAGTTTTTGAGTTTATCGCGAATAGACAGACAGACAGACAGATGCACTAGGGGACTTTGTTTTATACTATGTAAGTAATGATTTATTTAACCCTCAGATACCGAATCACTGTGCTATGTTAAATTATTCTGGGAAGTTACTTTCTCGCTTGATGTATCTCTTGACCTACGTTTTGTATGGTAAATACTCGGTAATAACGATTTGTAGTGTAATGCTACTTAACTCATGACATTCATTATAAATAAATAATGAATGCAAAAAGAATTATCAAGTTTCACTGGTAACTTCAGAGATTAGAGCGTTCAATCAAAAACAAGCTCTTAAAATTTATAATAACATTAGTATGCATTTTTTTAGAGCCAGACAGTAGTTAACGTGCATATTTCTCAGCTAATTTGCAAATTGCCTGATTTGATCTGTTAACGTTCGGAATTAAAAGGTTTTCTGTTTATTATTATTATAATTCCAACCTTACCTAGCGTAGCACATAGCTATTGAGTATAGGAATAATAATTATATGTTAAAATTAATTAAACCTAATTTTAGCCATTCCTAATATTTTGGACATGTCAAATATGAAAATCATAACAAAAAAATCAAACATCTTATGAACGGCAAAATTTTGACTTCATTCTCGGTATATAAAAACTGGAAATTAAAAAAAAATTGAACATGTTAAATGAACAATTAAAATTGAATTCAACTCATTATGAAATGTAACGACTCAATATTGAATAGTGAAATAAAAATTAAATAGTTTTTAGTACCAAATCAATTTTCATGTCGTGTTATATATATTCTAAACTAACTGATACCCACGACTTCGCAAGTATTACTTATTATCATAACCACATATTTTGTCAGACACGTTAGATTTACATTATTATTACATGTATACAAATAGATAGAAGAAGATAAATAAATAAACATAACATGACTCCGTTTTGGAATATTGAAAAAATATAATTAAAACGAAACAAAACATTAAATGCTTATACAAATTATGAATCGATACCAATACAACTTATTAATTTTATTTTGTCATCCAACCATTGTGTTTTTAAACAAATAATAACACAATTTATGTCCGGAGGAAACAAACTTAAGAAAATTTACAATTGAATTCATTCCTCATTGTTAATCGTCGTGGTAGTTGATAATTTGTTTTCAATTTCCAACTTTGTTCATAAGTAGCTTAGGCTTATTTATTCTTGTTGCTTTTTAATGAAGCTATGGTTCTTGAAATTGTTAAAGTACATTTATCTTTTGTATAAATAAGATATACATCCAAAAATCCAATTAAAGCAATAAATAATTAATTTCACTTGAAATCGTTCGAAGTTTTAAGTTCAAATATTAGATTAGTAATGTAAACTTTTGTTTCCAAAACAATCCATTGTCTACTAATTTTCTAAAGAAAAAAATTTGTGTGTTTGTTTGTAACATTGGTGCCTTTCCAGAGCTTCTATGTCGTGTGCTGTATTATTAATTAAATTTACACGAAAGAACTGTATGGCCGAATTCCTTCTTATAACAGTATCTATAAAAAAATCCACGACAGTATATATCCACCTACTAAGGATTAAGATACAGTAACCATTATTACCTAATTTTTTTTAATCAAAAGTAACTAAAGAAAAGACGATCGCAAGAAAGAAAGAAGGTACGAACATAATCACCACGCTGGCCCACGACGTATTGGTGATTTCAAGCTTTGACAAATCCAGAATTCTATGTAGATATATGTAATTGTATATATGATATACAATTAGAAAACAATTGTTTTCTTCCTTTATATTTGGATTTATATTTGGAAAAATAATAAATTATGGTCGAATTTCGGCCACTAAACAGTCTAAGTAATCCAATATGAAATAAAAATCTCTGAACAGTTTTTCCTTGGAAAATGGAAAATGATATATCAAGACATACTATATTGATAGTGCCAACACAACTGTCTCTAACCCGGTGACGATGTGTAACGAAGATCGATGACTTCTCACATTAGTTCGACCACCGCTTCTCGAAGTTTGTCCTTACCCTCCCTAATGTAATTACTGTAATGTGTAGAAGTGACTTTCGAAATAATTATCTTTTCGCTTTCTAGTTCACAATTTTCTTGTAACGGTTCATTGGGCAGCAGGAATATGAACGTGAAATGTAGTCAATGCCTTCCGAATTAAGATAAAAAGATCAAAAAGACGGACGCTATGTTAATTTATTTTTTTGATTTCGCGCCATCGGCCGTAACATTTGTCTACCTACACACTGTGCATCTATATTCAAGTTTGGTCTATGGTCGCAATAATACACTTATCTATATGACAATGTGATTCATTATATATAGTTTTCATTTTATGATACACTAGCTGTCCCCCGCGGCTCCGCACGCGTTTTTTTAAATGTATTAAATAACTATGGTGTCATAGTTACAAATGTTTTTGAAAAAGCATTTCTGTAATGTACACACCTACTTACAATTTTACATTACGCCATCTACTGTAACATATACATTAGATATGTGAATACGAATAATATATCGAATGGGATGGGATTTATCATAAGCAACATACCTGGAACTTTAACCTACTATGTACCACCCTCAGTGCTCATTAACACTATATAAGAAAGTAATGAAAATTTTAAACTATACGCTATCGTTCAATATGTGTTAAATTGTTTATTATATAGACATAACATGCCCATATTGTCGATATAATTGTATTATTCTTATACGTTGCTATAATCACTGAGTTATGTAGATGCAAACGCCGTAAATAAAACAAAATGGCCGCCAAATTGACCAAAATAATAATATAATTCAAATTACATACATTTATTCTTGGAGTCCAGTACAGCGCATGTTTCACGCGCTTGTTTACAGTAAACAAACTATTTTTATTAAATTCACACGAACGAATGCACAGGTAACAGTTCATCACTTCATAGTGTAAAACAAAGTCCTCTGGTCTGTCTGTTTGTGTGTTCGCGATGAAGTCAAAAAGTACCAAACGGATTTTCATGCCGTTTTCACCAATAGGTAGAACGGTTCATGGGGAAGGTTTAGGTATAATTTGTCAAGGTTTTCTTTTTATTATCAGGGCGGGACAACGTCTGCCGAGCCCGCTAGCTTAAAATGAAATAGCTCATTAGCTAGTTATCTGCCAGTGAAAGTCCCGTGAAAATCAGTTCAAGTATTTCGGATATTCTACTGCGGCCGAAGGCGAATAAAAAACCAAAATTACTTTTTATAAGGTCTGCTATCTACCAGTGAATATCCCGTGATAATCAGTCCAACCATTTTAGAAATAGCAATGCGGACAAAGCCGCGGACACATAAAATAGAATATGTCAACCGCTATAATTGTCGTGTTCATACTTATTGTAAAATTCCCGTTAAAACTTAGTCAGCGGTTTTGCACTGGATTAGCCGTTGAACTAACAAACAAACAAACAGGCAAAATATAATAATATAAAAATATCGGCCGAATATCAAAACCTTTCTTTTTGTTATTTGTAGTTACATACAATCACCAAAAAGTTATTATTTATTTTTACATACACAAACTTTATTTTTATAATACGTAATGCAAATAAAAAATTGGAAACAAAACTAATATAGAATAAACTTTTTGAATAGGAACACAAAATAATCTTTGAAAACGTTTGCGATAGAAACTTACCACGTTACCATGGCAACGTATATAATACTAACGTTAACGACATCTCTCAAAAGGAAAAAAAGTGCCCGATTTTGAAACATTCTTCATTGGTGCTCCGCTCCTATCGATCTTTGCGTGATGATATATAGCCTAAAGCCTTCTTCGATAAATGAGCTATCCAAAACCAAAGGGTTTTCTCAACTGGTAGTTCCTGAGATCATAGCGTTCAACCAAACAAACAAACAAACTCTTCAGCTTTATATATTAGTATAGATATAAAATTGTTAATGTATTTATAAGTACATAAATATAAATATAAAAATATAGTTAAAAGTATAAATTGTATCGTTTATTTTTACAATCGATTAGTAATGTGTCTAACATAACTGTGACAACATCACATGACGCTTATTACTACGGGTTTAGTGCTAGAATCGTGAGTTATTTATTTACTTTATTTTGTGAATAAAAGCTATTTTATTAGTGTCACTAATTTTTTTTTATGTTTCATAGTAGACAAACAAACAGATGGGTCACCTGATGTTAAATAATCACCGATGTCCATAGACATTAGAAACACCAGAGGTGTCGCAAGTGCGTTGTCAACCTGTGTTGGAGGGTGGAGAGGGGAAGAGAAGAGAGGAAGGCGAGGTGGGCCTCCGGCGCTCTCACTGACCGAACGAAACGCAACGATGCAAGCACTGTTACTTCACGTCGGTTTTCTGTGGGTCGGGTGATACTACCCCGGACGAGCCGACCCATTCATGCTCCAAACAGTAATAGTTTCAGCGTGGCTCTACCACCTAATAATACATATACGAACGCAATTCAAATTAGTTTTATATAAGTGTAATATAGTAAGTTTAACTTTAAGTTAAATCGTATGGTACCATCGTAGTATTGGACCACCAGTAAGTTTAAGTTTAACCAGTTCGTAAGTTTAACTTTCTTCAGTCTATCACATTACGGAATATAAGTTGTTTATTGCACTCAAGTGAATCGAATTGAAAATATACAAGGCTATATTTTCAGTAGCCATAAAGTTTATCCGAAAAGTTTTAGTAAACAAACCTGACGGCTTGATAAAGTTTGAGAATCTCTTAACAAGTACATCTGGCAAACTAGCCCGGGTCCACGGAACTGTCGGTCCGTTGGGTGACAATCATTTATACACTCTCTCGATCGCAGGAAATATAAAGGAACGTATATTTTTCCGTCAGACGCTCTCACAGGCAATCGAGCTTCGAAGGAAATATATCATGCAAGGTAATTTAGAAGTATGAGGAACGGAATGCTTATTTCTAGAGGAAAATCTTTTACATTTTTAATCCAGCTGCTTTACTGTTGCAGGAATTATGGAACATCTGAGATGTAAAGAAGTGGAATAAGTGACACGATTGTTCAACATATCTTACTATAGAGGAAGTTCATAAAATACGTTTGCACTTATGGGGGAATGTTGTCGCTTACTGTGACAAGGTGTGACAGGGGAGTAAGGGGCTGTCTAAGGAAACGTAACGTTACGTCAGATTGCAACATTTTCTCTCCATTTTTTTATTTTAGTTCCTTTTGTTACAATAGAAATTCTTCGTTTTATATTTCTACATGTACCGAGAGGATCATGATACAATTAAGAGACGGGGTCGCAGTAAATATGACACAGCATGACCCAGGGGCTTTAAAAAGAAAAAAGTTTGCGTGACGTATTTTATAAACAACCACTAACCTACTTTAATCTTTCTGATATTATGCTCGTCATAGAATAACGTGAGGGCTGAAATTTTTAGTCTTGCAGTTATAAGTATACTTTGAGAACTGCACCTGAGAGCTCTCCTCTCAAAGCTTAATTTCCAAGGCCATAAAACCACTTAATGCTAACCTTGTCGGGATAGAAGTAAGATATGGGCTTATACAATTGAGAGACTGACACTGACACACATGGTGATAGGTTTATCACAATTTAACCTACACTGTTCTTTCTGATGTTACACTCCATATAATGAGAGGGCTAAAAAATCGTAGCAGTCATAAGGACTACCGACAGAAGTGAAAACTCAAAACAATGGAATAATTGTGTTCTCTTTTGCACTTTGACATTTCAAATGAATTATAGTCTGAATTATTTAAGACCAGCGTGCTCGACGGACGTTGTTCCACTCTGATAATAAAACAGTATACATATAGCTCATGGGTAGCGTGCGGTGACGATGGCGTGTTTTTCACACTTTGTGTTCACCCAAAAAAGTGTTCAACGCGCCTGAAGAAGGTTTCATATGAACAAAAATTTTAATTAAACACTTAAAAGTGTACTCTGAATTCACATCTCAAAGCTTAATTTCCAAGGCCATAAAACAACTTAATGCTAACCTTGTCGTGGTAGAAGTAACATAGGGCTTATACGATTGAGTGACTGACACTGATACACGTTGTGATTGGTCTATCATATTTGGTCACCTCTTAGAATCGATCATTGTATGTAATTATTAACTATGGATTGTAGATCTTTAAGCGAACGCCGTTGTTTACAATTGCTAAGCGTTTAAAGACACTATAGTCACTTTGTCATGCCACAATAAAAAATCAAGGCAGTCACTACTACGTATAGAATTAAAAACGCAAAACAATGAAATAACTGTGTTCTCTTATGAATTTTTAAATGAATTATCAATCAAACCAATACATAACATCAATATCATCAATAATAATAACATCAGTAACGAGTACATAACCGCCGCGCAAACGCAATACGCTCAGTCACGCTTTACTAACATGTCATGACATGAAATCGTAACTATATCTTCTGCCAAAAATACCGGCCATCGCCTAAACAAGTTTCCACTTCAAAAAAATGTCACAAAAGAAGAACTTTAAATGGAATTAATATTAAAACAAACGTGGGCGATATAATCGTGTGTCTTCAAATAATATGCAACATGAATATCACATGGGATTATAACCTCGTAGTTTTCCATCCAATGTTCGTCCGTGAAAGTTGAACGCACCGCTGAACAAAGTCGCAATATGCGTTATGAAAATCCACCGGAAACATTATAATAAACTTGTTTAACTTTATGATATCCATTGCTGTGTTTACATCAGTTCAAATATAAGTTAGCTTATGCTCGCGTAAATGTTTATTTCACCTATTCCTCGGGAATATTTTTTTTCTGCGTTCAATGTACTCTATGTACTCCTCTGTACCTCCGATAAAGTGTGTACAAAATTTAACGATGATCGGTTGATTAGGTAAAGCGTGCTAGCATAACAAACAAACTCATTCGCATTTATAATATTAGTAAGGAAGTTAGGATTGCATATATGAGCTTATTCAGTTTTTTTTTCATTATAGTACGACATAGTGACTAGATTGTATCTGATGGTGAGTACAGCACAGAAACAACACTGATCGTCGGCACATTTATAATTTATCACAAATCGAAAGTCTCTTGGAAGCTGGATATGCACCAGTGTCTACCAGGATACGATAAATTAAAACACAGTCATGTTAATGGCTTGTCGTGGATTAAGGCGTTTGCATACGTTCGCCACTTGATTTTTATTTATTAAGATAGATTATACTTTTGAAACGTATTCATAACAAACTCTTTAAAATAAAATAAAAAAAAAACAAAAAAGAAACTGATAAATATGTCGAAATACAAATTCCTAATTCGCTTGATACAGAAGATCTAATTTTCCATACAAAACTTTATAAGCTTGTTAATATTTGAGGATTCAAGTATATCTCTAATGCACTCGCTATTTTACAAAAATAACTTGTGCTATATTTCAGAACTATTATAAAACAAAGTCCTCCGCCGCGTCTGTCTCTCTATTCGCGATAAGCTCAAAAACTACTGAGCGGATTTTCATGCGGTTCATTAATATATAAAGTGATTCACGAGGAAGGTTTCGGTATAGAATTTGTCAATTTTTTTTTGTAAATTAACAGAAATATAATAATAAATGTTGAAAGTGACGGAAACAGTCAAGTCGGTTGGGAGATTTCGTCATAAACGCTGCCTAATCCGTTTGAGATATAACAAAATATTTGAGATAATAAACGACGTAGACGAACTCGCAGGAATTGGCTAGTATACCCATATATCTTTGTGAGTTATTGATCCGTAATACTTCAATGAGCCTAAGTTATTGTTGAAGGAACACGTTGGGGCAAAACTTTATCTACTTTGTATGGCTTAAGCTGAACGGGATGTTACCATTTTCTAGTTTAAATCAATTGTTAGGCATTTATCGATGTATTTTTCCAAGCCCACCTAATAACTAACGATGATGGTTTAGTGGTTATGTTAGAACACCGCGTCGATTGACGTAGGTTCAGTTTCTTAGGAATGAGCCGCTAGCTATTACGCTTAAGTTAAAAGTCTGTCACCAAGCACTTATGTATGTCAAATCAAATCAAATCAAAAATACTTTATTCAGTTTAGGCCCTAATAAGGCACTTATGAACGTCAAATACTACCACCGATTCGGAAAACAACCCAGTCATCGAGAAGAACCGGCAAGAAACTCGATCGGGTACATTTTTTTTAACATATATTTCCAATACATCATACAATGCTTTTAGTGGATGCACAGAGAGGAGTCAATTCCAGACATCACTATCATTCACATACTGACCCACTCTAAGATATCCTTTTGAAACTAAAACCCGTTTGACGTGGCGCTTAAATTTACAGTCCGGCAAATCGAGTAACATGCTTTGGGACTTTATTATAGAACCTAACACTATTACCTAAAAAACTATTACTGGTTTTGCTAAGTCTGAAATATGGGATCACCAGTTTATCACAGTTTCTAGTATTTAGATTATGCCGGTCTTTTACTAAATTCAGATTTCCAAAATGTATTTGGGCAGCCGCACTATAAGGATTATATCCAGTACCCCTGGGTTTAGCGTGTTTACCTTCTTGGACCACATTGTCATTGAACATCACTTAAGGTTGTGGTCAAACCTATAATGTATAAAAAAAAACGTTATTTTGTTGATGTTCTAGTCTTCGCCAATATTAGTTTTCAAAATCAAGTTTAATTGTAGTCAAACGTTTTATTCTACATTTCCCTAATAGAGTAAGTTTATAATAAGAATAACATTGTAATTATAATAAGCTTAGTAACGAATCTGATTTAGATCTATTTAATACTCCAATTAATGCAGGAAAACAAGCGATCATTTTTTTTTCTAACTGATTACGCTATTGATCTACCAAGGTCTTAACAGCTTCACCGGACTACAAACAAGCGATCATCAAATCATTCTTTGACACGGTTTTCTAATATGTAACTTTTCCTTGTGCTTTAATATTATTCTTCATGCAGCACTTAATATCCTCTAATTACCACTTCATTGTCTACTAGTGAACTTTTTAATTAGCTCTAAGTTGTTTATTACATTTTTAATTGTGTATTAAAAGCTGTTGATATTCCTTTGTTTAAATAAATGTAAATTTACGCGTAATAGGCATCTTAAACATGGTTCAAATCGGTAGGTCAAGAAGAATGAAACCAAGGAAATATGAAATACTATTCACAGCCTAATCCTTTCCGAGACCTTCTATTTCTTTGAGAGTTTGGACCCTAAATCTCAGAGAAAGAATTGCCTGAAATTGTCCACTTGCCAAGCGATTCCGTCTAGTAGTCAGTTCTTTGCGTGTCTCAATTTTTGAATTGCATTTTGTGAAGAACTGTAAGGAAGTATGATTGTCATGCGTTTTACTGCGTCTTAACATCTTTACTTTAAGGCGCTCGTCTGCTATCGCGAAAGTTGTCAGACGAGAAAACAGAATTGCTGACAAAGAATGATAAGGATTTTGACCATCTTCCACGGCAACTCAGTGCTCTATCAAGATCCTTATATAGCGTAGTTTAATACTAAGAAGGAATTTTTGAAAATCCATCCACTAATTAGGTTAGACAGGGCGTTAAAAATAGCAGGATTCCTGAGATGTTCCCGAAAGGAAATTTCATCGGGCATAGGGTTACTCGTTAAATAAAGAACTTCTACGTAGATAAAATGTAATTGAATTTGATCTTGTTACAATCTAGGTATGTGCTTGTAGAAGATAAAACAGCTAGCTAAAAGTTACGGATTTTAACGCAGAGTGAGGGTAAACCTAGTTTGGTTGCGGTTAGGCCGGTCACATCACGAGTCTTATAAAGAAAAAACCAGAAGGTAGATATTTTGGGTAAAATAAATACTAATAATAAATTTAATAAATAAAAATTTATTAATAAATTTTTTTCGAACTGACTACGCTACTGGCCGTCACCAGCTTCACCGGACAAGAAAAGAATACTTGAAGCGATCAAGCGTAACGTAGGGAGAGCAGTGTAACTTTTATAAGACATGACAGTGGCGTTCAGTGGTGGAATTTGTGATTAATTATTAGTCGCCGCAGTCTCTGGAATGTATGATATACTAGTTGATATCCGCAACGTTGTCTGCGCTATATTATATCTTAACAAAATATTTTATATGCAAAAGTGCAATTTACTTACAAGATTTCTTTAATCTTTTGTAGTGCTTGCATAAAAGTCACTCATAACTTCAATAACATATGAGACCTAAAAGTCTAAGGAGTAAAGTAAACAATTGATAGAAATCTATCCGGTAATTTCTATTTCCGGTAGTTCGCGTCGCTTCTACAGTTTTATTATAGTATAGATGAAGAAGATAGAAGTTTAAAATTATTTCTAACATTATTCATAACTTTTAAGTTAGACGACTTGAAAGAAAACATAAAAATAACAGCGCAAACTTGGTTGTTAATAATGGGTATAACAGTTTTCGTTTCCTGTTGGAATTAATGTAATAGCCACGTTCATAGCCAGACCATGATATCTACATTAATTCTCAAGTAACTTCCTGCTTCAGGTTGTGACGAGACCATTATATTGCGATGTTTACTGCTAGTGAACCTTCTGAAACTTTCCTTTGTTTCTGTAAAACCGTACGACGGAGCTGTGAATTGGGAACTTTTCTATTTATGGTTTTCGGTTTTCGCGTATTGTGCGGAAGTTTCAAAAGTTTTATACTGTTTTTCCTGTATTGTTTTTGTATGTTAAGTGCCTTATTGTATACTTACTGCCTTACTGCTGTTTATTGTTGCGAAAATACAAACACAAGTGTTTGCTCAGGCTTTATCTACGTGGATGCATATCAGGTACAATTTCGTAGTCATTTTAAGTGGGCTGGTTTAGAATAGTATTAAATTACTATGTGTATTTATACATATTTAAGATGAATTATTTATAATCAAAAATTAGTTGCCAATTGTCACTTGTTTGTGTACTCTGCGTCAGTCCTATAGATTACATGAATGGGATAACTTGTCTTACTTTTTGGATCAATCTAATAGCACGGCTCAATATTGTCTTATTTTCTTTAATATATGTGAATAATACAGAATATCAGACTTGAGTTTCTCTAGACGGGAGTATTGATTCGATGTTGGTAATTTCAAGCCTCGAGTTGTATCACAGAAATTTTCGGAATTAACGTAATTTAATTTAATTGAAAATAGTAACACAGACAGATAGTCTGTCTGTGGCTGAGAGAGTGAGCTCCACAGAGAGACAGGCTGACTGTGAAAACACCGTGAGGAAACATGAACCTGAGAAATTTCCTTGTAGTACCACTGTATGGGGGAAAAATATATACTTGCAGATTTCTGTATTTTAAATCGCTCATGCTCAGGATTTAGGTAAGATTAGGCAGCGGTCAACATCTAGAATCAATCAATTCTTAACCAATTGATAGTTTGCGGTTTATATTTCTAGTTTGAGACATTGTTTGATAACATATTTTGTTAATTTACAATTTATTAATCAACCTCTTAACTGTTGTTGTTTTAGTATATTACTTATAATAAATTATAAAGACTTATAATAATAAAATATAACATATTTTTTTATAATATTGTATCGCATACTTTTAAAATGTAAAATTTTGGGAATAAAATAAATAGTAAATATATAAATAGTATATATTGCAAACGGATGTGAAATTATTAAGTTTATACACAATTTTATTTATAGCTTGTAAGCAAACAAATTTAGTGCTCAGAATAACCGCTCAAAGGTATAAAAGATCAGACTGACGGATTAACAACGTTTGAATCAGAATACAAAACGAGCATTACACAACTGAACTCACGGGGTATTAAGGGTTATTCCGAAACGTTATGCCAGCTGTCTCACGACAAACTAGCCTCACAATGGTTGAGGATTAATTGAGCGTCTTTTGATGTAGCGTCACATATACGTATTTCATATTTCAATAGTACGTAGTTCCTTTGTAGTATGGCAATTGTGTTCTATTGGATCACAACCTCTTTATTTCAGGTGGCTATTGATGATTTAAGACGCTATGTAGCTTCTTTGAAACAAAGTGAAGATGCACTGCAAAAGTTAAATTATGTTAAAAATCTTGTGTTTGCAAATGCATCAAAATTTCTCTGAAAACCAAAATAAGTGATTACTTCAAACAACGTAATTATAATTACACTATGTATTTAATGTAATTTATAATTGAATACCTGCATATACGAAATTAGAACATAATGCATATACAGTACGTTTTATTTTCCCTATACCGCATAATACGCTTTCTCGCTTAAGACGTGTTTTGGGAATTTCCCAAACTTCCCTGTGAAATCATCTTAAACGGGTTTTACTGTAATTCCTTTGTAGTGTGGTAATTGTGTTGTATTGGATCGCAACCTTTTTATTTTACGTGGCACCTGCTATACTAGTTATGAGTGAACGTTATGTGATCGGCCGATGGATATGTAATAATCAGGCAGATTGGTACGGACTCTGTTTCATCGTTTTGCCAAATTAGCGGACTGTTATCATTTTCTTATCATTATCCCATCTAAGTTGAGTGTGCACAATATGTTTTACTCTTTCATTCTCTTCTGTCAGCTCTTATCATTTCTTTACCCTTATCCCATGCAAGTTGAGTCGGCACAATATATTTTCGTCTTCCATTCTGTTTTGTCAGCTCTTGTCAATTATTCACACCTTTTACACGCATATCGTTCATCACACAATCTATTCATACTTTCTTTGGTCTTCCTCTACTCCTATATCTATCCACCTTTATACCTAACACTTTTTTTGTTATATGACTTTTATCTCTCGTCATAACATCCCTATACCATGTTAAACTATCACGATTTAACAACTCCGTCACAGGTCCTGTTTTTAAACTTCCTCTGATCTTTCTAATCATATTATCTCCCATATATATTCTCCATTCATCCATCCCCTTTTGTCGAGTTATAGAATAAGCCAGTGTGTATTCAGTTACTGAAAGGCTTACTTGTCGTCATGACAGCGAATACTGTCGATGAACTGTAGAGCTCTCGGCGCCCGGTGTTCGTTTGTTTTGCCACAATATAAAAGTGCTGTAAATAGATTTAAATGGGAAAGTTTGATGCGATTAATGCCACAATTGTTTTTTTACATTCTTTTAGTTGTCCGTTCTGCTTTCGCTCGGGTGTAGTAGAACCAAGTAGTAATCAAGAAAGCGAAACCAAATCTTCAGTTTATAGTTATTCTTTCAATTTTGTTAATATTTTTTGGAGATGAGAGACCTTCTGTCTCACTTTCTTTTTTACGTGCTATTTTTTGAATTCAAATTTTTAACTTTTCGGTACGATTTTTGAAATATTTTCTTTCATATAAACCTTTGTTTTGATATTATGCCCTTCCATACATTCGGCTATTGATTTTTATGTATCTAGACTTGTAAAAGACGCTTACTTTAAAGAACAAGGCATTTTGTTTACGACATACCGGTTAAAACTTTGCTATAAGATGTAATTTATCAATTTACGCCATTTTCATATACGTTCCTTATAACTGGTTATTATAAAGTTTATTCAAAGTATTATGAATTTCGGTTACCATCTGTCAGAGATGTTCTGGCGGAGTTTTGATTTATATCTTTAAACTTTTGATAGATGTTTCAAATCGTGTTTATGAAGCGTGCACTAATATATTGCTACTTTCATAACAATGTTACTAATTGTATTACTAGACTACGCAAAATGAAGGCAATATTTTTCTAGAGTATTATTATTTTATTTAATTCATTGCGGCTTCTAAGCTAGGGTTGTCAATTTTATTGTAAGAAAAATAATCTTATTTTGAAATAAACATATTTTTCAAATGTTTTATTCCCTTAAAACATATTGTTTAGCACAATACGTTAACAATTGTTTGTTGTCTTTCAAAGTTAGTTTTAAAATCATAATTTGACCAAATAGCTCGTTTTTTATTAAATGAATCAATCTGTTTCTTTTTTTTTCTCTCTTTTCACCATCTCAGATTTGCTGCCGATAAAACCTCTTTCAGTGAAAGCTGAAGTGGCAGGATTAGAAACTGAATTAAACTTTTTTTTAATATCCGATTTTTTCGCAATTTCCTAGAATCTTCAGATTTTCTTCAAAAAATACCCTTGAGTGTCCCACGTACAGGCAGTCCTTTATTTAACCGGCAAACATTTTGTCTGCCATTAGCAGGAACTAATGTAGGCCAACATTGCCCTTTGTATCGCACGCTCTCTTTTTGTAATAGTTTACGTTTCCAATTCGATATTTTCTTTTTTGCGTTTCTTTCTTTAGACTTAGTAAAACCGGTAACAGTTTTTTGGGAAATAGTGTTAGATTTTACAACAAAGTCCCAAAGGATATTACCGATTTGCCGGATTGTGAATTTAAGCGCCATGTCAAGCGGGTTTTGGTGTCAAAAGGCTATTATAGAGTGGATCAATATGTGAACGATGGTGATGTCTGGAATTGACACATCTCTGTGCATCCATTAAAAACGTTTGTGAAATTTACTATTATATAGTAAATTTCTTCAATAGTACTATAATAGTAATATATTATTATTCTAAATATATTATATATATTTGTTAAAAAGATAAAACAGATCGAGTTTCTTGCCGGTTCTTCTCGATGACTGGGTTGTTTTCCGAACCGGTGGTAGTTTTGACGTTCATAAGTGCCTTCTTAGGGCCTAAATTGAATAAAGTGTTTTTGAATTTGAATTTGGCTTTAACTAGAAAAAAAAAATATTTAAATATTTAATTTAATTGTTCTTTGTTTTGATAATATGTGTTTGTCTTCTTATTTTATACATGCTGTGCTGAACTCAGTTTTGTGGATCTTATATAAATAAACTAGCGGACCCGGCAGACGCTGTCCCGCCCTGACTATAAAAAAAGCTTGACAAATTATATATTAAAACCTTCCTCATGAATCACTGTATACACTGGTGAAAACCGCATGAAAATCTGTTCCGTAGTTTTTGAGTTTATCGCGAACAGACAGACAGACAGACGCGGTGGGGGTCTTTGTTTTATACTATGTAATGATATGCAAAATAATATTAAAAATGAAATCAATTTCTTAAATAACTTAAACCCATATTAATAAATAGGAAAAATCAGTAATAATTAATTATATTGACCATTTGTACTAATGACTGACGTAATGAGTACTTATCATTATTTTATGTTCTGATTCATTTTTTAGACTATCCACAATATTATAGATATCCAGAATAGTTACAGCATGAGTATATAAATTATATATAAATTATCTAAAAATTTCTCCATATGAGTGTTTTATTTTACGCATCACACTACAGAATAAAATTAAAATATTTTCGCATAATTTATTTTCATGTCAAAGTGTAAAGTATGTTTATAAAAATAAAGTAGGTCATTATAAAGTATTATCCTATTTGGAGCATAAGCGGCGTGATGGTTTTTAACATATGCGTTATCTTTAAAATCTTCTTAATTATGAGAGTGAGTTATAATTTTTAATTAGGATGGGTTTTAATAACAAAGAGAGCTTTTGCGGTCTCGTTTTTGTAATTCCGTTTATTATTTGTGCGTAGAGAGTTAAGATTATAAATACTTAAATATGTTATGGGTTGGAAGTTTTTGTTCGAGTACCAAGTACCAAGAACGTAACCGTGAAATGTGCAGAAATCAAATAACGTTTAGCGGACTATAATTCTTTGAAACAATATCGAAAAGCGTTCTAAATTTATCGCTTCAAAATCTATACATATAATAAGAATGTATTCTAATATAATAAGAATGTATTCTAACGTGTCTGTATTTTTTAGATGTTTGTAAAAAAAAATGCTGCAGGGGTCTTGGAATAAGTAATAAAATACATTTCATTAATTTTTAGAAATGTCTGTCTTTCTGTTTGTTTGAACACATATCACTGCTAAAGTATTGCGTTTACGATAAAGCCATAAAGCATATCTTTGAGTAACATTTAGTCTTTGTTTCATTAAAATCGATTCGGTCTATCAAAAGTTATTGTAATTTTAATGACGACGCGACTTAAGTACGTAAGAAAAGTAGATAGTAATTCGAATTAATACATGCAGATGACTATATTAGTCACTGTTTTGTACACAGATTCTACGCGGACGAAGTCGCGGGCACTGCTAGACAATGTTATTTTGAGAAATTACCAAAGTTTCAATTAAATTCGCAGATATGAAAAACTAATGAATGAGTCAGTAAAATTGATGTATGTTCAAATAACTCTATCCCTTTGATTCGGTTGTGCCAATTCCAACTTTAATTTCGACTTCATTTCAGAATTTCACACACACGCTTCTGTTTGTCTGTCAAAGGGATCTCGGTTGTATATTAGATGCGTTCGTGTATTCAGAGTTATAGTGTATGCATGATATTAATTTTGAAATGCATGTTTATTATTCCTATATTGTGAGATATCCTTACTAATATTATAAATGAGAATGCCAGTTTGTATGTCTGCTTGTTAAACTTTGACGCCTTAAACATGTTGTCAGGGAATAAATTAAAACCGTACCATACTTACCGTGTCATAAGAAGTTTTACTTCAATAATACTATTTCCGATTGATAGGTCAGATCAACAGTACAGCGAGCAAAAGCTAGTAATGAATACAATATATTAATTACTATCTGGGCCCGCAACTTCTTCCGCGTGGAACTCTATGTATAAAAACAGTGATTAATAAAGTCATTTGAACGGATTAAGTCCATTTACTTTTTTCTCGTACCTACGCCGCGTCGTCATTAAAATTACAATAACTTTTGATAAACTGAACCGATTTTAATGAAACAAAGACTAAGTTGTTCTCGAATGTATGCTTTATGATTTTTATTATTGGTTTTATTGTAAACCCAGTACTTTAGCGGTGATGCGTGCTCAAACAAACGGACAGACAGTTCTAAAAATTATTGAAATGTATTTTATTATTACTTACTCCTAGACACCCGCAACAATTTTTTATCACGAAAGTCTAAAAAATATAAACACGTTAGATTTACATTCTTATTATATGTATAAATTATTGAAAGTTTAAATATTTGTTGTACAGAACCTTTTTAAATATTTATTAACAGAACCTTGCACGTTTATCTATATTTAGTTCTTTAAGAAATCACCTAAGAATTTATTCTCAATTAAGTCGTTTACCAGTTTAATAAACAACTATGAGTACCTGAGCAGCAAAGTTTTGAGAACAGATACCCACGTACAAAAAGGGTTTCACGTAAAGCCTGCCAATTCGATCGACTGTTTCATTAAGATAAGACACAGAGTGACAGCCTAATTGTTGCCTGAAGCTGCGCATTGTACCTTGTTACGTAAAATTTCAATTTTCACTATTAAAATCGTAGCTGTTGCCCGCGGCTTGTCGAGGGAAAGTCATTTCAATTTATTTAATGTTAAAGACTTATTTTGAACACGCGTTAAAAATATACATTCGTATTTTTGCTATTGCAAGTTTCAAACAATAGGTGTTAACAGCGTATCGCGAATAGAAAATGCTACAAAAAATTATAAGGTAACTAGCGGACCCGGCGGGACGTTTCCTGCCCTGATAATAAAAAAAACTTTGACAAACTATATACCTAAATCTTCCTCATGAATCACTTTATCTACTGGCTAAAACAGCATGAAAATCCGTTCAGTAGTTTTTGTGTTTATCGCGAACAGACAGACAGACAGACGGGACAGAGGACTTTGTTTTATACTATGTAATGGTAATGATTAATTTATGGGTACGTATAATAAGAAATAAACCTGAAGAATTTAACCTGACTACACTTTATAAAAATATTGCTAATGATTAAGAATAACTAAACACTTTAAATCATTTCTATATATGTGTCTGTCTGTTTGTTTGTGCACGCATCACTACTAATTTAGTAGTTTATGATAAAATCTCACCAAGAAAATCATAAACAAACCGTCGAGTAACATTAAGCCTTGGTTTCATTAAAACCTGTTTAGACTCTAAGAAGAAACTACGAGTTTCGAATGGTATGGCGCCAGCGTTCGGAACCGTACGATAATTATCGTACACATACGATAATTTTGTGCCTACGTACGATGTACGATAGCATATTATTATCGTACGCAGATTGTACGATAATTTCTATCATGATGCAAAATTTGAGAATTTATATTATTTCACTCATGCGTTGATAGTCTAAATCGCAGTAGCATGATTTTATTTTGTCCAATAAAATCTTGAGAAAATACCGGGAAATACAAGTTCTTTATTCCTATTGGTCCTTACGATCCGCTCTACTAAGTTTCACCACTGCCGATACTGTAACTTTATCCAGCGCCTGCTGTACACGCTTTCTTATTGGTTAGTATAGCATCTACCAATGCGAACAAGAGAATATAAGTTCGATATTTCGATATTTCGATTATGTTCACACTTCATATGTATCGTATATTTTGTATAGAAAAGTTGGCAGTTATTTCGTTATATTATTATGATTATATGTCTGTATTCAGTGTTCTGTTGATTTGACAGCGGTGGTTTAAAAAAGATAAACTATAAAGTACTTGCATGCATATCAATATTACAATTTATATGATTAATTTATCTATAATAGACATTATCCTAAAAATACGATAATTTCGATCCATGTACGATAATTTTACGCCCCTGGTACGATAGTGAGTCCACTTCAAGTTGCTAACGCTGTATGGCGCGCATGCGCACGAGACAGGAATCGAACGGATAACATTGTTTTCTTTCAATTATTTCATGTTATACGAAATCCGAAAAAATCATCGGTACGCGCAGCGTTCGAACGTACAGATATCGAATCGATATACCGTCAGTCGAGTCACTAAGTTACGACGAATAAACCTTTACGTATGTTTTTCATTTGCTAAAAAAAATGGTTGTCTGTAAAGTCGGCTTACGGACGATAATTTTACGTGATAACGACTCGGACGCATCAGCCGATGGAGTGGAAAAGGTCACAAGCCGAACGCTTAGGCCGATCGCACCTCTCCATCGCTTGTTCCGCGCTCTCACTTACACGCTCAGCTCAGGCGGAACGTGACGATGAATCATGCTTTTTCGTGCGTGCTGTCGGCGTTCATCGATTTATAAGACGTTAGCACGTCAAAAATAATATAGAGGTCGCCGTTCCTCTTTCAAATATCGTTGTTTGCAACAGTAACACATTCATTTGGACGTGCACTGTGTCTGATAGAGCTAGTTAAAAAAATAGTTACGTTTTAAAAGGAAATATTACCCGGCTCCACTATTTGCCAGCGATATATAATTACGTCGGTTTGGCATCGTGTGACTGCAAATGTAGTTTTTTGGCACGAGCTCCTAGCCTCGCATTGTGTTGCCGGTGCACCGCTGAGGTTTTTCCATTATTGTGCAGTTTTAAATGGAATTTTATCATTCTTTTGTTAAAAGAATCAACAATCCAGCCTCATGACCTACTTACTGCAGTAAAAAAATATCTTCCAAGAGACAATTCCCACACGAGGAATCTACCTCTTTGCAAACAGACAATTAATAGATACAGTGTACACCTTGATTCAGGATAGTCATTTACAGCTCGCAAAAATGTTTGTTCTATTTATGTTTCGAACGCATGGAATTCAGCATGGTGACGGTACCCAGACGATAGCTTAAACCATTGTATACAAAATCAAAATTAAATATTCTTTATTAAATTTAGTTACTAAGAAGACGCTTATGAATTTCAAACTTACCACCGGTTCAGAAAACAACCCTGTCATCGATATGAACCGGCAATGAATTCTATCTTGTTTATTATAATCTGTATTGTTATAAAAATAAAAAAGTGTGTGTGTACTTATGTACACGCGTTAGAAGTTATACTTCTTTGGCGTAACAAGATGAAAATCTTTTCAAAAATTTTATCTTTCGCCCTATTCTACGTTTGTAGAAAAAACGATACTAACAATAGAAAAAAGGTGTTTAATACATTGAAAGTTTTAATACAAAGAAATACAAACAACAAATACAAAGAAACAAAATGTTGACTATAGCTAACTTCAGGGTGTCGGTTTTTCGTTACGGTGTGCGCGCGCATCGTAAAAATTTACTCTCATCATTTTTCCCTAACGCGCCAAAAGAAGTATAACTTCAATATAGTTGCATTCGTTTTTAGCGGATGCACAGAGAAGGGTGTTATTTCCAGACGTCACCATCGTTCATATATTGATCCACTCTATAGTAGCCTTTTGACATCAAAACTTGCTTGACATGGTGCTTATATTTACTATTCGTCAAATCGGTAATTTTGTTTTTAAATCCAACACTATTACCTAAAAAATTGTTACTGGTCTTATTGACCTTTGGACCTTTGATCAACATTGGATGACCAATTATGTCGGTCTTTTACTAAGTCCAGGTTTTCTAAATTTTTCCGGACATACATTAGATTATTAAGAATGTATTGGGAGGGTAGAGTTCGGATACCAGATTTCAGCTAAATATTACAAAGTGCTCGAATTGACTATTCCCATAATAGAAATATGGTGTCTACCTTCGTTGCTGTCCCACCAGCAAAACATAATACGACATTAAGTTATGGAAGTAAGCGAAGTAAACTAATTTAGCATTGGCGATAAGCAATGCGGTAAATTTTACATACGCTTCTGTGCGATTTTTAGATACTTTTCAATATCTAAATCGAATATTCACTAAATAATTTTTACTAAAAGTAGTAGTATAGTAGCGTTATATCTAATTTTCATATTAAAATTACTTCCCTTAAGTAGTATCATTCTGTGTAAACAAACTTTGAGATGCTTACTGTAATGACATTTTTCATTAACGTAGAGTTGTCTGCTTCAGACGAGGATACAATAGCTTCTTACTACTAAGAAATTCTCTCTCCCGTCGATTAATTCACAGAGTAATTAATTATGACCTCTCCCTGTCGTCAACGGGCTATTAGAGCGAGATAAATGACGTGTTTGAATATAAAAGTGCCGGTTTGGATATGAATTCTCTTTATAAGTTTTTCAGAGCGAAGTCATGTATTCACAATCGGGTTGGACTCTGATAACCAGTTGATGATTAAATATTTCTAGAAAAACTTCTGTCTATGCTTGCCAGTTGCCTTGCTGTGATTTTTGTGTTACATTGTTCCTTCTACCAGGTCCGGTGACGTCATTTTGTTATGCTATTAAACAATTGCGACTGTCAATTTTTTTTCCGAAATGCGTAAAGCTGTTGTCTGAACGGGCCTTCACAGCGTCACCTCGCATGTTGGGCGAGCGCTTCAGGCACTTATCCGAATGATACAATTAGCTTAAAGGTGGATGGACAACGACTTGATCTGTTAAAGAACCTTTTATATATTTAAATATGGGTGCATGACTTATAATATCAAAATTGGTAGTTAACTAAGCGACACCTAAACGTTTTTCTAAAGAAATATTTTGATTAAATTTAAAAAATATACTTTTAAAGTACGCTACTTCTATATTATAATGAGGAATATAGCTTTGATGTGGCCTGTAATATGTTTAAAACTTTATTCATTTAAGTTACAACAGATTCTAAAGAAACAAAATCATAAACGAATGAAGTTTCCACACAAATTATGGTAATTTGAACATTATTAGAATATATTCCAACTAATTTTATAAATCAAAGTTTTTTTTTTATTTTTACGCTGTCACGCTTAACTAATAATCGATCATCAAGAAATTTTGCCTAAATGTTGTCAGGAGTCCAGAAAAGGACATAGAGTACATTTTATCCAGAACAAAGTACTTTTCTCAAGAGAGGTTAAATCTACATTAACGCGAGCGAATCCGCTGACAAAAGCTAGTATTTTTATATAGAAATAGTATTTACTAGCGGGTCCGTCAGACGTTGTCCCGCCCTGATTATGAAAAAATCCTTGACAAATTATATACCAAAACGTTCCTCATGAATCACTTTATCCACTGGTGAAAACCGTGTGAAAATCCGTTCAGTATTTTTTGAGTTTATCGCGAACAGACAGACAGACAGACGCGGTAGGAGACTTTGATTTATACTATGTAATGATGATTATTTGACATATACAAATTGATATATATTATTCAAGAGAAATTTATTAATAGTCACTTATTAGTCATCGAAAATTTCACAATATTTTCGCCTTATCCTGTAGCTATGGGACAGTCTTCTGTCTCCCGAACAGCGTGTTCTCTCTTCCTTGATGAGTAACGTTAAGAGACAATTATGCAGGCTGGCATGACAGTGACAACTGGCGTTGGATTATCCTTGAATGAACTATCTCTCAATGCTTGTCATTGTTTTTGGACCAAACTGGACACACACTGTGTGGCACACCGTAAGGCATGCTACTAAAGAGACTTGACAGGATTTTGGAATGTCATGTAGTTGACTTTATATTTTATTCGTAATCTTGTGTTATTTGGCTCTATATTTTGTAATATTGGTGGTGGTAAACGTAATATAGATGAGAATAGAGGATGGATTCTGACTTGCCACAAAAAGTTCCTGCTCCCTGCCTGACAGTTCTAACAAGACGACCACCATCTTGTTAGTTCATTGAAATTATCGCAAGCAATTTGTAATATCGTCACCTACTAGACAATGACGGTATTAATGTACTAGAAGATTGTCAAAAATAAAATATGCTACCAAATAAAGCTATTTGTGTAAGGGTATGACGTAATCGTAAAATCGTAGGCAGTTTTAAAATTCTAAACATTTTTTTAATTATTCGAATGATAATTATGTTTACAAAGTCTACTATTGTTTTAAGCGTTCAGATATCTGTTTTTTTTAACGTCGTGTATACAGTTAAAATATATTTGTAAATAGAAGCAGGTGTTTTTCCAAAACGGGCTAATTGGATTGAGAGATAGCAGCCATTTTGGAGCCCCTTTTTTTGTCAAACCCTTCCTATTTCAATTGGTTTTATCTACAAATACCAACCGACCAACAAGCAAAATACTAGAAGAAAATGCAAAACTATTTGGTGGTATAAAGGTGTCCTGAACCCGCCTTCATTAAAACTTATGAGTGAAAATTATATATTTAACACTTTTTAAATATAGAAAATATATTTTCAAATTACTTCGAAATTGAAATGCATTTAATTTTTTAAATAAATACTAACTAGAAATTCCAAACGTTACAATATTCTGGACTGGCTTTTAGAGATTTCCATGCCATGTCCTCAGGGGAAAACAGGAAACTAATTTCACAGTTCGCGGGTTTTTTTCCCGTTTCCATTTATATTCACAATAATATTGTATAAGTAATCTCTATGAATAAAAAGAAAACAGTGCGTGTGTCAGTTTGTACAGACGGAGGATGTGAAACTTCTTTATATATGTATAAAATGATATGTCTTAAATCTTTACTAATATTATAAAGCTGAAGAATTTGTTTGTTTGTTTGTACTAACCGTTTGCGCTAACCTCAGGAACTACTGATCCGATTTGAAAAAATCCTTCGGTTATAGATAGCTCATTCACCGAGGAACGCTTTAGGCTATATATCATTACGCTAAGAGTAAGAGGAGTGGATTGGTGGAGTGGTTGCCATGTTAACGTGGTAAGTTTATATCGCAAATATTTTCAAAGTTTATTTTGTGTTCCTATTCAAAAAGTTTATTCTACGTTAGTTTTGTTTCCAATTTTTTATTTGCAATCTGTTACGTATTATAAAAATAAAGTGTGTGTATATAAAAATAAATAACAACTTTTTGGTGAATGGATATGGCTACAAATAATTTAAAAAAAATATATATTTCGTCAGTATTTTATATTATTATATTTTGTCTGATTGTTTGTTTGTTCCGGGTAATCTCCAAAACGGCTGGACCTATTTTAACTGGAGTTTTACTGGCAGATAGCCGAAATTATAGCGGTTGACATATTTTATTTGTCTGCGGCTTCGTCCGCATTGCTATTTCCAAAATGGTTGAGCGTTCACTGGTAGATAGTAAACTTCATAAAAATTAATTTAGGTGTTTTATTCGCCTTCGGCCGTAGTGGAATACCCGAAATGCTTGAACTGATTTCCACGGGGCTTTCATTGGCAGATAACTAAGTAATGAGTTATTTTATTTTAAGCTAGCGGGCTCGGCTGACGTTGTCCCACCCTGATAATAAAAAGAAAACCTTGACAAATTATACCTAAACCTTTCCTATGAACCGTTCTACCTAGGTACTGGTGAAAACGGCATGAAAATCCGATCTGTAGTTTTTGACTTTATCGCGGACAGACAAACAGATAGACCAGTGGACTTTGTTTTACACTATGTAGTGATGAACTGTTACCTGTGCATTCGTTCGTGTGAAATTGATCAAAAATATCAAAAATAATTTGTTTACTGTATACAAGCGCGTGAGACGTACGCTGTAATGGACTCCAAGAATAAATGTATGTAATTTGAATTATATTATCATTTTGGTCAATTTGGCGGCCATTTTGTTTATTTATCGCGTTTGCATCTACATAACTCAGTGATTATATCAACATATAAGAATAACACAATTATATCGACAATATGGGCATGTTATATCTATATAATAAAAAATCTAACACATATTGTTCGATAATTTATAGTTAAAAATTTTCATTACTTTCTTATATAGTGTTAGTGAGCATTGAGGGTGGTATATAGTAGGTTAAAGTTCCAGGTATGTTGCTGATGATAAATCCCATCCCATTCGATATACTATTCGTATTCACATATCTAATGTACACGTTACATGTTACAGTAGATGGCTTGCGTGTCGTAGTTACAAATGTTTTTGAAAAGGCATTTCTGTAATGTACACACCTACTTACAATTTTACATTTCTTTAACACATTGAAAAAATGCGTGCGGAGCCGCGGGTAAGAGAGATAAACATTAAGGGGATCTTACAAAATAACAACAGCTTACGTTCAATTGTTCAGTTCTCCTTTTATATCATTTGGTCTCACTTTCTTCGTGCAGGCAAGTAGTTTACAATAATAAGCAGGGTTGAGGACATGCAGGACTTTATTAGAAATTTCGTTTCCTGAAAAAAACTCTCACTTCGTTTCGCACTCGTACCTTATGTTATTACGCTATTATGAACGATTTTTGAAGTAGGCTTACATATGTTACAAGAATATATTTCTTATCTGAGCAGAAAATATTGTTTAATCATTGCGATCACTATTAGTGCTGTCCTAATAGGGTTTATCATTACTGAAAACATCCCTTGTTTACACGAAGGCTGTCGCGACAAAGGAGTAGCTTGTCACAGCTCTCTGACGTGGTTCATTAGTGTTGTGTCTCTCGAGGTATAAGTCTAGTGTCTCTGTACCAACACTCTGCGTCTTGAGTGTGTTGCGTTTTGATTTAGAAAAAGGTATTTATGTTCGCGTCTAAATTTGACTCTATGTATTAGGTAATTAGGTTGTTCGAATAAATTGGACACTTAAATTGAATATTCAAAGGCAATTTACGTTGATTAGTTTCAGACTGGAGTTCGAGAGACTATTTTTATAAATTTCAATTTGAAAACTTTTCTTTTTGTGAAAGCTTTTTATTTCATATCTCACATAGATTTTTACTATTACTTTTTGGTTATAACTCATGCGTTTTCGATACGGAATTTATCGTAGATGGTTCTAGGCTACGTATTTATTGGATAATATTGACTCTTTGTCATTTTTAATGCCTAACGAAGGTGGTCGGAGTCGACTAGTTTAATATAGAGCAATTTATTATTTTGAAACAATTATTTTTATAATTATAAATGTTTTTTAAACGATGATTGCCAGTGTCATTTTCATATATTGAGTAAGGCTTATACTAAAAATTTATCATCAAGCAAAGACTGTGTTTAAAAGTTAGTTGTGCGGTAGATGACGTCATCTATGTAAAAAATTGACAAATAAAACCTATAATTTAGTACTATTTTGTGAAAAAATATCTTGTACAAATCTGGGTCATTTCTCTCCGTTAAATATATTAATTAGACTATATAACGTTGCATCTAAAAGTACTAAAAGTAAGGTTGATATTTTCTTCGAATCCATTACGACTATAAAGAAATAATACCCTCTTAGAAATTAGAAAATGGAAACGGTTGTGATTTTCAACATACATTTTTTAATTGAAGTGAAACTTCTAATGCGATTTCAACAAGGTTGCGTTAAACTTTTAACGCTACCATGGAAGGGGTATGAAAGCACTGTTGCGTTAAACGTTCAACGCTCCTGGGGAAGGGCAATAGCAAGAAACAGATCGAGAAAAATAATCGAACATTTCTTATCTTACTTTAGTTATCATAATCCCATTGTAAATGTTATAGATTTGGATATTTCTCCACTCGAAAATGATAATTAAAAGATGCGATCAATTGTGAATTGTACGCAATGTTAATAAAGTTTGTCTTAAAGACACAATGTGATTTCACTAAAAATCAATTTCTACCCCTTCCTATTTTCATTTCCACATTACGAAGTTTCACTCTTTCCGCGCGGAGGGACTCCGCGCACTATTTTTTTACTTTTTTTTATTTAAATACTAGCTGACCCGTGCAACTTCGTCTGCACCAAATAGGTTATTACCGGTTCCAATTTTATTTCCAAACGCCAAAAATCTTGAAAAAAGCTAAAACCGGATTGTAGCGAAATTTACCGGGTCCAATTGTAACTCGCAACTACACTATATATATTGGCAAGAAATGTCTTCCCGATATCCACTGGGTCACTCCTTTGACCCTCACCTCCACGCCCCATTTACCATATAATATATATTTCCCTAAATAAAAAATAATCTAATATACCTTTCTAACAGTGAAATAATTTTCAAAATCGGATCAGTAGTATCAGGATAACCCCGAACATCCAAACTCACAAATTTTAACTTTTTAGTATTGGAATTTCATGGATATGAATTCTACAATTGTCAAATTAGTCATGGGAGAGTCACTTTATAGATAATATTAAATTTTTATTATATAATTTAGTTCTTCCAGATTATACCACTGAGATACACAAAGACAAACACAACACTACAGACATCAGGCCTTAAATAAATATATATTTACATAATAATTAATGTTTGTTATTGTGTTATGTTGAAGTTTAATTTTGTTAAAACACATGAAATTAGAGTATTGACAAAATGAGAAAATACATGCCTTTGTGCCTTTGTTAAAATCAGACGGACGTAGTATATTGATAGGTAAAATATCATACAATGAAATACTAAATTGGGGTAATCGAAAAAATGTGTTCTAGAGTGCCTTCATCCGACCCCTATACACATATTGATTTGTTGCTGATTCTGAACTTTGCAAGATGCACTGGAGAGCACTCAATCTACAGATAGTAGACGCAGCAAACTTACAACAGCTAAGAAATTTATAAACCCATGGCTTATCAGGAATGGTATCCTAAATGGAAACATAAGATTTGCCTTTGATTTGGTAGAATACATTCCAGTTTGAGTTCCATGACAGTAACAAATCAGTCTTGTTTGGGGAGGATAAATCCTGAACATAGGTTTTATAATGATAGCAATATCCAGTCTGGTATCCAATAGCCAGCTTCTTTAGCGATAACACCAGCAGCTTCATTACCCTGGATCACACTATGTCCTCGTATCCATGCCAGAACTACATAAATTCCTAAAAAATTACATTAATACAAATGGAATTGATTAATTGTGATAACTGATGTTTCATTGAAATATGTCAAACATGTCAAAACAATATCAAATGTATTGTAAAAAGTTTCAATAAGAAGAAAAAGCCCTTTTTTGCTTTAAGGCAAACAATTTCATTAATATATTTTAAAAAAACGTTTATATATATATATAGATTTTTTGATACAGAAACCTTCTCGGGAATCCCCAGAATATCCTCCTAAATTATTATCACAATCTGATCAGTAGTTTGGCATGCACAGAGGACAAACCTACAAATATTGATTTTTATATATAAAGAATAATGATAAATTAAACACTGAATGATCTGGGATAATCAAGTTAATAAAAGTTAATACACCAATAGGTAATCCTTGAGTAGGTTTGCTATTGAAATGAAAATTTTATTTGTGTATATATTATATACAGTCTCTCTCTCTCTCTGTCTTTCTAGAGAAAGAATTGATAACGACACCTAACCTATGGTACATAGGTGTACCCATTCTACACATCCACAATACGTAAAAATAAAATTAAAAAATCATCTCTACCACTTTATCATAACAATCTTCAACTTGTATTAAAACTTTTTCATACTCCATTGTATTGAAAAAATTATAAAAAAAAGATATGACGCATCGCATCGCGTCGTCGAGTCAACTGTCACTTGCCTGTAACCATTCGTCTAAGAGCTAGGAACGGTTTCATTTTAGAATGTTTTGTTTTTCACTAACTTTGAAATGCTACTAAAACATGAAATTATTATTGCCAGACATTTTTGTTATTAACAATAATGTGCTTGAAGCTATTTTTTGTAAATGTAGTGAAAAGTATGTTAAGATTGCTGTAATTTTAATATTATTTTATTTAGACATAAAAGAGGGTAAATTAAAAATAATATTTATAGAATAACTTAGCTATAGCGATAGCTTAGCGCAATAAAGATAGCGATAATTGTGGAAGCGCTTGTTATAGATGCATGTATTCAAGATGACGTCAGTCTCAAGTCATATGTCTACGTATATCATTGTTTTTCACTGTTTACGGTGAAATCTCAATATCATAATGGTTAATAAAATGAAATATGTTCTTTGTAATGGAAAAAATAAAGTGGTTTGAAATGAATAATTTTATTTATAAAGAATATCATTCATTGGGCACATTATTGTCAATAACAAAATTGTCTGGCAGTGATAAATTCATCTTTTTAATAGCCTTAAAAAATTACCGAAAAATTTTTTTCCTTAAATTATTTATAAATATAAATTTTGATCTGTAAAGGTGTAATGCGCATTAAAAAACACAACGTTAACCGGTTGCCAGGTATCCTGAATCCTGTTTGGAAGGCCATAATATATCTTCATATTAAAGAACCAGCTTTTCTAAAATTCTCGTTCTTCCAACGTTTCTGGCTCTTGTACTAAGGTGTCGCAAAAAAGTCTAGTTACATTAACTACAATTTTTTGTCTTTCGTTATCCTGGAGAGCCCCTTGCGTTTTATGGGACAAAAAGTATCCTAAATGTAACCTTGTAATATTAGTTATTACTGTGTCAAGTTTCGTTAAAATCGGTTCAGTACTTTCAGCGTGATGCGTGTTCACAGGGACAGAAAGATATGCCTTGGAGTCACGTCCTTTAAGCCATACCAATGTTGTATGTGTGTAAAGTTTTCATTTTCCGATATTTTTTATTTTATTCGTTGTTCATGTCATTTACATAATATTAGTATGTATTTAAATAATTTTGCACAGATAGGGATATTAAATTAATAATAATAAAACACTTTTGGTAACGCGGTTTGTGTTTGACTGATGTAATGACGTGAAAACTGATGCATTTTATGTCGCGTGCCGAAACTAAAACAAAAGAAATAATATCGTGAAGCCGACCAAATCGGTACTAATGATCAATAACTCTTACATTTGTGACTATTCAATTTGGTCGGGTTCGCGATATTATCACTTTTGTTGAGTTTCGGAACGCGACATTAGATCGTTCCAACGCGCGCACGCACACTGTTTTGATAGATATGATTGAATTTGAACTTTGTGCAGCGGTATTAAAGTGCAAATTGACTCTTTGGTGTCAGGAACACACCTATATTGCTTGGACGACAGTGAAAGCTTGTAATTTAATATGAACTTTAATGAATAGCAATAAAGTTCAAATTGATTCTACATTTTAGTTAGAAAACGTTTGTATGGGAAAAAGAAAAGGGCTGATTTTAGGGTTTTCCCGGCAATTATTCGAATTTTTCTCGCCGTAAAAACCATCCTTGGACTTCAACGAACATTTTAAAAAAAGAATTGGCAAAATTGGTCCAGGCGTTGATGAGTTATGCGCTTACCAACACATTTTGCGATTCATTTTTATATTATAGATATTTAAAAAAATTAATATTATGTAATTTCTAAATACTTTACGCGTTCGTTTGTAATTATTTTCATATATATTTTAATTTTTAAAATTTTAATTGATTAGTATCTAAATAAATTAGTTGACATGTATGCCGTTGTTGCTTGTAAATAAGGCCGTATCTTGCGGAAATAATAATGTACTGATGTTGACTCTGTTGGTAATCTAAATAAATAAAATAAATCTATACATTTTACATTATTCTGGACCTAAGAGTTACGTTACGGTTGTTTAAAAAATCATTACTAAATATCCATAAAATAAACTGATTTCTTTTATTACAAACCGTCACTTTATTGCTCCGGTAGATGTAACGAAAGGTACGGTATTGGATGTTCAATCGATCGCAAAGCCATACGTTTGCGGACCTTTCCTGGACACGGGATAATCTACCTCTCTTTCCTATAAGCGCTTATGGAGCAGGACAACGGATGGAATATCATCCAACATGTGATTCGAATATATAGGGATTTAGTAGTATCTGTTGACATTTTGTTTTCGAGGGTGTACGTCCAGAGGGTCAGTTTGATTTCTAAGAACGCTTCGTGATATCTTTTCGATAAACATTCTCGTGTGAGAGTTTAGAAAATATCTGGAAATGGTAATATTTGTTATTGTTTGTTTATCAAGCGTGTTTGGTAAATACGATTGTATTGTGTTACCTATTGGTAAAGTATTAATTAAATATTAATATCTGTGTAACATAAAAAAAACATAGACGTTAGTATATATGTTGCAGAATAATAAAGTTCAACACCATTTGAAAAATAACCATGAAAATTTTCACACCTTTTTATGGTTTTTTTTTAAACTATATATAAGTTTTGACATTTGGAAAACAATCTCATCTATTGTTAAATGCCAATGTGGTCCGATATATTAAACACGTTAAACGTAAATGGACTGGTTTGACTAACAACTTCACGGTGGTAGCTAGCCAGGTGTGCCTAGTCTAGCTCTACCAATAAGCCGGCTGAAATTCAACATCCCGTTTACAGATACCAATCTGTCAATGTCTAATTTCATTTGCTAAAATTCTGTCATTCACATCTAGCTAGTGCTTCTGGCAAGTGTCAGTAGTTGCATTGCTACGTTGCCATCCGAGGGAAGTGATACCCACCACGTAAGGTAGGATTACGTTCAGGAGTAACAATGTATTAGGAATATCCAAGCTTTAGCAGAATAATGACAATATTGTCTCTGTTTATATTATACCCAAATCTTTGTATAGAAGAGACATTGAAAATTTGAATTGACATTAAGGCCGGTACATAACATGGTTTCTCATTTTGAAGCCATTGTTAAGCCATCTCTGTTATTATTTATTTTTGTGAAATATGAGCTAGTTAGCCGCTCTTATTTAAGGTAGTTCTATAAGCAACTATAGAACTCTATGATGAATATGTGAAATCACAATTTTCTACCTTATAAGAAAAACGTCAGCAGTTGAAAAAGCGTAGGCGAAATAAAGAATCAGAAGAAAACTTCACTAGGATTAAAAAATATATATCTTTCTCAAGGCTGTTCTATCGGTTCAATTAAATCAAATCGTACACAGTTTTATTGGCTTACAAGTAACATCGAGGTCAATACGAGTGGCAGTGCGGATTGCCGCATCAAAGAGCTTAGAGTCGAGCGGTTTGCGCGTCATTTGTTCCCTACACAGGATCGCAAGCAGTTCATGTGGAAAATCGAGTGTGCGAGACTTGTGAGCAATTAGTAGATACATTAGCGCTGTAATTAAAGGTCACTGTAATTATTTGTCGATACTTCTGTCGGTGTGTTTGTTATCGCCTTTCTTATGTCTTGTTTCTGACTGCGATATTAGATTTAAGTTTGTATTATGGCTAGCTCATAGCTATATGCCGATACGGAAAGCGAAGTATCGAGCGTAAGATATTACCTTTTTTTTATATATCTTCTCAAATATGGTTTTAGTATTTCATTGCAGTCACGAGCTCTGTCTGGTTTGATCTAGGCTGTAGCTTATTTTTTCATTCTAATTTTATCATTAGTACTTAGCCTATATTTAAAAGCGTCATAACAATATGTAGTTTAGTCATTGTCTTAAATATCCTCTATTTTACAATAGAAGTTCCTTCAAAGTCTGTACCAACCGTTTCGCATGTTATTCCGGACAGAAATTGTTTACTACACTGTTATTTATATTTATTGCTTGGAATAAGTTTCAGTAAGGATATAATGTTTTTTTTTAAATATATTTTATAGATTTAGCATTTTACCACAAACATTTCTGATGTTAAATGAAGACGTGGTCTAACATGGTAAACATGCCAAACTTAGAGGGTATTATAGTCGACGTTAGTTTGAGCTTCCGCTTGGAATATATTACTTACTGTACTTACTTTACTGTCTTACTGCAATCTCGTACACTCGGACAAATAAAATCAAATGTTTTTTGTTGCAATAAGACGTTGTAGCTGCCAATCTATTCCAAGCGGCAGTGCAAAGTATCGTCCACTATAATATTTAATTATGGATTTCCGCAAAGTAACGCCTTCTTCAATCAAAAACTTAGAGGGGACTGGCTCTCAAACGCAATTGCCGGAACACACCAACAGGTGCTCAGCGACGGATTTTTCAACTTGAGGGTGGAACCTAGTCACATGGACTTAGAAAAAAGCCTTACCACCAATGCTATGGTTTCATTACAACATTTTCCTTCACCGGAAACACCGATTGAGTTGCGAGGATTGAAACCTACGTGCATCGACGCTGTGTCCGAACACGCTATCATCTAAGCCTTCATCGCTTCGTTCTCATCGCTAATATTCGTTATTTTGGTGTAATTTTGCTAAATATAGTTTTAAAGATATTCGGCTCACATCTCCTGTAAAAAAGAGCCTTAACCTAGAAATCTTAATAGTTCCATATCGATCTAGATGTTTACGTAAGAGCATTTAGAATTCAGAAACTAGATATAGGTACCGAGCGGCGGTATAATATTTCGTGTAAAGTAATAAGTATTGGAAATGGGAACATCTTTTTAATTTTATTTCTTTTGTTGTGTCTATAGTTGAACTAAATATTCACTTATTTAATTAAAGTACTCTGCTTCTTATTATTGGAAAGCATACAATTATTGTAAACAGATAAACATGCTAACCCGTTCGAAGTGTTCACTACATTCGAGTCATTCGATACCTTTAAACAAAATGGATTTGTATTTGGATTTTTTTGCTAATTACATAATTAATTTGATTTTGCAAAGACTTTTACTGGGAGATAAAGCACGTTTTAGAGTATTATTCAGGTTACATATCATAATGACAGGCCACAGAGGTTAAGTACTAGCGATATGATTTAAGTGACTTACTCAAAATTGGTAAAAAGATTATGGGGGCTAGTAATCATGAGAAAGTTTAAATCATTACATAGTATAAAACAAAGTCCCCTACCGCGTCTGTCTGTCTGTCTGTTCGCGATAAACTCAAAAACTACTGAACGGATTTTCCTGAAGTTTTCACCGGTGGATAGAGGGATTGATGAGGAACGTTTTAGTATATAATTTGTCAAGGATTTTTTCATAATCAGGGCGGGAAAACGTCTGCCGGGCCCGCTAGTTCAAATATAAAACACGTTCCGTAATAGATATAGATGTAACACGTAATTCCCGTGTAAAATTAAATATTTTAATTGACTTTGAAAATACAATACACAACAAATGTGGCATAGAAAAGTAGAGAAACACACAGATTAAAAAAAATAGGTAGGTGGTAGAGCCACGCTGAAACTATTACTGGTTTCAGCATAAATGGGTCGGCTCGTCCGGGGTAGTACCACCCGCTCACAGAAAACCGACGTGAAGTAACAGTGCTTGCATTGTTGCGTTTCGTTCGGTCAGTGAGAGCGCCGGACACCCACCTCCCCTCCCCTTCCACTTTCCCCTTCCCTTCCTCCCCCCTCCCTACACAGGCTGGCAACGCACTTGCGACTCCTCTGGTGTTGCAAGTGTCTATGGACGGTGGTGATCACTTACATCAGGTGACCCACCTGTTCGTTTGCCTCCTATGATATAAAAAAAAAAAAAAAAAAAATAACATCATATCCGCCACAAACTGTTGAATAATATGAATTGATTTTTTTTTTCAGTTTTGTTGTTGGCAACCAATCTTCTAGATTATTACTGCCATGGTCGAGTAGGTAATGATTTTACAAGATTCTCGTGATAACTCCAATGTTCTAACGAGATGGTGGCCCCTTGTTAGAACTTTCCAGGGAGTTTTTGTGGCATGGCAGAATACATACTCCGTGGTATTATTTTCCATCCACTTTACTTGTGTACAATAAGCTAACTATATACGTAAAATGTCAACAATGTTACAAAATGATAGAGTCAGATAACAAGATTATGAATAAAATAGATAAGCCACTACATGAGAGACTAAGATCCCGTCAAAAACTCCTATTGACCTTTAAGATATAACAAACGATAAATGTGGCATAGAATAGAGAGACACACAGATAAAAAAACACCCCACCAGCCACAGACTGTTGAAAAATATGAATGTATTGAAATAGATTATTTCTAACAGTAACAAATTATGAGCAAACAACAGATAATCGTAACAAATAGATATCATAATCTATACATACATTAAAAATAAAGTGTCTGTATGTAATATCTAAATAAAATAAAAATACTGATTGGGTATGAAAGTAAACACGCTTCTGATAACAATAAAGCAATTTTTGCCGGTCTGTCTGTCTTTCTGTTTGTTCCGAGTAATATCCGGAACGGCTGGACCGATTTTCACGGGACTTTCACCGACAAGAACCGACGTCATAACAAGTAATTTAATATATTTTAATTTAGACTAGCTCTTAACTGTGGCTTCGTCTGCAGTACTATCTCCAAAACGATTCGACCGATTTTTACGAGACTTTCACCGGCAGATAGAGAAACACTATAAAAAGTAATTTAGTCTATTTTAATTTAGACTAGCTGTTAACCGCAGCTTCGGCCACAATGTTATCTTCAAAACGATTGGACCAATTTTCATCGGACTTTTATCGACAGATAGCGGACACCATAACAAGTAATTTAGTCTATTTTAATTTAGACTAGCTCTTAACTGTGACTTCGTCCGTAGTGCTATCTCCAAAACGATTCGACCGATTTTTACGAGACTTTCACCGGTAGGTAGCGGACATTATAAAAAGTAATTTAGTTTAATTTAATTTAGATTAGCTATTGACTGTGGCTTCGCCCACAGTGTCATCTTCAAGATGGTTTCAATCAAGGGACTTTCGCTGGCAGATAGTTGATCTTATAAGAAGTAAGACTTTGTCCGCATGAAATTTAGCAAAAATATTTTATTCACTGTAAACATATGCGTAAGACGTGCGTTGTACTGGACTCCAAGAGTAAATATAATTGAAATTCATATATCTGTATCTATGTATGTAATTTGAATTATATTGTTTTTTTGGTCATTTTGGCGGCCATTTTGTTTTATTTACCGCGCTTTTGCCCACATAACTCAGTAACCATAGTAACATATAAGAGTATTGTATCGAGTTCAATGAGCACTATTTAAATTGTCGAATATTAAAATCTGTTTAGACAGACAAAGTTTTATATCTTGATTTATACTTATGCTAAATTTCAATACGTCATCTCATTCATTGTTACATATTACAATTCAACATTAAAATTATTAACAGCAATTATAAAGATATAAGAGGTTCTTCTAATAAATTGTTAGACCATAAACGTATTACGTATTGACAATATGGGCATATTATATCATTATAATAACATCTTTAAGTTATATGATGGGTTAAGGTTCCAAATATGTTGCTGATGATAAACCTCATTTGATACACTGTTAGTATTTATAGATCAATGTATACGCTACATGTTGCTGTAAGTGACGTGCGTGTTGTACTTATAATTGTTTTAAAGAGCATTTCTATAACTTTATTTTATATTTTTATTTTATATTTCTTTAATACAATTTAAAAAAGCGCGTGCGGAGCTGCGGGTACAGCTGCTATCTTAATAAAATAGAAAGATTATAATTGGTTTTCATTTTATCTACATGTTTATTTAAATAATTGAATACGATAAAATGTATTTCAAACCAACGTACATTCTGATTGTTTGTTTAATACTTGTTTTGTTTATAAATATGGACAGCGGAGTACGCATTTATATTTTTTAACCATCGTAATATTTTTTTTATAGAACTAAAAATCTTTGTCACTTATTTCTATAAATATTCATGTTGGATCGATATGTGATGTTGCATTCAGCCTTTGATAAAATCAGAAACGGTTTTCTATTGTAACTAGTCGTAACTAATATTATAAATGTGAAAGTGAATTTGTTTATTACCCTTTAATGCCTTAATATCTAATAATATCAACCGATGATCATGAAGTTTCGCAGACACAATTCCAGGAGTTTAAAAAAGACATAGGGTATCTTACATCCAGAAAGTGATGCACCGTTTCTAAGAGATAGATTAGATTCACATCAGCGAAGCCGTGAACAATGGCTAGTAATAAAAAAAACATTGAATAAATATAGTACATATGAAATTTTAGTCGAAACGCTTGTAATTTTTATTCCATTCTCATCTTATGTGCCTGTTCTCTTTTCGTTAAATTCTTTGTAATAGGCTCCAATTGAAAAGGCTTGTTCTGAAGTGGTGTTTAAGACTTCGTACAGACTGCTTTGCGTGAAGGTGCTACGATTTTTTTTAAGGAAACCTATTTATTTAAAAAAAAACAACCGTCTCTACTCGATTGTTAAAGGTTCGAAGTATCAGCAGTTCACCATTATGTATATCATAGTTCAATAGTTTTGTTGTAATTCGTACTGAAAGCTGTGAAATTGGACCTTTTCTGAGAGCGCGTCCCTAATGTACTCAGTCAATTTTTGCCAATAAGCTCGAAGGAACACCTCGGCTTCGGTTTGTTGCATTGGTTACGCAACATCGTGAATCTAGCTAAGCTCAATAGCAGGCTTCTTCCGTTTTATTTATACAAGATAGGACCACAATAAAGTGACCGTTACGTATCTGAATTTTATTATAACGCATTCAGATCCAAAATTCTTAGTCTTAAAATTACACTTAATATGACGTCATATATAATGGGAATAATAATAGGTCTTTACCTATGAAATTGCCGTTCTCCAGTACTGGCCATTTCAAATCAAAATAATTTTTGTTTGGCTAAGAATTCTAATTTCAAATTAATTTTATTTTAAAAAAATGGAATTCTTTTTCCAAAAGTAGTCATTTGTTTATTGATTAGTGTTACATTTTCATCGCATTTCAATCTTTTTTGTCAACATGGATACGTTAAAAATTCGAGTGATTATGGAATATGAGTACCGTCATGGCAGCAACGCGGCACAAGCGGCACGCAACATCAACGACGTTTACGGAGCTAACACTACAAACCAACGCACCACCTGTTATTGGTTTGCTCGTTTCCGTTCTGGGAATTTCGACCTGAAAAATGAACCTCGCGGTCATCCGAAGACTTTGGTCGACAATGACGAATTAAAGGCGATTGTGGAAGCTGATGATACACAATCTACGGCTGAATTAGCAGCAGCGTTCGACGTTAGCGTCAAAACAATATTGGTCCATTTGCGTCAAATTGGCAAGGTAAAAAAGCTTGACAAATGGGTGCCCCACGAACTCAATGATCGCCAGCGCGAAGTACGCGTCGAGACGTGTCTTGCACTGCTCAACAGACACACAAATGAAGGAATTTTGAATCGCATTGTTACCTGCGATGAAAAATGGATTCTGTTTGATAACCGCAAGAGCTCAGCAAGTTGGTTGGATCCTGGTTCAGCACCTAAACAATGCCCTAAACGAAAACTTACCCCTAGAAAAGTGATGGTCACTGTTTAGTGGTCTAGCGCCGGTGTGACTCATTACAGCTTCTTACCAAACGGGGTGAGCATTACTGCAGATGTGTACTGTGAAGAACTGAACACAATCATGGAGAAGCTGGCACATCTTCAACCAGCATTGGTCAATCGCTCGCCTCCGCTGCTTCTGCACGACAACGCGCGACCTCATACTGCACAGCAGACGATCTCCAAGTTGCAAGAACTGGGGTTGGAAGTTCTCCATCATCCGCCCTACTCACCAGACCTTGCGCCTACAGACTACTACTTTTTCCAGAATTTGGATAACTCCTTGGCGGGAAAAAAATTCAATACCCAAGAGGCAGTACAAAATGCCTTTGAAGAATTTGTTGCCTCCCGTCTAGCTGATTTCTTTAAGAAGGGCATCAATAAACTGCCACTGCGTTGGCAAAGATGCATTGATTGCATGGGTGATTACTTCGATTAATACAAATAAAAGATATATGAAAAAAAATCGTTTAAATTTTTTCATACAAAACGGCAATTTCATAGGTAAAGACCTAATATTTGACCATTGAATTAAGCAATGTAACCTTCGTTCATCTCTTTAGATCTTTATTACTAATATCTGCATACATATTTGTTGGGTTGGCTTAATTTACGCTTACATAAAAATTTAACGAGGGAAGCTCCTACATCTTCAACATATTTAGAAAAAACGTGATATTTCGGACAAAAGAATCCTAAAAATCTACAACTAAGTAATGTTTGTATGTATAAGTTAGTTTGGATGGTTGCGGCGTCGTAAAAACAGAAGTGCCCATCATGGCTCACGGCCAAAATTCAAATCTGAGACACTGATCTACCGATTATCTCGAGATAATATGGAAGAACCGTTCTTGTGGAAGACAGTACTTTCTTATAGTTTGATTTTTTTTTTGTCCCCAGTGACCTACAGCTTATTAAAGTTATTAATTAAGATCGTTGCGCTTAAGTTACATATATGGAGTAAGTATAAAATGTCTCCCTGAAATGTATGAAATTTAGATGGCGCTGATGGAGCTATAGTGGGCTGGCGTGGCGTTTATGCCCATACCTTCCTTCGGCAAGAGGCCTATGGCCCTGCAGGCTGATGATAATGATGATAGAACCTTTGTCATAAATTCCTGCAGACAATTTCTTGGTGAAGATCCGTATGAGATAATTCTCCTTACCCCGTAATCAAGTCCTTGCCTGTCTTCTAGTAGAATTAAGAAACAACAGATGACGCTAAAATCAATACTACTTATAGTGTTAACTAATATGCCAAATGTATATGTTCGATATCCCCAAAATAACTGGTACGATCTGCAGAAAAATATGGTAAATATAATTTAAAACTAAATTTAATGATGATTTTTTATAAATCCCGTCATTACTACTTCTATGGTATAAATATAAATCAAAGAAATACTTTAAATGTCTTTATTTTAAGATACTAGAGGGCCCGGCAGATGTCGTCTCGGCCTGATTATAAAAAAAATCCGTGATAAATTATATACCAAAACCTTTCTCACGAATCACTTTATGTTCTGGTGAAATCCGCATGAAAATCCGTTCAGTAGTTTTTGAGCTTATCGCGAAGAGACAGATAGACAAACGCGGTAGTGGACTTTGTTTTATACTATGTAATTATACTATGTATTTATATTATCGTAAAATGAGCAAAATCACGTGATTTTACTCAATATTTTGAGTTCCAATTAAATAAGCATAAATACATAGATTTAAATAAATTTATAAAAAAAATTCTTACTTTCATACAGCTCCATCACGATCACATTTACACTTTATAATGCTGTAATTGTAGTTCGCTTGCAGATAGATCCTTTTCTCTAGGTCTTCTTCGTATTCACTCCGGTGTCCAAAATAGAACTGAATAGGGACTTTATTTTTTCAAACTCACTACGCTATTGGCCTGGTAGGGCCTTTACAGCTTCACCGGACTACGGGACGCTCTGTGGTACACTTATATACCTTTCAAAAAAGAGTGTGGAAATGTCTGGAAGGTTGCGAGAGATTCAACAAAATTCGAGACTAGCAATTTTTAGAACCAAATTATTTCTGGACCCCACGGTCGATGATTCATCGTTTGTTTTATTTGTAACAACGAGTTCGCAAACAGGGTATAACAGTATTAATTTTCCTAAAATATGCATTCTATTTTTCAGAATTGTCACTGTATTTGGAAAAAAAGTCGAATTAAATATTGTAAAAAAAATCATGTCATTATATTCATTTGGTAACGCTAACTTTATAGGCGTTATACTGACTTTGTATTTCTAATTGCAAAAGTTGTTGTATCACAACAGAAAGGAAATAAGACATGGAATTATACGGGGTAAATGTGAACTAATCTGAGGGTCATTTGTAATAATCCTGTTCGCAATTAATGTAACAGTAGGGACCGGGAGAGAAATTGCCGCAAGGGAAAGGTTCCACTGATTGATCTTTTCAGTGTGCCTCACTCGGTGTTGCTTTGAAAAGTATCCAATTTGTCTAAAAAGTATGCCGGTAATATATTATAAGCCTTATTTGTGTATATTAATATATATTGATTAATCTATTGTAATATTACGACATGAGTTTATTTATTTGTTTGAACGCCCAAATCTCTGAAACTAGCAGTCAGATTTCAAATATACCTTTTTGCGTTATATAGTCTATTGAGTTAGCAGGATAATAGGTTATCTAAAATTCGCCTATGACTTATAGGAGCAGAGCAATTACTAAATAAAATATAGGTTAAAAATACGCTAAACGGGCTGCAGGGTTCAAATAATAATGCGTGCGTGTGGCGCGGGGTGAGGTGTCAAGGATTGAGAATAGGAAAAATAAACGCGAGTAAAACCTCTCCGTATTGTCATTTTAAAACAAGAAAATACTACAACCTTTTACTATTGTTATAGTATCATATCATTTTACTGTATTTAGGATGTGGAATTTTAAAGTTAAGTGATAGATAGATAGAAGATAATAGTTTGACCGGTGGAACATCAATCCGAAGTCCGCAGGTTCGCACCCCGGTATGTAACAACGAATTTTTCAGAATTCGCGTACGTTTACTAATTTAAATTGGTAACACTACCCGTTGCCGTTGAAGGAAAATATAGTGAGGAGACATGAACTTGACAAATGTTCTTATAGTGCTACTGCGTTTGGGAAAACATGGAACTGTGGATTTCTCGGAATTTGAAATCGCCAGTACGCCTTGGGCTGGCGGTGTGATTATACTCTAAAGGCCTTAGTAATCATTACATAGTATAAAACAAAGTCCCATACCGCGTCTGTCTGTCTGTCTGTTCGCGATAAACTCAAAAACTACTGAACAGCTTTTTGTACGGTTTTCACCAGTGGGTAAAGTGATTCATGAGGAACATTTTGGTATATAATTTATCACAGATATTTTATTAATCAGGGCGGGACAACGTCTGCCGGGCCCGCTAGTAAAAGTAAAAAGAAGAAACAGAAATATTTTGTTTTAAACTACGTACAATCATAAAATAATTCATGTAATTTTCTCGAAGAAAACTTTGTAAAATGTTGAATGTAACTTTTGATTGTGTCTTCGCTCGCGTACATTTGACCTTACATGTCTTTTTCTATACTCCTGACAACGCGTAGACAATTTTTCATGATGATCAGACGAGCAGTTAAGGTGTGAAATTTTAACATGAAAACATTTTTTTTTTTCGAACTGCCTAGCAAGCCCTTAGCAGCTTCACCGGACAACTAATGCGAGCGCTTAAGGCATTCAGCCGATTTTGACAAGAAAACAAACAAACCTTCGTATTTTTATTATTAATTTGGATTAGGATATCTAAGAGAAAATTAGCAAAATAATCACATATGCAGACAATAACTACAGTTCTATTGATATAGTTATAATCTGTTACATCTTTTGGATATAAGATTAACGATGATTGAAATCACTCTATTAACAGTTTCCTAACATAGTCTGTCGATGTAAGCCAAGAAAATCTATAATACAAGCTGACGGCGGACAACAATGTCTTGAAGACCGCATCTCCTCTGCCAAGTGGGTCAGCGAAGTCTATTAAATAGTCAACACGAAACTTAATATATCAAAAAGATATTTGCACTTGAAGTTATTCATATAAAAGTAGCTGAATTGGCTTTAATTTGTTGTCTTGTAATCAAAATAATTATATTCGAAAATTCAAGTTAATATTGGAAAGAATATTGAGAAGTTTAGTGTTTATATGTCGTCGTATTTTAAAAATTACGCCGGGGTCACCAATTTAGTGTTTAGTGTGTTTTTAATGTCTTCTCGTGTTCTTGATGTGTGAGTGTAGGGTGGAGAAAATAATACTCCAAAATATACACTAATAATCAAGATTTATTACTTTGGAAAAGTAGACGTGGGTTAGCGACGGAGGCTCTACAACGACTGACTCGGGTGAGGGCTATGGCTAACTACGTAGTACTTTTCAATACAAAAAACGTTGTCAGCATTATCACTACATAAGAAATCTGGAAATTAACATTTTAAAATATTGCAACACTGAACTGTCAAATCTAAAGACAATTACAGTGACATTCTGAAGAGGAAGGATATTTGAACTTGAACATGATACTGTCAGAAATGTAGAAAAATAAATACCACAGAGACCCTGCCTTATATGTAAAAGAGATCATTAGACTTTATTAGACCATTTTGAACTATGTTAGTGAAAAACGAAATAGAAAAGATTCGTTACCAATTCTTTCCATTATCAACCCTCATATATTTGTACTTCCTAATGTCAAATTACAGTGTACGTGTGTGTGTTTGTAATTATTCTCCTCCTGTTTTCTTGTAAGGTACCTTCTCGGTGTTTATCATATATTGTTGAACCAGGCAGGTAGCGCTATTGGGGGTGTTGTGGAGCTTGCTCGCGCTACCCCATGACACTCCCATAGCGTGGCGTACGGTTTATTGTGCAGTTTTTGAAGTGAAACTTCTTTATCGGCGTTGGAAAAAAATTGGAAAAAAAACCGTCACATTTTTCCGTTACGCGCCATCTTTTTTGTATTCATGTCTATGATAATAAAATCCTTTTGTTTAAACTTTATCTAATTTAACTTTATTTTTTAATATATTAATGAAATTGTTTGCCATAAAGAAAGAAAGGGTTTTTTTTTTTTTTTTTTTTTTTTTTTTTTTTTTAAGTTGCATATAGATCATTTTGCGAAAAATAAGGCCTTAAACAAGTTTCACTTCTTACGTGTGTACACTAGTACACGCACACATTTTTTTAGTCATTAAGAGTCGACTTTCACACTACTCATGCTCTCTCGAACCTCTGGGTGTCTCATGCAAGATTTATCTCCACATTAAAAAGGCAGGTAGCGGTGCTTCTGAAATCTAGAATTTTTTTCGATTATTTTTTCGATTTCTCATAATAAAAATATATATTAATAAAGTTTCCGCTTCTTAGAACCTCTCAATATCCTTTTACGTCTTTCGCTATATTTGACAAATTTCCTACAATGTAAAATTCAATTTGGTTCGTTTGCTGTAAAACAATATTATATTGTATTGAATCTTCAGAGCATAACAATAATTTTCTCTTACTAAGAAATACACTTATAATTTATTGTTATTGTTTATGTTATCAGCTTACAAAAGGCTCCAGACTAAATGTTTGAGTTGTCTGAATTTCTAAGAAAGTCTCCCGAGGTCGTAAACAGCCACCTGGCTATTTTTATTGTTAATTACCAAGAACAGGAGTGCCATTGCTCCTGGATTGCGAAGTCTCTAGAAAATTTTGGTCTCAGCTACTAAATACTATAGGCACCTAGCTATCTTGTTGTCATAAATACACTTTGAAACTATTAATATGGCCAATAATTCAAAGGCGTTATGTGCTTATGAAAACGTTTGCTTGATACTTGCAATGGAAAAGACAGACAAGAAAAATGATGTTGAAGACTATTAAGAAAAAAATATTGCAGCTAGTTTTTTGGTAGCAGGTTTAAGCTCACACCAGCGGACGCTCTTGCAAAACGTTCTAAGAAAACAAATGGCAAATCATAAACAGAGGATTTTTTTAACGCATCGGTTCCTTTGTTATTTATTTAAACAGCAGTTTAAAAGTGCTTGTCTCTCTGGGACCTTACACCGGGTCTACGCGTTTGCCAAACTTGGCTTTGGCTTTGGTCTGGCTTGGCTTGCCAAGATTCGGCTTAGGTTGTTGTCGACTCGAACTCAATCTGTTTTTGATACACAAATGGATACAGTTGTAAGTTCGGGCTTGAGCGTAATTTGGTCAAGAGTAAAACAAAACAGTTGTAGGTGGTAGAGCCACGCTGAAGCTATTACTGGTTTCAGCATGTCGGCTCGGGCTAGTACCTCCCTCTCACAGAAAACCGACGTGAAGTAACAGTGCTTGCATTGTTGCGTTTCGTACGGTCAGTGAAAGCGCCAGAGGCCCAACTCCCTCCCCCTTCCTCCTCTCCTTTCCCCCTTTCCTTTCTCCTTCCCCCAACACAGGCTGGCAATGCATTTGCGACTCTCCTGATGTTGCAAGTGTTTATAGACGGTGGTGATCACTTAACATCAGGTGACCCACCTGTCCGTTTGCCTCCTACGACATAAAAAAAAGTAAAAATATTATCATAGGAACCTAAAATTGGAATTTATGTATCTTGAAGTTGGCTCTATGTTATACATATAATATAATGTGAATTGATATCTGAATCTGTGCTTTATACCAGAAGCATAGTATTCTGTGCGTCTAATAATGTCGATGCCTTGCGTACTTCTATATCGTCTTAAAATCTTTATAGAATGCTTAACAAAATGTGCCGTATTTCAAATATGAGTAACTGATCTAACGAAGAATTTTAAAATTTCTTGGAATTTCTACTGAGTAGAACCATGCGTTTGGGATCCGTAGTATAGAGACCATAAAAATAAAAAGAATTTCTTCTTTTTACTGATTCATGTAATTGCCTAGTCTAATTGTAAATAAATAAGACAGTTAAGGTGTTGTAAATTTTTAACAGAATTTTCAATACACTTTTAGTTCGCTTCTCTTTATTAAAAATATTTTAAATCAAATGCTACAGTTGAAAAAAATTCGGCATCCGTTATGCTAACTTATCCCAAAATAATGCGTATTCGATTGTAGAGATTTGAAATTTGCAGCACACGTGTGGACTACGCATTACATTGTATTATGTCTATGACACTAAAGTACTTTATTATTACCGCATAACAATAAATGAAGATTACTTTATGATGCTGTTTGGGTAAGTAATAAAGTAAATTAAGTTTAGAGATAACCCTAAAGATAAGTGTATGCTTAACCTAGAACGTGCTTCATTATTAGTGAAAATGTGAAGCGAACAACGAAAAAAGTGAGTTTATGAAATTCGTTCATATTCTGTTCAGTTTGAGATTGTATACAACATTTTATTGTATGATGTTTATTTAACAAGTAAAGGGCTATTAGTTTTTGTGATTGATTAAATCTATAAAAAAAATGAAGCGTAGCGATTTATATAGAACGTTTATTGCTCTTTTTATTATCGCTACATAATATAAAACAAACTCCTCCACCGCGTCTGTCTGTCTGTATGTTCGCAATAAACTCAAAAAACTACTAAGCTGATTATCATGTAGTTTTCATTAGTAGATAGAGTGATTCACGAGGAAGGTTTAGGTATATGATATGTCAAGATTTTTTGTAAATTGGATGAAATATAACGATAAATGTTGAGAGTGTCGGAAAAAATCAAGCCGGTTGGGAGCTATTGTCGAAAACGCTGCCTTAATCCCTTTGAAACATAACAAAACAATTGAGATACTAAACTACGTAGACGAAGTCGCGGGAATCATCTAGTATTCTTATAAATATTGAATTGACAGTGAAAATCGAATCAAAATCCGTTGTGAACTTTAGATGAAATTAAGGTAACACATACAGACAGACACTAAAATCGGATTTACTCTATAAATATATAGATATGTCAGTGGTTAGCCACCAGAGTGCGGCATATTTATTTATGAGTAGCTGTCTGTCATTTACTTATCTACTTTTCTCTCGTATATAAGTCGCGTCGTCATTAAAATTACAATAACTTTTGATTGAGTGAACCGATTTTAATGAAACCAAAACTAAATGTTACTCGAGGAAATGCTTTAGGATTCTTGATGAAGTTTTATCGTGAACGTAGTACTTTTGCAATGATGCGTGTTCATACAGATATACATTTCTAAAAATGATTAAAATGTATTTTATTACTTACTAGCGGGCCCGGCAGACGTTGTGTCACCCTGATTATGCAAAAATCCTTGACAAATTATATACTAAAACGTTCCTCATCAATCACTCTATCCACCGGTGACAACCGCATGAAAATCCGTTCGGTAGTTTTTGAGTTTATCGCGAACAGACAGACTGACAGACGCGGTAGGGTACTTTATTTTATACTATGTAATGATTTCAAGACACTTTCATAATTTTTTTTTCACAAAAATCTAAAAAGTACAGACACGTTACATTTACATTCATATGATATGTATTCCTTAACTTGGAAGAAGCATCGCGTTTCATCCCGAAAGCTTTGAACGATTCGTTGTAGGATGAATTTAGCCTCTACCCGGTAAATTCATAACCGAGGGACATGTTTAAGGCTTTTTATTCCGTACTCTTTTATGAGTGCTTTCAAACAAAGATTACGTATGATATTTTCAGGGCTAATCTACGCAAATAAATAAATTTGAAGTAATAATAACAGCTGTATACTAAGCGGATATAAAAATATGTATATATACTTATATAAAAAAAGTCGAGACAGTCATAAGGACTGCCGACAGAAGTGAAAACTCAAAATAATGAACTAACTAATTAATTTTACAATTAGTTGTAATGTAATATTTCATAATTTATATATTGAAATTATTAACATTAGTATAGTTTTCATGTCTATTGGCAGAGGGAGTAATATTATATACATTTTTATATAGTTTATCAATTAATCAGACATGCAGATGGGATTGATTAGATGTACACAGGCTGCTATACTACGACGCTTCGCTAATCTACCGCAAGCCGCACAAGCGCAATACAGTCGGTCACGCTTAATAGCATGTCATGACGCGAAATCGAAAGTTTATGTCTTGCTAAAAATACCGTTCAACGTGACTAAAGAAATTTTCACTTCAAAAACAATTTTTACAATTTTTGTCTTACTGTCTGTTTGTTCCGGTTAAGCTCCTAAACGACTAGATCGATTGTGAACTGATTTTCACTACCAGATAGCAAACCCTATAAGAAGTAACTTAGTCTTCTTTTACTTTAGTAAAATAATGTACCACGCAAACCAAAGAAGCACTGTCTAGTAACAAACGCGCCCCACGCGTGTATTTACACTGAACAAAAACGTATTGCTAAATTCTACGCGGACGTTAATCATGGCTAACACAGCTAGTATTAATGCATGTAATATTTAGTGGTTGTGGTGATCTAGTGACTGATGAGTGAGAGTTTGACTCGTGGAATATCAAACCCACGTCCGCAGGTTTGAAACCCGGAATGCGGCCACGAAATTTTCGGAATTCGCGTACATTTCCTAATTTCAATTGTGAGGAAACCTGAACTTGTAAATTATTTTTGTAGTACCATGTGGGAAAACATAGAACTGTGGATTTCTTATTGTTTGAAATCGTCAATACGTTGTGGGCTGGCTTGGTGATTATGCCAATACCTTCCTTCTACAAGAGGCCTATGGCCGTGCAGTTGGTTTCTTACAGGATTATGATGAAGTAGTGGTAATTGTTGGACCATAATAATTATAGTATGATGATGATGTTTGGCTAAAACTATGAAATATCTAAATCTTCCATTAGTTCCAACTGTATGTTATATAGAGATTTGTAGGTGGTAGAACTACGCTGAAGCTATTAATGGTTTCAGCATGAATGGGTCGGCTCGACCGGGGTAGACCTTCTCACAGAAAATTAACGTGAAGTAACAGTGCTTGCATTGTTGCGTTTCGTTCGGTCAGTGAGAGCGCCGGAGAGCCACCTCCCCTCCCCTTCCCCCTTCCCTTATTCCCCTTCTCCCACAAGACAGGTTGGCAACGCACTTGCGACTCCCCTGGTGTTGCCCCTATGGGCGGTGGTGACCACTTAACATCTGGTGGCCCACCTGTCCGTTTTGCCTCCTATGATATAAAAGATATATATATAGATATGACTTAGTCTGGACTTTTCACTTATATTCCTTTCACGATATCGTGACATCACTATAACTGATGTCAAACTTAGCAAAAAACATTGCGACTTGTACGAGTTTTTGTACATTTACTATGTACAAAAATTCATGCACTGTAACTCCATTTCACAATGTTCGTGTCCATCAATATCAAAAATGCGTATATTTATAACCCATTGGGCATTTTATTACGTCGTTGAATATGAGACACTTGATAGAGGATATTATCGGACGATTTGTGACCACCTCTCAGTAGCACTGTCTGGAGTTTATTGCTTCCCGTTGCAATAAAGCAGGCAGTAAAACTGACCGCACTTTGATACGAACAACTGCAATTCGGCGACAATGTTGCAGATGTGTTAAACAGACATGTGTGATCGTCGTTTGAGGTGCGGGTAATAAAATGCACCTTTAATAAAAAAAAAAATAGAATGTTTTGGGCGTTTGAACGCTTATTCTGTTTCGTATGTATTAATTTCTTTTTGGAAAGGAAGAGTTAATTTATATAAGTTATTGATTTTAAATTACTTTAATTAGGATAAAATTGTGTTATTTTGTTATTTATATTAAGTTATAATATTGTAAAGTTTCATTAAAATCTGTCATCCAATTTTTACTTGAAAAAGCAACAAACATTTCTTTATGTATTCTTACAAACTTTTTTGTTTATGAAAGACTTTATTGCTTCTTCTGTTAAGGTCCGCATAAAAAAAAAGTTGTCATTTGGTGACCCTTGTTTTATATTAAAGCGTTAAAATACCGAACTTTATTCACTATGAATATTGCTTTGAGAATATATCATATATCATAAGTAAATAGATTTTGAAATAATAATCACTCAGTGGTAACGTGTTCCGAAACCACTGTGATCGATGAAACTACAGCATATAAGGTTTCTGAACGAAACTGATTAACCATCACCCTCAAGTTTAACATTTATTCCCAAGAAACTATACAGGCTGAATATTTAGACAGTAGCAATATTTATCGAGGATACTCTGCACTCGATTCTCGTTCTAAATTAATTAAAAAAATAGGTGCTTAGTATTTGACCTAATTATCTAGAAAAATACAAAAATCATACACAATCCTCTACGCGTTTATGTTAAAGCACAGTATCAATGATAGTCGGGTGATTTCACTTTTACTTGTAAGTGAACCTGGGAATGTCAGGAATAAAACAAAAGGGCTTATTGTCCATTTTATTATCGAAAGTTATTAACCCCGGACTGCCCATTGCACCTTTCAGCACCGGTCATTGCACTTAGATTTGTTACGATCGTGTTTATACTTTTGAAGGTCTTAGAATAAACTTTAACTTAGGTTTTCTTGGTTGTTTATCAGTATTTGTTTTGATATTATTATTTTATATGTTAAATGTGACCATGAAGTGTCATATCCTACGTGTAGTAAGTGTCATAACCTTTCTGGTAACTGGTAACCTGGTATATATGTTCTGTCAGCTGAATCTATAAATAATTCCTTTAGTGTTTTACGTGTTTATGAGCTTAGACAACATCGTTATTTAACATCGTGCCATATTATGGTCTACTGTATGGACAACACTTAAAAAGGTGGATTTAGTAAAATACTAACATAATTTAAATATTAGAAACAGTGACAAATCGGTTATCCCATCAGATTTTATAACAAAGTCCCGAAGCACATTACCCAATTCTCTGATAGTAAGTTGAAGCATCATGTCCAGCGGGTTTTTATATCCAAAGGGTGGATCAATGTGTGAACTAGAGTGACATCTGGAAATAAAACCCCTCTCGGTGCATCCGCTAAAAACGAATGTAATTATGTATGTATGTATGATGAAAAATTATAACAGATCGAGTTTCTTGACGGTTCTTCTTTCATTGGTTTGTTTTGCAAACCGATGGTAATGTTGATGTACATAAGCGCCTTCTTACGGCGTAAATTAAAAGTCTACAAAGTATAAAGAATTATAACAATAATAAAAACCCCTCGTAAGCACACGATGCCAATAAATTTAAAAATAAAAGCCTTTTCTCATATTAAACTTTTCTTCTTTTACAAAAATACCGTGATGATGCGGACGAATTTGTATTAACATATTTGCATACTTTCCCGTTTTCCTTTCACAATTTTCATAAATATAAATAATCCTGTGTAAATTTAGGTCCGTTCCACGCCCTGTACAGATCGAGAAGACTAATGGAGGCTCTAAAGTTGTCACGATAACTTTATTTATTGGCACTTCCAAGAATAATCTAATAGCGGGCCGCGATGTAACACGCCTCACTCCAAAACTATGCCGATTATTCGTCTCGAGCCTTTGGCTATAATATTCAAGTTTTTCTTTAAGTTATTTGTTACTTACTAACTTATCCTCATGGCTATGGTTGTTTCATTTCTCGGTGAAATGGTTTTTATTTTATTTTATATAGTACTGACTTTTACGCTTACGTGCGCTTTATAAAAAAAGTTTTGCTTTTTAAGTGGAGTAAAACTTTGATCTGGATTTATTAAGAAGCTGTTAATTTTGATGTGACGAATATTTTGTCGCGCTTTGGTAGAAAATCGACCGAACGAACAGGCAGACGGCCCATCTGATGTTAAAAGGGTTACCGTCGCCTATGGACAACTGCAACACCAAGGGCATAACTGTTGTGTTGCCGCCCTTGAAGAGTGCGTTTCAGCCCCATCTTAAAGAGCTCCATGTCATAGTCCTGTGGAAAAATCGTGCTGGGTAACCCATTCCACAAAGCTAGCGTACGCATGATGACGGTTCTAGAGATCTATCTAGTCTTAGATTGTCATAAATTTACCAATACCTTAATAATTACACATTCGATACACTCTATTCGATATTGACGAGTTCCCTGGTATATCTTCGAATGAAATTAAAATGCGACCTCCTTGAAAATATTTATTTTCCAATAAAAAAAGAATTTTCCTGATCGGTTTATAAAGGAGAAGTTCCGAGTTGAAAAGAAATATTACCAAATTTAATTTTATTATTGGCAACCAATCTTCTAGATGATCATTACTGCCATTATCGAGTAGGTTATGATATTATATGTTTCTTGCCATACTTTCAATGAACTAACTAAATGGTGGCCGTCTTGTTAGAACTTTCTAGGGAGTTTTTGTGCTATTATTACTCATCCACTTCACATGTGCACAATAGCCAAACTATATTACGTAAAATACTACTAATTTTACAAAATATAGAACTGAATAACACAAGATTATGAAAAAAAATATATAAAAACGACTACATGACATTTCAAGATCCCGCCAAAAACTCCTCAATATCCGAATTAAAAACTTTTTTGAAAGTCGGTAAAAAGAGGTTATTCAACTCTGCACTCCTAACGAAAGGCACACACATTAATTTCATTCAGTCCCATCATATTTTCAAAGAGAAACAACGAATTAAGTTGTAAGGTTGCCCGTATTAGGAAATTTGTAACTTAATTTAAGCTTATATTAACTACAATTACACGGGCCCCGGTTTCTAATTAACATTGTTTAGTTCGTTTTACCTCTAAAACGATATGAAAATTGTATTATTTTGCTCAGTTTAGTCTACAATATTTAATATTACCAGTTACACTTACCTACATCACAGACTATTTATAAATAGAGGTGAATTATTGGTCGTGCAATTGTCGTTAAGTTTACGCGTAAATTTTATTATAACAATCAATAATTACTAATTTAGGCTTTTAGTCTCCGGTCACCAGAGTATTTAGGTCATATAACTCATTCCATAAAACATGCAACATTTTCTCAACTAAACGAAATCATTCCAAAACAGCGATAGAGGCATATCGGTCTATTCACAAAATACAGTTTTAATTGGTTCAGTAACTTTTCTTTCTCTTTTTGTTGCTTTGTTATTTTCCTAATATTTAAAAATATGGTAATTGAATATCAATTAGTTTTAGTATTTTATTTCTCTTTCTGTTTCAATTTCCTTGTTTTTATATTATTATGTTAAATCTTTAAATATGTAAAATAGTTTAATATTTCGTTTTATTAATATTTAATTTACTATTAGAGCATGCCGTGGTTGTCTCTAAATATGACTACATTTATAATGAATCCCAATAGTCCTACTTCATTACATAGTATAAAACAAAGTCCCCTACCGCGTCTGTCTGTCTGTCTGTTCGCGATAAACTCAAAAACTACTGAACGGATCTTAATGCGGTTTTCACCCCTGGATAAAGTGATTCACGAGGAACGTTTTGGTATATAATTTGTCCAGGATTTTTTTATAATCAGGGCTTGACAACGTCTGCCGGGTCCGCTAGTTTCACATATATATTAGTGCATTGTCATGTTGACGACCCTAAAATAAATAAATAAATTAATTAAATCAAGATTAAAAAGACGTGTATAGTAAGACGTTCGGTGTATTATTATACTTGATATAAATACAAATTCATAAGATTTAATTGTGTGTTTGCTACGTTAACTAATACTTATATCATTACATAGTATAAAACAAAGTCCCCTACCGCGTCTGTCTGTCTGTCTGTTCGCGATAAACTCAGAAACTACTGAACGGATCTTTCGGTTTTCACCAGCGGATAAAGTGATTCACGAGGAACGTTTAGGTATATAATTTGTTCAGAATTTTTTATTATCAGGGCGGGATAACGTCTGCCCGCTAGTAAGCTTATATAACAGTGCAGTAAACTCAATATATATAAATGTATATAAGGTAATTTTAAAGAAAAACATTTATTATAATACTTGTGTGTTCCGTATTCTATAAGAAGTAACATTATTTATTAGTACTTTTATTTTCGACAAAAAATAGCAAGTACCGCGTAAATAAATCCTTTATGAAGACACAAACGCAGACAAATTCGCGGGCGGCTGTTAGTTTAGTTAAGAATATATATGCATATGTTTAATATGTGCCCTCTATACATGCTGCAGACAGATGGTTCCCGTGCTAAATTTCACGGTGATCAGGCAAATTGTTCCAACTTTCTCAAGCTCTTATAGAATCATCAATTTATATATACATATACTAGCGGTCCCGGCGGACTTTATCCTGCTTTGATAATATAAAAAATCCTAAAACTCAACCGCAGCGCCACCTATAGGGTCCAGTTGTGAATCTAAACCATTCTCGGATCCACTGGAACACGCACACAAAATTTCATCAAAATAGGTCCAGCCGTTTAGGAAAATTTATATATAAAGATATATGTAAGTAACTATTAAAAACTGGACTTTCTATCATCTGTTATCGTTTTGTCATTATGTTTGCTTAACATACTTGTATATATAAAAGCGTAATAATATCTAGTCTAGATACATATATAGCTCATTTTTCAAGGAAGGCTATAGGCTATATATCATCACGCTAAGACCAATAGGAGCGGAGCACTACTGAAGAATGTTTAATGCTGAATGAACTATATAACACTGAAATCATTTTTCAAATCGGACTAGTAGTCCCTGATATTAGCGCGTTCAACCAAATTAGTTAAAGATTACTACTCTTATCTCGTACTCAACTGGAGCCGTCATTAAAATTACAACTACTTATGATAGAGTGGACCGATTTTAATGAAACCAAGACTAAGTTAGACTAAGATATGCTTTATCACTAAGTAAGGTTTTATTGTGAATCCAGTACTTTAGCAGTAATGCGTGTTCATAGAAACAGACAAATAGACAGACACATACTGACGGACATTTAAAAAAATGATTGAAATGTACTTTATTACTCATTCCTAGACTAGAATTCGATTATTAGATTCCTAGAATCGAAAATGTACAGACACTTTAGATTTACATTCTTATTATATGTATAGATATAGAAGAAGATATTGAAAAATCTTAAAAAATATACAAATATTCTTTGAAGCGACTCCCACGCTATCAGTTGTTGGTTGACATTGCTATGTCAGAAACTTTCACAACAGAGCCAACAACATCTGTACAAAACTTTAACTCAATTGGATAATTATAATCATAGACCAACCGACGATGCGGTTCACTCGTAGACATATAAAATGTTATTTATTATTTTGTTTCAAATAAGAAATATTCCAACTCAGAATATTGGTAAAGGACTTGTGAATAAAACATAAACACTCATCGCGATGAAAGCGCTTTCAAACACAAAACCGATTTAAAATGGAATAATGCTGGAAGCGACAAGTATTCCATTAAATATCTTATTAAAATATTGAATATAATTTAGCTTATCTTTACATTATTACATAGTATAAAACAAAGTCCTCTACCGCGTCTGTCTGTCTGTTCGCGATAAACTCAAAAACTACTGAACGGATTTTCAAGCAGTTTTCACCAGTGCATAAAGTGATTCATGAGGAACGTTTTGGTATATAATTTGTCAAGGATTTTTTTTATAATCAGGGCGGGACAACGTCTGCCGGGCCCGCTAATATATATATATATATATATAATTAATCTGTACGTGTGTTTGTCATTGAACTAACCCTAACAGGTTGGACTGCTTTTAATGTCATTTTTTGTGTGTTTGATTGGGCTCGTGTATAGTTTATATATATATATACATATATATATATATATATATATATATATATATATATATATATATATATAATTGTACCGGTGTCGTTGTGATTTGATTCCAGTATATTTATTTATAGTTAGATTAACGTCTGACGGGCGCGTTCGTTATAATAAAATTCAATATCACTATTACAAAATCAATAACCACAGTTAATATATCTATGCCTTATGTATTAGTGTAGTCTCGCTGCTTAATTTCACATAAGAGTGTAACGATTGAGCTATTATAATCATCTTTTAGCAAAATAACGACAGTGCTGCCTAAGGAAGTCATAAAATGTTCTTAGAAGTCAGAGTAAAAAGGAAATATAAGAGCACGTTTTAATTTATCCATTATGGTTGGTACATAATCTGAATTTTCCATGTGCAACCATCTTTAAATATTTCTGTCATCTTTTTTATCATTTGTGAAAGGTCTGATTCAATTCTTTATTATAGTTACAACTTTTGGGCATGCTGACTTAAATTTTCGACTTTATCTTTTACTCCCGGCTATAGTAACATGGGTAGCAGTGAAAGTACACGTAACTTCATCGCCTCGGCTTACGATTAAATCATATTCGTGAAAGAAAAAGCGTACAGATTGAGCGAGAATGAAATACCATACTCCTCTCTCAAAGTTACTCGATTCTGTATAACTACCTGTATCTGCCATGAATGAATGTAATGATGACAAAATTGGGAATATACACCACCTACAGAGCCAAATACAAGAAGGCTTGTGATAGCTGTGAGGTTTGTAGGCCTTGTGAGTTTTCTCTGACTGCTGCGGATCTCCGAGTACAACTACATATGCTAGGGTTGTGGATGTATAAGTAAGTGATTCCTGCGACCCAGCCATAGGTACGACAAAAACACCACAGTGTTTTAGTAAGAAAACGTTTCATATAAACCTTCGAGTTGTCAGGCAATGGACGTTGCATATAGCGGGTTCCCCCCTCCTTAGTTTGTATTGTATTGGCATTTATATCTTTAGTAGAGGAATTTATTAGCGCATAAATTGCCTTCAATTATACATACATACAATAAAGACCAATCGCCGAATGTATGTAAGCGAATGACTTTAGAACAGTTGCATCTATTTGGTTAATTCTTTTTTGACGATTTTCTTCTTGCCAGACAAGTTTTGTATAAAAGAATACGTTAGAAAAATCGTGAGCCAAAGTGAAAAATTAGGGTTAAAAATCTCCATATAGAAATAGGATTGAGTTGGACAGAAGAGTTAAGGAAAATTCGTGAAAACTGTAAATTGGTCAAGTTAATCAAATATACCTGTAAGTACGTTACGAAAGGAAACGTGGTTGTATCTGGTATTGTAGCTCTTGATAGTAACGATTCACAAACGGTTATACGGTTAAGGAGATTTTGTGTATCATTTATTTCCTTAGACCATTCCGGCAAAGCTGGGGCGGGTAACCAGTAGCTAAATACAACTACGCTCTTATCTTTTCCATAGACGATATATCTTCGGTAGTAAAGTGCAAGTAATGTTTACGTGGATTTTCATAGACGCTGGATAAAAAGTTTCTTGAATTCGAATCGCGCTAGTAGAAACCTCCAGTTCTCTTCAATGTACAATTTTCATAATACATAATTTATTAGCGGCTCGTAATTTCGCATTGGCAACATCTCAACGATAATCCTATTGACGTGAGTGAACTTTCAAAAAGTAACATTAAGCCTCTATCATTGCACAGTATAAAACAAAGTCCTTTATCACGTCTGTCTGTCTGTCTGTTCGCGATAAACTCAAAAACTACTAAAGGGATTTTCATGCGGTTTTCATCAGTAGATAAAGTGACTCATGAATGCTTAGGTATATAATTTGCAAGATTTTTTTATTATGGGGTGGGATAACGTCCGCCGGTCCCGTTTTTTTCATATAAAGAATTTCACTGCAAAATATCTTGCTCATCCACCCATTATGCGTTAACTGCTATATAATATCTAAATATAGATAAGTAAAAATAAATCAATTCAGTACACTTGTCTCCTCCATTTGTGAACCGATTTTCATTAGTAGCTAGCTATTTACATTTTTTTGTAATAATATTAACATTTTCAGAACGACGAATGTAAGGATTGATTCATGTGTCTCTTGGTCGAGGGGCGAAATTTGCTTGTCACGATTCGACCCAGTGTGAATATCACACAAAATGGAATTTTCGTCTAGCCCTAATCCAGAGCACAAAATGTCTTCCACTTCCACTCTAGTCTGTCAGTTGTCATATTTTATACGTATATCATTTCTCACACAATCTGTTAATACTATCTTCAGCCTTTTTTTAACACTATATATTCTTATACTAGCTGACCGGTGCCCACTTCGTTGGGCGGTAAATATTTATAAAAAACTACTTTTTGTGACTTAAATATAAAAGTTAGACATATGCTGTTGGTGACTTTTTTGTAGGCATTATCAAGCTTTAGAACTTAATCATATATTTCTCATCGCTAAGGCAACGTTCATAAGAAACGTTTTTGTTCGACTGTTTTTTCTCCAACTTACTTTGCAAATCCGACTACTACGAAAAAATTATTTTCATTTTTCGCGTTAGGCTATGACACTCAAAAAATAACGTGGCTTTGATTGGTAAAAAAATTCAAAATCGGCTTAGTAGTTGGTAATTCTACCAGGTATCTATACTAAATATTGTAAAGCTGAAAAGTTTGTTCGCTGGTCACTACTGGTCCACTACTGGTGGCTGGAACTACTAGTCTGATTTCAACAATTCTTTCGGTGTTAGATAGCTCATTTATCGAGGCGGCTATATATCATCACACTAAAACCAATAGGAGTGGAGCGCCAATCAAAAATGTTTCAAAATAGTTTTTTTTTTCTTTTTGAGACTTCCACTGCGTGTTTGCGTTTGCGCAAAGTAACTATTCCACGTTGACGAAATCGTGGGCAGAAGTTAGTTATATATACATATGTACATACTCTATACACAGACTCACTCAAATGCACAAAAAATACATTTTACAGGCTATACTTAATACTTGAATTATAGCCTGTAAAATAGAGGATTTATTTATTAGTAATCATAGCAACAGTTCTCATAATTCGACGGTTTCGAGAAGTTTGTAAGTAAGTAGCGAGCCCACTTAGTACCACCAATCACGTATTCCATGCCAAGGACGAATAGCAAAAAATATGATTTAGGCAGATCTTTACGAGTGGAGCAATTTATTCCTCTCACTTCGACACGAGTTATACTTAGTATGGTAACTTATATTCCAAGTAGAATTTATTGTGCGCAATTTCGGGCCTTTAGTGATTCTTTGAGGTGAAACTTTTTTACGCCTGGTATGATATGGAAAAATCCCATTGGCGTTACAATTTCGTTTACGAGATTATAGAAAGTATTGGTTTCTTTTTTATGTTATAGGAGGCAAACGAACAGGTGGGTCACATGATGTTAAGCGATCACCACCGTCCATAGACTTTAGCAACACCAAGGGAATCGCAAGTGCGTTGCCATCCTGTGTTTGGGGGAGGGGGAGGAAGGGAAGCGGGAAGGGGAGGGGAGCTGGTCCTCCGGCACTCTCACTGACCGAACGAAACGCAACAATGCAAGCATTGTTACTTTACGTCTGTTTTCTGTAGAGTGTGGTACTACCCCGGGCGAGCCGACCCATTCGTACTGAAACCAGTAATAGCTACAGCGTGGCTCTACCACCTACAAAATGGTTATGGTTATGTGGGAGTGTGAATGTACGTATGTTGTGCTGATTGTGCCAGATTCGACGATTATTTTGTTTTCTTTAGCCGCATTTGAAAAGTATGTTGCTCATAACGAATACACACTTAATTTTTCAGTTAGCGGTCGTGGACATTCGAATATTCCGAACCTTAAAAAAATTAAACATTGTGTCTTATTATTCACTAAAATGTACACCGCGTTTTTTTATAATCAAATTGGTTTTGTGTTGATGATTTTCTTTCTTATCTTCTCTTTAAAATTATTTGTAAGTTTTAAAGTTAGACAGTTCTACTGATCCACGGTAAGCAACGTTAACCAAAGATACTCTGGTGAGCAAGTATTTCCACACACCAGTCTTACCTTACCTTAAGTCTTCTTCTAATCATTTCGGTACATGACCGCTTACAATTCCACCAGGGTAAGGTACCGCGTAAAGAAAACGAGATACGGGAAGCAACTTAACCTTAGAAGTTCGAAGCGCCCCCGGAGGATCCAATCATAGTGGTCGCTCGATGCACAAGAATTATGCTGGAGGAAAAGATTTTCTAGAGGGTAAAAACCACATCGAGGGTTCTAAATCCAGCAGTGGCGGAAAGCACCAAGATGACACGCGTGATCAAATGCACGAACGAGGTCCCAGGCTGTGGAAAAACTACGTGGTTGATTAGAAATTTCGATGTGGAGAGGGACGCTGTGGTGACTACCACAACCGAGGCTTAAAGCTTAAAGACTTACAGGAGAAACTGATGCAGGCACGCGGCAAAAAAGCCGAAAAGCGGGTGCGCACCATGGCGTCCATATTGGTAAATGGTTTCAAAGAGCACGATAAATGTCCAAGGTTAATCGTGGATGAGGCTCTCATGAACCATTTTGGGGCCATCCTGACTGCCGGCCGGCTGACGGAAGCAAGCGAAATTCTCCTCATCGTAGACTTCAACCAACTACCCTACATTGACCGGGAAAACTTATTACGGATGGCTTACAGCAGACCAAGGGCCGTAGCTGGTATTGACCAACAGCTCATTTGTACATAGAGGAACCCGATGGATGTAGCCTATGCACTGAGTCAAGTATACGACGGTATAATCTCACCCAAACCGATACTGAAATCTCTGAGCATCAAGAGCTATCAGGACGAACAAATAACTTCACCCTCCCCCGATAATCTCTGTTTGGTACACACACAATAAGAGAAAGAAACCCTGATAAACAAGGGCTACGGAGTAGAAGGATCGCGCGTTCTGACAGTCCACGAATCCCAGGAATTGACCTTCAAATCGGTGGTGATCTTGCAAACAAAGGGCAGAAGGATGCAAATTCACGATAGCGTTTCACATGCTGTTGTGGCAATATCCAGATATACCGACACCTGTGTCTATTATACCGACGTGACTGACGACGTGGTAAGTACGTTTATTCATCCGACCGTGGATGCTCCGGCGCGGGACACTGCGACGTGACTGACGACGTGGTAAGTACGTTCATCCATCGGGCCGTGTACGCTCCGGCGCGGCATATTGTGGATTACAACCTAAAGATGGCTATAAAGGATCAAAATGAAACCGCCATAAAGGCAACGTGATTAAAAAATCCGTCCTAAAATAGTTAATAGTTAAATTAAATCATAAAAATAACGATATAACAGATATGATTTTTGACGTACACAATAAATAAAACGAAAGCAAAGAAAAGTGCGGACCAAGAGTCTGCAGAATAGAAGAAATGGAAAGAAAATCATTTCGGTATTAGCTGGCACTTGTCAAACTTCCTGAATCTTGTTTCATACGTCGGGGCAAGTCGAATGTCGCTTTCTGAAGACACTGCTTACAATAAAATTGTCGTCCGTATTTATTGTTACGTCCTTTGCGATCTTATTCTTTACGTCTTGCATACTTTTCAGTGTGTTGATATTGTTTAATATTGCGAATCACAAGCCTGGACACTCGTAATGCTTGAGCCACTTCATTGTAAGTGTAAGTATTATTGATTAAAGTTATTGCTTTAGACGCTTATCTTCAAACTTATCAAATGAAGTTCCCTTCTCTCAATAATAATATTTTTCACAAAAAAAAAAACAATAAAAGTAATGTAACATTTCTTAAAAAAACAAAAATTAAAAAATATAGTTTGTGTCAAACATTTCGGTCACTCGCATCTACTTCAAAGCGGTCAATGTTTGACACGTACTACGTATCAAAGAAATTTAATATAAAATAAAAATCCCAAATGAAAGTCATAAGTAAAAACCTGTTTAAAATCTATATTCAAATTACATAATAATGGTATACATGGCCACAACGACATAAGAAATTATTTTTTGTTACTCTACCTTTTTTGCGTACCTCTAAATATTTGCATGAATTTAATAAAATGATTCTTTGTTGGACAAATTACTGGAAGACTAAAGGTCAGCAAGACGCTTTAGAAATTGCCATACAGGATATAATTCAGAAGGTACGCTAAGAGAAAACCAAGTTGAGGGTGGCCAAACTGTAAATGCTTATGTCAGTAAGGTAAAATACCGCGTGGCTCAGTCGCGCCTACAAAACAGTCATACTTTATACGTCATTTAGTCAAATACTCTCCCCGCCTTCCTCTTGTGCTTATGTAATTCTTACATGGTCCACAAACAAAGCTCTACAATTGAACTTCAAATTTATTATTTTTACATACGCCTAAATAAACAATAAGGCTGAAAAATAAAAGAAAATACGATTCGTTCTTATATATATTTACCAGGCGATTCATCACAACTTTTGATAAACAAAAGATTTTTACGTTGACTAAAATACATATCCACGCGACATAAATCCAAGGAAATCTAAATTGATAGCTTTATCTTTCTCGGCTGGACTGGTAGAATCTAATTCACTTAAAAGCTATATAAGAAATTGATATACGTACCTACCTACAGGAAGAGATATGTATATAGACGCAGACGTCCTAATTTTTTTTTGCCAAGGCAAATGTTGCCTTTATTAATATGAGTTATTGGGAGTTTTGATATAATGTTTTGTCCTAGTTTTTCATAAAATATTTTTAGACTATATTATTGCTAAGCGTATTACTTTATAAAAAATGTTTTTTTTGGAGCAGTAAAGGGGCATCTAACTCGTGAGTTTAGGGGTAATAATGTGTGATATAATAAAAATGAATGGATTTTAATTAGTGAGTTAATATATTTGGTGATGATGAACGGTCATCTTGCGTTTGGACTCAGCATTAAGGTGTGCGTTATTTACCAAGTTGGCTTTTTTTACTTGAACATCATTCAAATCGTTAGTTTAGCCTAAAAAGGATGAAGAAAAAAACATGTCTTTTCCGATGCCATTTAACCACGCGTAAATGACGATACTCTCGCCATTAACTTAATATGAAGTTTTTTCACTTGTTACGAAATAATTTTTGTTTTACTTATTATGTAAATTACCAAATATTATTAACTCTCCATCTACTATATTGTCTTGGGATGGAGAAATTTTGATATGGACGTCCAAAATGTAATTTGTATATTTCGATAAAATCAAAATCTATTAGAAAAAAACAGTAATAATCCTATCCGCCTGATTATAAGCGGCCAACGTAGGTACCGTACGGATGTTTGAAGCACCAAGAGCATTACATACGCGGTGCCGACCTTCTCCAAGCCTGTTTTAAGATTACACTGTATGGTTCTATAGAGAAAAACAAATTTTTATATTTTCATCGTCAATAATTGGGCACTTCGTTAGCATTATCAAAAGTATGTTCTTTTATATCAATAAAATTGGTGTCATATTATATTGGGTTCTTAAGAGCTTCGGTAAAGAAATATTTCTATCCCTTTGATCGGTTTTGAAAGCGTCATAAAAATACTGTCGCGAGAAATTTGTAAAGCGCATATTAAGAATACACCGAGACGCCTCGTTAGAAGATGACAATGGATCATATATCCCCCACGATATCGTATATAAAGGGAAATTGGGGATGTAAGATCACTTTATACATACGTTTCTTGGACAAGCACATTGTTAACTCGTATTTCTATGTCACAAAATATGTGAATTAAGTGCTTATTTCATCAAATCAATATATACAATAACGTGTCTGTACTTTTATACTGCTGTAACAAAAATGTTGCAGCTGTCTACGAATAAGCATTAAATAAAATTTTGGAAATGTCTGTCTGTTTGTGGTTGCGCCGCTTTATGTATGTTTGAAAATTCTCGCATTATGGATTAAATTATGCCACTTTGAAGCCCGACCAATTAATTGCGATCAGGTCACGCCACCTTTCTAGCCCAATCATCCTTCCTGGCACATGCTAATTCGGTAGCGCGCTGAGCCGCGCCGCTAGTTTCGTTTGCGGCCACCAGTGTTCGACTGTTGCCGCCATTGTGTTACTTCGTCTGCTATCGTCGAGTAGTTTACGCGGCTCGCACAGTGTGTTGTGTCGTACCGCGCCGAGCCGCGCCGCATGCTAACATTTTGAGTTTTTGGATGGTCGAGTGAGAAATAAACGCATCGCTACATACGTGCCGACATATATTATAAACAATAAGTATTGTGAGGGAGGAAACCCAGTGGAGAAGAAACGAGAATCACCTAGCCGGCTAGCCACGTGGAGACTGCATCGCCGCGAGGTATGTGCCAAGTTTCCTTCCTACCTTCTCCCTAATCGTAACTGATCGCAATAGTTGAATATCAATATAGCACCCCCACAAATACAGTCCACTTTAATTTAGCATAGACACCCCCGCACGCATGCTCCCCGGCTCGTCGACCATCGCATCGGCACCACCATTTTAGTTGGTCCAGTCGAGCCGGATTATACTACCAGTTTGTATAAACACGCATCATTGCTAAAATAATGTGTTCATGATAAAACTGTAAAACATATATTCGAGTAACAATTATTCTTTGTTTCATTAAAATCGGTTCGGTATATCAAAAGTTATTGTACTTTTAATGACGACGCGACTTAAGTAGGAGAGAAAAGTTTTTTTTTATATCATAGAAGGCAAACGAACGGGCGGGTCACCTGATGTTAAGTGATTACCGCCGTCCATAGACACTAGCAACACCAGGGGAGTCGCAAGTGCGTTGCTAGCCTGTGTTGGGGGGGAATGGGAATGGGAAGGGTGCCTCTGCCGCTGTCACTGACCGAATGAAACGCAACAGTGGAAGCACTACTACTACCCCGGGCGAGCTGACCCATTTATGCTGCAGCTAGTAATAGCTTTAGCGTGGATCTACCACCTAAAAATAGATAAGTAAATGGAATTGATACATTCAGATGATTTTATTAATCGCTGTTTTTTTACATAAGGTTTCACACGGCGGAATTCGTGGACACAGCTAGTATATGATATAATCGCAACAAAGGTCTATGTATGTAGGCGCTGACGTTGGGAGCGGTAGTTATAAAGGTATGACGTCAATCATAGATGACGACCTCCTTGTCATTTAATCGATCAATCATTCGAGACCAATAATGTACCAACAAAAAAAGTGTGTGTGAACACGCGTTAGCAGTTATACTTCTTTGGCGTAACAAGATAAAAATCTATTCAAAAATTTTATCTTTCACCTTATTCTACGTTTGTAGAAAAAACGACACTAACAATAGAAAAAAGGTATTTAATACATTGAAAGTTTTAATACAAAAAAATACAAAGAAACAAAATGTTGACTATAGCTAATTTCAGGGTATCGGTTTTTCGTGACAGTGTGCGCGCGCATCTATACTTTTTTATACAGTTATTAAGTCATCAAACATACGACGGGCTGCACAGTCTCAATACAAAATATCAATGTTAGACGTATACAGGCTGGTATACTACGCAATACGGTCGGTCACGGTCAGTAGTATGTCATGACGCGAAATTATTAATTTATCTCCTTCCGAAAAAATACCGCTCAACGCGCCCAAAAAATTTCCATTTCAAAAATTATTACGTAAATAAAAACAATGGAATGTTTTCAAATCAAATCAAAGATATTTTATTCAGCTTAGGCCCTAATGAGGCGCTTATGAACGTCAAAACTACCACCGGTTCGGAAAAACACCCCATTAATGAAAAAAAACTGGAAAAAAATTCGGTGGGGTCCCTCCTTTTAACATATCTATACTATAATAAAACTGTAGCAAGGTCAAATCTGTACATTAAATATTTTTTGAAAATTTTTATCGGAGTAGACTTTATTATCGATATAGAAGCCAAAAATAATCTTTTTACAATTTTTGTCTGTCTGTCTGTCTGTCTGTCTGTCTGTCTGTCTTTCTGTCCCTGTGAACACGCATCACGCTGAAAGTACTGAACCGATTTTAACGAAATTTGACACAGTAATAACTAATATTCCAAGGTTACATTTAGGATACTTTTTGTCCCATAAAACGCAAGGGATTCTCCAGGATAACGAAAGATAAAAAATTGTAGTTAATGTAACAAGACTTTTTTGCAACACCTTAGTACAAGAGCCAGCAACGTTGGAAGAACGAGAATTTTAGAAAAGCTGGTTCTTTAATATGGAGATATATTATGCCCTTCCAAACAGGATTCAGGATACGTGGTAGCCGGTTAACGTTGTTTTTTATACGCATCACACCTTTACTGGTCAAATTTTTGGGTTATAAATAATTTAAGGAACATTTTTTTTCAGTAACTATTAAACGCTATTAAAACATGAATTTATCACTGTCAGGGAATTTTGTTATTGACACTAATATGCCCGATGATATTCTTTATAAATAAAATAATTCATTTCAAAGCATTTTAGTTTTTCCATTGCAAAGAACATATTTTATTTTATTAACCATTATGATATTGAGATTTCACCGTAAACAATGAAAAACAACGATAAACGTAGACATATGACTTGGGACTGACGCCATCTTGATTACATGCGTCTATAACAGGCGCTTTCACAAGTATCACTATCTCTACCATACATAAAATGGGGTAAACATATCAATGCAGATGCAGAATCTAGCTCTAAGTCTCTTAACGTTTTCAAAGCATTAGTCGGTTCTAACTGGGGTGTTCATCCATAACATTGAGTTCGTTTATACTTTAATATTATACGCAGTCGAATTGACTATGCGAGCTTTCTTTATGATAATAGTACTCAGATTAACCTCTATAAACTTGAAAAAGTCCAAAACCAGGCCATGAGAATTATCGGGGGTTACATTAAAAGTACTCCAATCCATGTTATGGAAAGCGAATTGAGCATATGTCCGTTACATCTTAGGAGACAATATTTAGCTGGCAAAATCTATTTAAATTTAAGTCATTCGAAAAAAACGAACTACCTAATTTATTAGAAGAACTGTCCGCCTCTTTCCAATTACTCTATTGGCGTAACATAAAAAAACCATTATTAGTTTCAATTTTTTGTTAATATAAAAATACTCCAATTCAAACAAGTATAAAACATGAAATGTACACACCTGGGTCGATAACATTGATTTGCACAATATAATTAAAATAAATGTAGATGGTATTTGGAAGCCAAAGAGTCAATATGATATTCTTAAAATAAAAGATATTTGTCTTCAATATATAAATAAATATTACCAAATTTTGTTAAAATATACACTGACGGATCTAAAGCTGGTAATTATTTAGGAGCCGCATTTTTTGAGTCAAATTCCAAAACTTTTATGAAATTTCAAATTGATGAATATATTTCAATTATACACACTGAATTGATAGCAATTGCAGAGGCCTTATCATTTGTAGAATCCACTGAGTCCATTAAGATTGTTATTTTATCCGATTCAAAAACTGCTCTTCAACACGTAGCTCGATGTACCTTGACTTTTCGAGGAATACCGATAGCCTACACTATTTTGAAGCAATTACTAGATTTCAAAGCTAAGAACAAAGTAATTGTTTTACATTCGATCCCTTCTCATAAATGTATAACTGGCAATGAAAGAGCTGATCTTTTAGCTAGAGAAGGATCCTCCGAAGGTGCTATTATTAATATTTTACCAACTTATTTGGATGTACGCTGAGTATTTAAAAATAGCTGTTACTCGCATTGGAAGGAATACTTTGATGAGCGTTCTAAAACAAAAGGAATATGGTACAGAACGATTCAGCCACATCCCTTAAGGTCACCATGGATTGATGACAGTACGATTTGCCGTCGGGAAGCAATCACAGGAATGAGATTACACTCAGAACACATCCCATGTAAAAAGTTCGCCTACCTGATGCGTAAAGTACCATCAACACTCTGCCAGAGTTGTGAGCTCATCGATGACGTGCACCACATCCTGGCAGAATGTGTTCGAAGCGAAGATATTAGATCTCGGCTTAATGCTACTGGTTCGTTCCACACTGGTTTGTACAATTCGTTATTGTCTAACCCCATTTCGAATGATGCTAAAGAATTGTACAAAATTAATATAAGCTATTGTTAAGTTTATTGTCATTCTTATTGTTATATAGTTGTATGTTACTTAGGCGATATAGTCGCGCAGGCGACTAAGCCTTCATTAAAAATAATAATAATATTAAAATTACAGCTATCTTAACATGGTTTTAACATACTTATTTGATTTACAAATAAATAGCATCGGGCACATTATTGTTAATAACAAAAATGTCTGGCGATAATAATTTCATGTGTTAGTAGCGTTTCAAAGTTAGTAAAAAACAATACATTAAAAAATTATATAAAAATCAATATTTTTGCCTGTAAAGGTGCGATATGCACTAATAAACGCAACGTTTACAGCCAGGTAGCCCGCACACTGTTCGGAAGAACATAAAGATATATAAAAACTGGCTTATTGAAATTCTTTTTCGAAACCGTTGCCTAGCTCTTAGACAAATAGTTATAGGTAAGTGACATTTGACGCGTTGTGTTCATATCTTTTTAATATTTGTATTTTTCTTCAATACAATGGAGTGTGAAAAAGTTTTAATACAAGTTGAAAATAGTTATGATATCATTCAGTGTTTCATTTATCATTATTTATTTTATGAATACATTTTATCGTTTAATTTACAATTTAACTCTATCAACTTGATATTTTATAATGTAAGCTCTACTGACTGTATAGTAAACGTCTACAAAAAAGGGAAAGGAACTTCGTTAGAAACTGGGGGTCCATAGACCTCTAAAGCTTTTTTTCACATTACCGCCAATATATGTAGGTTGCTACGAACGGGTTGTAGCCTTATTTTAAAAGATTTCTCACAAACCATCTGGGTTTGAGTGAGTCCCTTGATAGTTTGGATTCACAATTGGAAATCGATGGTGTGGCTGCAATAAGGTTTTAGGTATATTAAAATTTTTCGCGTTTAAAAACACAATTGACACCAGTTATAACTGATTTGGTGCAGACGAAGTTGCACGGGTCAGCTAGTCTATACTATAATAAAACTGTAGCAAGGTCAAATCTGTACATTAAATATTTTTTGAAAATTTTTATCGGAGTAGACTTTATTATCGATATAGAAGCCAAAAATAATCTTTTTACAATTTTTGTCTGTCTGTCTGTCTGTCTGTCTGTCTGTATTTCTGTCCCTGTGAACACGCATCACGCTGAAAGTACTGAACCGATTTTAACGAAACTTGACACAGTAATAACTAATATTCCAAGGTTACATTTAGGATACTTTTTGTCCCATAAAACGCAAGGGGTTCTCCAGGATAACGAAAGATAAAAAATTGTAGTTAATGTAACAAGACTTTTTTGCAACACCTTAGTACAAGAGCCAGCAACGTTGGAAGAACGAGAATTTTAGCAAAGCTGGTTCTTTAATATGAAGATATATTATGCCCTTCCAAACAGGATTCAGGATACGTGGTAGCCGGTTAACGTTGTGTTTTTTAATACGCATCACACCTTTACAGGTCAAAATTTTGGGTTTTAAATAATTTAAGGAACATTTTTTTTCAGTAACTTTTAAACGCTATTAAAAGATGAATTATCACTGTCAGGGAATTTTGTTATTGACACTAATATGCCCGATGATATTCTTTATAAATAAAATAATTAATTTCAAACCATTTTATTTTTTCCATTACAAAGAACATATTTTATTTTATTAACCATTATGATATTGAGATTTCACTGAAAACAATATGACTTGGGACTGACGCCATCTTGATTACATGCGTCTATAACAGGCACTTTCACAAGTATCACTATCTTTATTACATAAAATGGGGTAAACATATCAATGCAGATGCAGAATCTAGATCTAAGTCTCTTAACGTTTTCAAAGCATTAGCCGGTTCTAACTGGGGTGTTCATCCATAACATTGAGTTCGTTTATACTTCAATATTATACGCAGTCGAATTAACTATGCGAGCTTTCTTTATGATAATAGTGCTCAGATTAACCTCTATAAACTTGAAAAAGTCCAAAACCAGGCCATGAGAATTATCGGGGGTTTCATTAAAAGTACTCCAATCCATGTTATGGAAAGCGAATTGAGCATATGTCCGTTACATCTTAGGAGACAATATTTATCTGGCAAAATCTATTTAAATTTAAGTCATTCGAAAAAACGAACTACCTAATTTTTTTTTTGAACTGACTACGCTATTGACCTGGTAAGGTCTTTACAGCTTCACCGGACTACCTAATAACTACCTACCTACCTACCTAACTACCTAATTTATTAGAAGAACTGTCCGCCTCTTTCCAATTACTCTATTGGCGTAACAGAAAAAAAACCATTATCAGTTTCTATTTTTTGTCAATATAAAAATACTCCAATTCAAACAAGTATAAAACATGAAATGTTCACTTTACACACCTGGGTCGATAACATTGATTTGCACAATATAATTAAAATAAATGTAGATGGTATTTGGAAGCCAAAGAGTCAATATGATATTCTTAAAATAAAAGATATTTGTCTTCAATATATAAATAAATATTACCAAATTTTGTTAAAATATACACTGACGGATCTAAAGCTGGTAATTATTTAGGAGTCGCATTTTTTGACTCAAATTCCAAAACTTTTATGAAATTTCAAATTGATGAAAATATTTCAATTATGCACATTGAATTGATAGCAATTGCAGAGGCCTTATCATTTGTAGAATCCACTGAGTCCATTAAGATTGTTATTTTATCCGATTCAAAAACTGCTCTTCAACACGTAGCTCGATGTACCTTGACTTTTCGAGGAATACCAATAGCCTACACTATTTTGAAGCAATTACTAGATTTCAAAGCAAAGAACAAAGTAATTGTTTTAGAATGGATCCCTTCTCATATAGGTATAACTGGGAATGAAAGAGCTGATCTTTTAGCTAGAGAAGGATCCTCCAAAGGTGCTATTATTAATATTTTACCAACTTATTTGGATGTATGCTCAGTATTTAAAAATAGCTGTTACTCGCATTGGAAAGAATACTTTGATGAGCGTTCTAAAACAAAAGGAATATGGTACAGAACGATTCAGCCATATCCCTTAAGGTCATCTTGGATTGATGACAGTACGATTTGCCGTCGGGAAGCAATCACAGGAATGAGATTACACTCAGAACACATCCCATGTAAAAAGTTCGCCTACCTGATGCGTAAAGTATCAACAACACTCTGCCAGAGTTGTGAGCTCATCGATGACGTGCACCACATCCTGGCAGAATGTGTTCGAAGCGAAGATATTAGATCTCGGCTTAATGCTACTGGTTCGTTCCACACTGGTTTGTACAATTCGTTATTGTCTGACCCCATTTCGAAAGATGCTAAAGAATTGTACAAAATTAATATAAGCTATTGCTAAGTTTATTGTCATTATTATTGTTATATAGTTTTATGTTACTTAGGCGATATAGTCGCGCAGGCGACTAAGCCTTCATTAAAAATAATAATAATATTAAAATTACAGCTATCTTAACTTGGTTTGAACATACTTATATGATTTACAAAAAAATAGCATCGGGCACATTATTGTTAATAACAAAAATGTCTGGCGATAATAATTTCATGTGTTAGTAGCGTTTCAAAGTTAGTAAAAAACAATACATTAAAAAATTATATAAAAATCAATATTTTTGCCTGTAAAGGTGCGATATGCACTAACAAACGCAACGTTTACAGCCAGGTAGCCCGCACACTGTTCGGAAGAACATAAAGATAAATAAAAACTGGCTTATTGAAATTTTTTTTCGAAACCATAACTAGCTCTTAGACAAATAGTTATAGGTAAGTGACATTTGACGCGTCGTGTTCATATCTTTTTAATATTTGTATTTTTTTCTTCAATACAATCGAGTATGAAAAAGTTTTAATACAAGTTGAAAATAGTTATGATATCATTCAGTGTTTCATTCATCATTATTTATTTTATGAATGCATTTTATCGTTTAATTTACAATTTAACTCTATCAACTTGATATTTTATAATGTAAGCTCTACTGACTGTATAGTAAACGTCTACAAAAAAGGGAAAGGAACTTCGTTAGAAACTGGGGGTCCATAGACCTCTAAAGCTTTTTTCACATTACCGCCAATATATGTAGGTTGCTACGAACGGGTTGTAGCCTTATTTTAAAAGATTTCTCACAAACCATCTGGGCTTGAGTGAGTCCCTTGATAGTTTGGATTCACAATTGGAAATCGATGGTGTGGCTGCAATAAGGTTTTAGGTATATTAAAATTTTTCGCGTTTATAAATACAATTGACACCAGTTATAACCGATTTGGTGCAGACGAAGTTGCACGGGTCAGCTAGTATCTTAATATATATATTTCTTGTGTGCGTGTGTATGTGACTGAACTCCTCCTAAACGACTGGACCGATTTTGATGAAATTTTTTGTGCGTGTTCGAGTGGATCCGAGAATGGTTTAGATTCACAATTGGACCCGGTAGGTGGCGCTGCGGTTGACTTTTGGGATTTCTATTTTTTATTATCAAGGCAGGACAACGTCCGCCAGGTCCGCTAGTATGTATATATATTTGGACCGATTTTGATGAAATTTTGTGTGCATGTTTCAGCGGATCCAAGAATGGTTTAGATCCACAATTGGACTCAGTAGGTGGCACTGTGGTTGAATTTTAGATATTTTTTTTATTATCAAGACAGGACAACGTCCACCCGGCCCGTTAGTATATATATATTGACTTTTAAAATAATGATTAACAAACACGTGATAAATATTTTTAGGTTAACTCCAGTAGACATGCGGACATAATTCCTGCAGAACTATATAAAACATGTGAATACCGATTAAGAGATTAAAAAAAACAAAAATGTTTGTGAACAAGCTGAACAAGCTCGTTAAACCGGTTTTCGTTGTTAATCCGATTTGAGGAATGAAATTCGTGGAAAATGTGAACTTTTTTAAACTATTACGTGAAAGGTTGATTGTCACGTTGAAAAATAACTCCTGTATTAACGTAATATTACCATTAATGTACTTTATGAAGATTGCTGATTCCTTTGATGCTTATTTGTATGATTGTAGGTTAATTAATTTTTTTTTTTTTTTATATATATTATAGGAGGCAAGCGAACATATGGGTCACCTGATGTTAAATGATCACCACCGTCCATAGACACTTGCAACACCAGGGGAGTCGCAAGTGCGTTGCCAACCTGTGTTTGGGGAAGGGGGAGTGGGGAGAGGATGGGTAAGGGGGAAGGGGAGGGGAGGTGGTCTTCCGGCGCTCTCACTGACCGAACGAAACGCAACAATGCAAGTACTGTTACTTCACGACGGTTTTCTATGAGAGGGTGGTGCTACCCCGGACGAGCTGACCCATTCATGCTGAAACCAGTAATAGCTTCAGCGAGGCTCTACCACCTACTGAAT